>JACYXH010000299.1:807500-810000 GCA_026745465.1 Lota lota | reverse complement strand
AGGAAATAAAATATTCAAGAGTCAAAAGCGCTTCAAGGGAACGTGGCCAAAGTATCCTTCCCTCCTGGCACGAACGGCGCGCAAAAATGTCTACTTTCCAGTGCGTAAAACACGTTGGGGTCCGAGCGGTAGAGTCGGTAAGCCACAGAGAGAAGAGCCGAGCGCACTGCTTGCTCCACAGACGCACACACGACTTTCCCAGTGCTTTCCACGCACTCCACCGCGGTCCGTGTTGGGGGGGGGGGGCAGGGGCTGGCTCCTGATTGGCTGATGAACAAACCATTCACCGACTCATGCGCGTCAGCGGCTGGTCGAGGCTGCAGCACGAGCGGCGCTGTGTGAACAGAGCTGGTTATTTATGAACAGAGCTGTTGATTCGGATACTTTTATCAAAGTCCGCTGAAGTCCTACTGGAACAGTATGGTCAATTACAGTTGACATTTGAATGCCGCTGTCCCACCTAGAATGGATTTTTAAACACAAGCCGCAGACGTGTTGCATATGACGTATCAAACCGTGGATGAATGACAACAGTACATTCTGGGAGCCGTGTTCAGGGCACAGCGTTGAGGACGTGTTGAGTGTAATGAACTGCGCATAGTCGCGGATATCTGAGCTCCCTGCGGCGTGGCGCGCGGCTGCGCTGGCCGCGCGCGCCCTCTGTCGGTTCACCGGCACGACTCGGAAACGCTCAGAAGTGGTTCAGCGCGAGGGTTCGTTTTGTGTCCTTGCTAATGGTTTATTTTCCGTAACACATGCATAGTGCTTAATGGTAACAGAACAGCAATATAACGTTACTATTGATGGTCTGAAGTCACGTTTCAGTGAAATGGAATGTCTGATAACATCTTGTGTTTAAGTATTATAGTGGCTGTGTGTGTGTGTGTGTGTGTGTGTGTGTGTGTGTGTGTGTGTGTGTGTGTGTGTGTGTGTGTGTGTGTGTGTGTGTGTGTGTGTGTGTGTGTGTGTGTGTGTGTGTGTGTGTGTGCTAGAGACTTGTGTGTGCATCTCATGTCTTTACTTGAAGCAGATGACTTATTCATTTATTAGACATATCAGATCATTTTTTAGATAGGGGCTTCAAAGATCATGTTGTTAAAAGTGCACCCATTGCTTCGAGGAATCTGTTCCTGTAGGACTTGATTTGAATGAATTGATTACAATAGCGAGGGTCAGTCGTAGCGCTCAGCTAACATAAGCTCTGCAACTTCATTCATCCCGGACAGGAAGTGTCCTCGCAGAAGGGACAGGACAGTTGGCATGACAAAGGACCCTCAAATAGTTAACATTGAGGGTGAAAGACAGTGATGCCCCCCCCCCCCCCACACACGTTGGACGGCCACCCGAGAGGGGAATGTGGCGGCTCAGCGCGTGTATCGGGAGCTAACGGTCATGCTAGCAGCAGTAGCCTAGCGTTGAGCGTAGCGGACAAGGCCAGGCAGATGGTGTCTCCTGGGGGGTGGGGGGGGGGGGGGTGGGGGGGGGGGTGGGGGGGGGGGGTGGAGAACGACTGCATCTGCTGGCTAGCCGGCTCCAAGGCCTCCGCCCTGGGTGACCTCCGCCCTGGGCTACACCCGCGCCGCGTCGCGGCGACCACAGAGACGTCTGGCAGGGATACGTCACCCAGCAGGGATCACGGAAGGCTTCACAGGTCCAGCCTCGCGGAAACTAACCAACCAAACCCGCACTAACTAACCCGCACTAACTAACCCGCACTAACCAACCCGCACTAACCAGAGGGAGGAGGTCGGGTCCACTCCCCTCTCCGCCATCCCGGCCCTGCGGGCGTTACCTGCCAAAGGTTTGAATCAGTGGCGATAAGAGGCTTGGGAACGCCACCTCCTCCTCCTCCTCCTCCTCCTCCTCCTCCTCCTCCTCCTCCAACCATCCGCCAGGCGAACCTCGGCAGGCGGCCGGGACTTGCGCGCTCACCCTGGCTGGGTGGCGTTCAGTCGATTGGAATTTCGCCCCTCCTTCCCCGAGACGGGAAAACCAAACAGCGTGCTGGGGGGGGAATGTCCGGACCTGTTCCTCTGGCATTATCAAATAACGCAGCTATTGGAATGAAAGTAAACTCTCTCTGAGCACAAGTCTGAGCGATGCGCAGGACGGGCCCATCCCCAGCTCAATGCCGATGTTATTGACATGTCGATTATTGGCGTATAACGTTGCATACTGGAATGTGCTGAGCAGGTCGTGGTGGTTAGTGGTTTGGTTAGTGGTTTGCTTAGTGGTTTGCTTAGTGTAATGAGTGTGTTTGAGGTGTGGATGGGAGTGATGTCATGGAGGTCATAGATGATATCATGAGAATATCGACCTGACCACATGACCTTGTGGAACAGACTTCGTTGGGGTCCCGGATGTGACTTCATGGGTGTCACCGCAGTCCTAAGAGGGGGGGGGGGGGGGGGGGGGGGGTGACGGATGTGTGTTTATGGGGGTGACTTCCATCTCTTCATGGGGGTAAGGGATGTTTTTTCACGGGGGTCGTATGTGTGTT
>JACYXH010000299.1:782500-805000 GCA_026745465.1 Lota lota | reverse complement strand
GGCTGGACCCCAGAGGGGCTGGACCCCAGAGGGGCTGGACCCCAGAGGGGCTGGCCCCCAGAGGGGCTGGACCCCAGAGGGGCTGGACCCCAGAGGGGCTGGACCCCAGAGGGGCTGGCCCCCAGAGGGGCTGGCCCCCAGAGGGGCTGGACCCCAGAGGGGCTGGACCCCAGAGGGGCTGGACCCCAGAGGGGCTGGGCTGTAGGAGCAGGAGTTTGTCATCATCTGGAGGGATTTACACTAGATTCAGATTCCTGTTTTAGGAGCCGGCAGGGGTCAGGGGTCACCTTGCTCATGGGTGCCTACAGCTTTGGCTGCAGACACCGGGGATTCAACCAACAACCCTTCTAACTCACTTGAAATAGACGGCAGAGACACAGACTGCAATGACGGGCGACGCAGACTTCCCTCGGTGTTCACCTGCACACACGTCCCTCAACTCACCTTCAGACGAGAAAAGGGAAGGACGATCCATCATGGAGCCGCAGGACTCCAGCGATCATCTCACTACACTGCAGAACCTCCATCTGACCAGAGCTCCAGGGTGCGCTTGGTTCCTCCTCATGCTCCCCCGCTGTGGGCGGGTCAAGGACCTCCCCTCCATGGGGAGGAGGGGGGGGAGGGAGAGAGAGAGAGAGAGAGTAAGGGTGTTGTCTAACCCCTACCTGCTCCTTAATGACCTGTCTCTGTACTGTCTAACCCCTACCTGCTCCTTAATGACCTGTCTCTGTACTGTCTAACCCCTACCTGCTCCTTAATGACCTGTCTCTGTACTGTCTACCCCTACCTGCTCCTTAATGACCCGTCTCTGTACTGTCTAACCCCTACCTGCTCCTTAATGACCCGTCTCTGTACTGTCTAACCCCTACCTGCTCCTTAATGACCCGTCTCTGTACTGTCTAACCCCTACCTGCTCCTTAATGACCTGTCTCTGTACTGTCTAACCCCTACCTGCTCCTTAATGACCTGTCTCTGTACTGTCTAACCCCTACCTGCTCCTTAACGACCTGTCTCTGTACTGTCTAACCCCTACCTGCTCCTTAATGACCTGTCTCTGTACTGTCTACCCCTACCTGCTCCTTAATGACCTGTCTCTGTACTGTCTAACCCCTACCTGCTCCTTAATGACCCGTCTCTGTACTGTCTAACCCCTACCTGCTCCTTAATGACCCGTCTCTGTACTGTCTAACCCCTACCTGCTCCTTAATGACCTGTCTCTGTACTGTCTAACCCCTACCTGCTCCTTAATGACCTGTCTCTGTACTGTCTAACCCCTACCTGCTCCTTAATGACCTGTCTCTGTACTGTCTAACCCCTACCTGCTCCTTAATGACCCGTCTCTGTACTGTCTAACCCCTACCTGCTCCTTAATAACCTGTCTCTGTACTGTCTAACCCCTACCTGCTCCTTAATGACCTGTCTCTGTACCGTCTAACCCCTACCTGCTCCTTGATGACATGGATTTGAATTCACTGTAAATGGCTTTGGATAAAATGACCAAACAGTAGTAAATAGAAAAGGGAATTTGTAATCAACCTAGCAGGATGAATGAACCACAGAATGGCTGCAGGCTGGGAGGATCTGAAGGACTTCTAGATGGATGTGTCTGGTGCATCCTACTCAATGTATTGGAATCATCTGGTGGTGTTATAGGGGTCACTTCTGATTGGTTATCAGAGCAGTAGGGCTCTGATAACAGTGTGATGCATTGTTGATTCAGGATATTAGCGCCGAAGAAAGAAACAGAGCAGGGATCATGTTAGGAATGTTCTGCACGACCACGAGGACAGAGAGGATCTGTGGGCCAGATCCAGATCCTGCTGTCTTTTAATGTGTGTTTCAATGCTTTGGCTTATGGCCATATGCTAGATGCTAACTAGGAGATGCTAGCTAGGAGATGCTAGCTAGGAGATGCTAGCCAGGAGATGCTAACCAGGAGATGCTAACTAGGAGATGCTAGAGGTTTTCGTGAAAAGAAAATGTGCGCAGCTTAAAACTTTACAAAGACATTGCATGTCTTTGTAACAATTGAAAAACCTAACTGTATTTGACAGTGTTGACATTCCAGCTGATTCTTCTTAGCCTCAGGGGATCTCTACAGGTGATCTCTACCGGGGATCTCTACAGGTGATCTCTACAGGTGATCTCTACCGGGGATCTCTACAGGTGATCTCTACCGGGGATCTCTACAGGGGATCTCTACCGGGGATCTCTACCGGGGATCTCTACAGGGGATCTCTACAGGGGATCTCTACAGGGGATCTCTACCGAGGATCTCTACAGGGGATCTCTACAGGGGATCTCTACAGGGGATCTCTACAGGGGATCTCTACCCAGGATCTCTACAGGGGATCTCTACAGGGGATCTCTACCGGGGATCTCTACAGGGGATCTCTACCGAGGATCTCTACAGGGGATCTCTACCGAGGATCTCTACAGGGGATCTCTACCGGGGATCTCTACAGGGGATCTCTACAGGGGATCTCTACATGGGATCTCTAAAGGGGATCTCTACAGGGGATCTCTGCAGGGGATCTCTACAGGGGATCTCTACAGGGGATCTCTACCGGGGATCTCTACAGGGGATCTCTACAGGTGATCTCTACAGGGGATCTCTACAGGGGATCTCTACAGGGGATCTCTACCGAGGATCTCTACAGGGGATCTCTACAGGGGATCTCTACCGGGGATCTCTACCGGGGATCTCTACCGGGGATCTCTACCGAGGATCTCTACAGGGGATCTCTACAGGGGATCTCTACAGGGGATCTCTACAGGGGATCTCTACCGGGGATCTCTACAGGGGATCTCTACAGGGGGATCTCTACCGGGGATCTCTACAGGGGATCTCTACCAAGGATCTCTACAGGGGATCTCTACAGGGGATCTCTACCGGGGATCTCTACAGGGGATCTCTACCGGGGATCTCTACAGGGGATCTCTACAGGGGATCTCTACCGGGGATCTCTACAGGGGATCTCTACCGAGGATCTCTACAGGGGATCTCTACAGGGGATCTCTACAGGGGATCTCTACAGGGGATCTCTACCGGGGATCTCTACAGGCGTTGGGCCGGCGATCGGAACATCCTTATTTGGGCAGAAAACGAACGACCAACGGGAGGCTTTCAGTGGTCGACCAATGGGACACCAAGATCCGAGTTCCCACCGTACATCCCCATGACAACGAGCCATTCGATTAGAAGGTCCAGCGGGCGGGGGGGGGGGGGGGGGGGGGGGCAGACAGTGTGATCTCTAGCAGCAGTCAGAGAGGACCAGCTGAGTCATAAGAGGTAATTACACCTGTGCAGGTACTCCTACACTCAGGCTCGCTGTGCACTCCTGCTGAGAAAGGAGAGGAAGAGGGTCCCCCCCCCTACCACACACACACACACAACCACACACACACACAAAACCACACACACACACACAACCACACACACACACAAAACCACACACACAACCACACACACACACACACAACCACACACACACACAACCACACACACACACAACCACACACAACCACACACACACACATACACCACACACACAACCACACACACACACACACAACCACACACACACAACCACACACACACACACAACCACACACACACACACACAAAACCACACACACACACACACAACCACACACACACACAACCACACACACACACAACCACACACTCACACAACCACACACACACACACACAACCACACACACACACACACAACCACACACACACACACAACCACACACACACACACAACCACACACACACACAACCACACACAACCACACACACACACACACACACAAAACCACACACACACACACAAAACCACATACACACACACACAACCACACACATGCACACACACACACACACACAACCACACAACCACACACACAACCACACAACCACACACACACACACACACACGTGTGTATGTGTGGGTGAGAGCAGGCTCAGAGCCTTCACCTGGGCAACACACAACACAACGGTAAAACTGGAGGAAACACCAAATATGAGTTTACATGACATTACATCTCAAAACACAAGATAATCTGTTTGTTCTGCTCTGTATTCCATCAAAGACTTGATCTCTCTATCTCTCCCGCATTCTCTATCTCTCCCTCATTCTCTCTCTATCTCTCCCCCTCAATCTGATTCTCTCTCTATCTCTCCCCCTCAATCTGATTCTCTCTCTATCTCTCCCCCTCAATCTCACTCTCTCTTTATCTCTCACTCTCAGAAACCACACATTCTCCTTACTCTCTCTCTCTCCGTCTCTCTCGTACAGGTGAGCCAGCTCCTACCTGGCTCCCCATACAGGGTAGCCAGTTAGGAACCTACCAGCTAGGGTTCCACCTGGTAATGTTCTACCTGGTAATGTTCTACCTGGTAGGGACCTACCTGGTAATGTTCTACCTGGTAGGGACCTACCTGGTAGGGTTCTACCTGGTAGGGTTCTACCTGGTAATGTTCTACCTGGTAGGAACCTACCTGGTAGGGTTCTACCTGGTAGGGTTCTACCTGGTAATGTTCTACCTGGTAGGAACCTACCTGGTAGGGTTCTACCAGCGGCTCCTCTTGTGAACAAAGCGTGGAGCGCGTGTGATCTTCATTTGGGCGTGGTCCAAACAGACTTTATTCTCACTTTATTTCACGCTGCTGTTGGCTCTCTGCAGTCCAGCGCCGTGAGTCATGTTCACAGAACCACAGAACCACAGAACGTACTACCCAGCATTAATCCCACAAATAACTTACAGCTGAGCAGGCGTTTTCCCAAAGCCAGCAACATGCTAGAGCAGGGTTTACCAACCCGGGGGTCACGACCCCAGCTGTGGTTGGCTGAAATGCCAATGAGGTCACAGGACATTTCTGGCTTGTAAGCTATAGATACTTGACTATATTTTTTTAATCAAATTAATTTTTTTATAATAAAGCTCCCTTACCTTCGAACAGCACAAAGATTCATAGCCACGAGCAGACTACACCTCACTTCTGCAGTGAGGCGTTGTATCGGAGTACTGAAAGGGTTAAAATGGTGTGTGGGTGAGCAGACAACTTTGCAAGGAGTTGGGGGTTGCAGGAATGGCACGGATCAGCCCAGGTGAAGATCCAACGTGCCACATCGCTCCATTGTTCAGATCTCATCGCTGAATTCCTTCTTCACCACTCATCAGGAATGGCGTGGGCCTGCATTTTTCCTCCAACTTTGGTTATCGATTGTTGTGTGCAGGAGGCTGGGGGAGGGGCCCGGCGGGGGGAGGGGGAGGGGCCGGGCGGGGGGAGGGGGGAGGGGCCCGGCGGGGGGAGGGGGAGGGGGCCCGGTTGGGGGAGGGGCCGGGGCGGGGGGAGGGGGGCGGGGGGAGGGGGGCCTGGCTGGGGGGAGGGGGAGGGGCCCGGGCGGCAGGCAGGCAGGTGGGTGGGTGCTGGCCAGGCAGGTGGGTGGGTGCTGGCCAGGCAGGTGGGTGGGTGCTGGCCAGGCAGGTGGGTGCTTGACTGCATATTTGCGGAGGAGGGCATGTTGAGCTGGCAGAAGGTGAGTCCCTGCTGCGGTGTGTACAGGAAGCCGTTTGTTTTCAAAGCAGCCCTTAAGCCTCCCATTGAGCTCCGGAAGAGAGCGCCAGCCTGCAGGAGGACCTGGGCGGGATCACGGTAGCACAGCAGAGCAACGGGATCTGAAACCATCGCTCACTTTCACATCACTCTGAAAAGTGAGTCGGACTCTTTGGAGCCATTTTGTTGCGTTGCGGGCCGTTGGTTTACTGCCTCAGATAACAGTCCTTCGTATCTAAGTCAGGGTTTATGACCGTGATGAGGCAGGAGGAGGGAAAGTACAGCCGTGTGGTGAATGATTGAAGTGTGTGAGCCGGTCATTGTTGTCCGTTCTGCAGGGCTGACGAGGAAGGAACAAATACAATGACCTGCGCCATGCACACACACACACACGCGCACACACACACACACACACACACACACACACACACACACACACACACACACACACACACACACACACAAACACACACACACACACACACACACACACACACACACACATAAACACACACACACAGATACAAACACACACACACACACACACACAGCTACAAACACACACACACTCACGCAGATACAAACACACACACACAGATACAAACACACGCACAGAGATACAGACACACACACACACACAGATGCAAATACACACACACACAGATACAAACACACACACATACAGATACAAACACACACACATAGATAAACACACACACACACACACACATAAACACACACACACAGATACAAACACACACACACACACAGATACAAACACACACACTCACGCAGATACAAACACACACACACAGATACAAACACACACACAGAGATACAAAAACACACACAAACACAGAGATACAGACACACACACACACAGATGCAAACACACACACACAGATACAAACACACACACATAGATAAACACACACACACACACACACAAACACACGCTCATGCAGAAAGACGTGTGTTTTTCTGCGTGTGTATCTACACTGACAAATACGTACACATAAATACACAAATGTACACGTGCACGTACGTCATGCATAAAAACTTACGTACAAATACACATGTGAAGGGAGGCAAGTAGATAGCTAGGAAGCTAAGTACCTAGGCAGCTAGGTAGCTAAGTACCTAGGCAGCTAGGTAGCTAAGTACCTAGGCAGCTAGGTAGCTAAGTACCTAGGCAGCTAGGTAGCTAAGTACCTAGGCAGCTAGGTAGCTAAGTACCTAGGCAGCTAAGTACCTAGGCAGCTAGGTAGCTAAGTACCTAGGCAGCTAGGGCGCTACCAAGTGAACCTCAACAACCTGTTTATCCCTTTCATCGACTGTCACACCTCTCTCTCTCTCTCTCTCTCTCTCTCTCTCTCTCTCTCTCTCTCTCTCTCTCTCTCTCTCTCTCTCTCTCTCTCTCTCTCTCTCTCTCTCTCTCTCCTCTCTCTCTCTCTCTCTCTCTCTCTCTCTCTCTCTCTCTCTCTCTCTCGTCTCCGCTGCGTCCGTCTTCTGGCCCCCGGTGATAACATCTCCCAGACACCGGTGGCCCTCTTCAGAAGGGAGCACTTTGTTGGCTCTTAGCTCTAATGGCTCTGGAACCTGACCCAGCACGCCCCCCCCCCCACCGTGACAGAGCCCTGGACCGTGGCGGTGGTCTTCGTCTCGTTCCACTTAAAAGGTGTTCGGGATGAGGAAAACATCCAGAGGCTTCTGTTCTGCCTGTCATTCCACACATCTTTTCTTTTTTACTTCACACCTCTCGCTCTCTCTCCCCCTCTCCCTGTCCATCTTTCCCCGTCTCTCTCTCTCTCTCTCTCTCTCTCTCTCTCTCTCTCTCTCTCTCTCTCTCTCTCTCTCTCTCTCTCTCTCTCTCTCTCTCTCTCTCTCTCTCTCTCTCTCTCTCTCTCTCTCTCTCTCTCTCTCTCTCTCTCTCTCTCGGGACACTAGAGAGGATCGATGGGGGTCTGCAGGACGTCCCAGGCCTGGAGCTTCACCCCACCTCTGCAGGACGGCGTGGTGAGAGCTCTTGAGAAGCTCTTGAGAAGCTCTCGCCAGGCGGAGCCCCCTCGGATGTCAAGAGCCCTCGACATGGGAGAGAGAGAGAGGGGCGAGCAAGACACTGATCACTCTGTTTCAAGAAGAAAGAGCGACCGCCCGGAAGAGAGACAGCCACTGGAAGGAAAAAAAAGAAAAGGAGAGAAAGACTGACAGAAAGAATGAAAGAAACGAGAACGAAGGAAATGAACCAAAGAACCAGAGGAAGAAAGAGAGAACTAATGATGGAGAGAACGAAGGAAATGAACCAAAGAACCAGAGGAAGAAAGAGAGAACTAATGATGGAGAGAACGACGGTTAGAAACAAAGGAGAAGGAGAGGAGGAAACAATCTGAATGGAATGCCACTGGAAGTCCCCAGAATACCCCCCCTCCTCCTCCCTCCCTCCCTCCCTCCTCCCTCCCTCCCCCCCTTCTCCTCCCCCCCCCCCCCCCCCCCCCCCCCCCATCTGCTGTTCGTCCCCTGTTCCCGGCGAGCGCTCGGATCCCGGTCGGCGTGGGCACAATAGCGAGCGGCTGGGCGGCCATAATGTGAGGAAACGCTGCCTCTAGTCCGAGGTATGTCAGGACCGAACTGGGCCCCGGGGCCTCAACACAATCAGGGCGGAAACCAGACAGGTGCCCCCCCCCCCCCCCCCCCCCCCCCCCAGCCCTCCTGAGAAAATATTCCACAGTCCAGAATGGAGGCAGGGGTGTGTGTGATGGTGTGTGTGTGTGAATGTGTATGTGTGTATGTGTATGTGTATGTGTGTATGTGTATGTGTGTATGTGTATGTGTGTGTGTGCCCTTGTGTGCGTGTGTGTGCGTGCATGCGTGCGTGCGTGTGTGCGTGTGTGTTGACAGCCCGAGGTTGTGGAGAACATTAGCAGTGAGTCATGTGGTCAACACCAGCAGCTAACTGTTTCTGAGTGGAGAGTGATGCTGAGATGATGAGACTTGTTCTACAGTAGTGAACAAACCACCGTGCAGTCATACAGAATGTAGAATGTAGAGTGATGTACTGGTGATAATGTTTACATCCTTCAGACAGATGTACTGGTGATACTGTTTACATCCTTCAGACAGATGTACTGGTGATAATGTTTACATCCTTCAGACAGATGTACTGGTGATAATGTTTACATCCTTCATACAGAATGTAGAGAGATGTACTGGTGATAAGCCAAAAGGCTGGAGATCAGTGTGTGCTGAGATGTTCTGAGATGTCCATCTCTCTCTGCCTCGCCGTGTCTCCAGCACTGTCCACAGTGTCCAGGGCGCCTAGACAGACTCACCTGACAGCATCTGTATCCATCTGGGAGTCTGCAGGTGTGAGGGTGTTTCTCTGGAGCCCTTCTTCATCCAGCCCCTGGAAAAGAGAGGAACATTCACACACTATTTAGATGATGGAATAGAGAACTACAGTCCTACAGGACTACAGAGAGACCGAGGACTACAGGACTGTAGGACTACAGAGAGACTGAGGACTACAGGACTACAGAGAGACCGAGGACTACAGGACTACAGAGAGACTGAGGACTACAGGACTACAGAGACTGAGGACTACAGGACTGTAGGACTACAGAGAGACTGAGGACTACAGGACTACAGAGAGACCGAGGACTACAGGACTGTAGGACTACAGAGAGACTGAGGACTACAGGACTGTAGGACTACAGAGAGACTGAGGACTACAGGTCTACAGAGAGACTGAGGACTACAGGACTGTAGGACTACAGAGAGACCGAGGACTAGATGACTACAGGACTGTAGGACTACAGAGAGACCGAGGACTACAGGACTACAGAGAGACTGAGGACTAGAGGACTGTAGGACTGTAGGATTACAGAGAGACTGAGGACTACAGGACTGCAGAGAGACTGAGGACTACAGGTCTACAGGACTGTAGGACTACAGAGGGACTGAGGACTACAGGACTGTAGGACTACAGAGACGGAGGACTACAGGTCTACAGGACTGTAGGACTACAGAGGGACTGAGGACTACAGGACTGTAGGACTACAGAGACGGAGGACTACAGGTCTACAGGACTGTAGGACTACAGAGACTGAGGACTACAGGTCTACAGGACTGTAGGACTACAGAGAGACTGAGGACTACAGGACTGTAGGACTACAGAGAGACTGAGGACTACAGGACTGTAGGACTACAGAGAGACCGAGGACTACAGGTCTACAGAGAGACTGAGGACTACAGGACTGTAGGACTACAGAGAGACTGAGGACTACAGGACTGTAGGACTACAGAGACTGAGGACTAGAGGACTACAGGACTGTAGGACTGACTGGGTATGGCAGTACAGGGTGGGTCCTGGCTCAAGACGTTTCCCATTCTGTTGGCGAGTGTAAATCACAGGAAAAATACACAATATTAACTTTCCCAGCCATTGTTTCCCTCCGAGCAATTCCGTGTTTTCCATGGTGTCCCAGCCCTGTCCACACGAGTCAATAAACACTTTACCCACCTGCCCTACACACACACACACAAACACACACACACACACACACACACACAAATGCACGCACAAACACACAAATCGTCTGAACACACATTCTGATTTTTCTCCCTTTCATCTCTCTCTCTCTTTACTGTTTACTGTTTAACCTCAGTGTCTCTCTCTCTTTACTGTTTAGTGTTTAACCTCAGTGTCTCTCTCTCTTTACTGTTTAGTGTTTAACCTCAGTGTCTCTCTCTCTTTACTGTTTAGTGTTTAACCTCAGTGTCTCTCTCTCTTTACTGTTTAGTGTTTAACCTCAGTGTCTCTCTCTCTTTACTGTTTAGTGTTTAACCTCAGTGTCTCTCTCTCTTTACTGTTTAGTGTTTAACCTCAGTGTCTCTCTCTCTTTACTGTTTAGTGTTTAACCTCAGTGTCTCTCTCTCTTTACTGTTTAGTGTTTAACCTCAGTGTCTCTCTCTCTTTACTGTTTAGTGTTTAACCTCAGTGTCTCTCTCTCTTTACTGTTTAGTGTTTAACCTCAGTGTCTCTCTCTCTTTACTGTTTATTGTTTAACCTCAGTGTCTCTCTCTCTTTACTGTTTAGTGTTTAACCTCAGTGTCTCTCTCTCTTTACTGTTTAACCTCAGTGTCTCTCTCTCTTTACTGTTTAACCTCAGTGTCTCTCTCTCTTTACTGTTTAGTGTTTAACCTCAGTGTCTCTCTCTCTTTACTGTTTAGTGTTTAACCTCAGTGTCTCTCTCTCTTTACTGTTTAGTGTTTAACCTCAGTGTCTCTCTCTCTTTACTGTTTAGTGTTTAACCTCAGTGTCTCTCTCTCTTTACTGTTTAGTGTTTAACCTCAGTGTCTCTCTCTCTTTACTGTTTAGTGTTTAACCTCAGTGTCTCTCTCTCTTTACTGTTTAGTGTTTAACCTCAGTGTCTCTCTCTCTTTACTGTTTAGTGTTTAACCTCAGTGTCTCTCTCTCTTTACTGTTTACTGTTTAACCTCAGTGTTTCTCTCCCTCTCAACGTTGGGAAAAAACAGGAACATGCTGTATTTCGTATTCAAGTCCAAAACACACACACACCCTACAATGATACATATAGTGACACACACACACACACACACACACACACACACACACACACACACACACACACACACACACACACACACACACACACACACACACACACACACACACACACACACACACACACACACACACACACACACATCAAGACAAAGGAAACTGAAATTCATGGGAATACATTCTCATTGATTGACTACGTGCTCAGAACCGTGTGTGTGTGTGCGTGCCCGTGTGTTTGTCTATATGTGTGTGTGTGCGTGCCCGTGTGTTTGTCTATATGTGTGTGTGTGCGTGCCCGTGTGTTTGTCTATATGTGTGTGTGTGCGTGCCCGTGTGTTTGTCTATACGTGTGTGTGTGTGCGTGTACGTGCGTACGTGTGTGTGTGTGTGCGTGCCCGTGTGTGTCTATATGTGTGTGTGTGTGTGTGTGTGTGTGTACGTGCGTACGTGTGTGTTCAGTACAACCAGGACTGTTCGGCCCTCGGGGGCCCGGCTGCAGGAAGCTGTCAGAGGGCCCGTGAGCCGGGTGGCTTGGCTACAGGAAGTGACACGTCCCCCACGAGATCTTAATCTCCCGCCACCGCGCCCGCCTCAACAATGACCCGATGACAGCAGGCGGTCCCCACAAGGCAGGCCCTCAGGAGGGTGAAGGATCGGTCCGGTCCGCCTGGCGGGGCCGATAAGGACCTGGTCCAGGGGTCTGGTCCAGGGCGGTACTGAGGTACACATTGTTCTGGTCGCCACCCGCGATTAGGACCCAGGGTGGTGATGTCATCCAGGGCCGATGCCACACCCCCCAGAGGGGAGGGGCTGCTGAGGCAGGGTGAGGGAGTGAGTGTGTGTGTGTGTGTGTGTGTGTGTGTGTGTGTGTGTGTGTGTGTGTGTGTGTGTGTGTGTGTGTGTGTGTGTGTGTGTGTGTGTGTGTGTGTGTGTGTGTGTGTGTGTGTACACAGGTTCACACCATGAGTATAGATGGATGGATCCCGTCAGCCAATAGGCATGCAGATGTCCGTAAGGAGTGAGGTTTGGATTATGAGGAGTTCCCGTCCTGGAATAGTTTGATCATCCCAGGACGCTGTGACGCACTGGAGAAGCTGAAAACAGGAACTAGCAGCGGAGGGAGATTCACTCCTCAAATAGTTCTCAAAGAATCCTCTCTGTACTGGGAGAGAGAGGAGGGGCACAGTAGGGGAGATTTATGACCTCATCGAGTTACGATTGGACCAGATATTGATTGATGTCGATGTCGTAAGTGAAATAAAGTGACATTTGAAAGAGATTTCGATTGTGTTCTATGTAATGTGTATCTCATGCAGTGTGACAGTGCTGAGGATGTGTGAGGACCTGAGGTCCTCATAAGACAGTGATGACTGAGGAACAGATGGAGGTCAGGCAGAAGACTGGCTACTGTCCCCACACACACACACACACACACACACACACACACACACACACACTGAGACAAACACACACTGACCCACACACACACAAACACACGGACAGATGCATCACCCAGACAAAGCTCTACAGTATGGGGTGACGTGTTTGTGTGTGTGTGTGTGTGTGTGTGTGTGTGTGTGTCTAATTCAAAGGGGAGTGTGTTTGTGGGTACGTTTCTATCAGTGTGTGTGGGAGAGGAGTGTGTGCATGTTTATCCGTGTATCTTATTGTCTGTCTTCCTAGGTATTTACCTCCCTGTCTGTCTGTCTGTCTGTCTCTGTCTGCCTGTCTCTGTCTGCCTGTGTTCCCCCCCCCCCCCTCCCCATGTAATATCTGACATGAGAGGATGAATAATAGATCAGAGGTCTAAGTACGACCAGTAACCGGATCCCCCCCCCCCCCCCCCCCCCCCCCCCCCCCCCGGGACAATACCCATTCAGAGGGAGAACGCACACACACACACACACACACACATACACACCCCAACAGCTGTCCAGTGGACACACACAGCTGGCTAGCAGGATGTGAATGATGCGGCCCTGTACTGTAACAGTGGAGGGAGGAGTCTACTGGCCAGACCAAAGGTTCTGGGTTCGATCCCCGGTGTCCTCAGTCTACCTGTAGGCCTCCTAGAGCAAGATGACCCCTGACCCCTACCTGCTCCTTGATCACATGGATCTAAATCACTCTACCTTGCTTTGGATTGAAGTGTGTGTGTGCGTGTGTGTTGTGTCACGATGACCTGTACGCTGCTGCTACACAGGAAGTACTTTTACAGTGGGGATTTTTCTTTCAAGTTGTTTTTCAGACAGGAAGTGATCAAACGGTCAGCGGTGGACAGGAAGAGAGATGAGTCAAAGGTGGATGATAGGAATCCCGTGGCGTTGGAGGTCATGCTACTGTTCTGATCAGAGGTACACTGGAGGCCAGATGGACGGTTGAGGTTTCTTTAGCTCAGTTTAGCTTCGATTAGGGGACAATGTTATGGTTGAAACCGCCATATTCAGGACCAGGCCTCTGAGGACCTGAATGGAAACCAGATCCACCCTGAGCTCACCAGAGACCAGAATGACCAGAAACCTGGAAGCACACTTTGATACGCACCACACACATGCACACAGACACACGCACACAGACACACATACAGACACACACATACACCCACAGACACACAAAGCCACACATGCACAAAGACACACACACACACACGCAGACACACACACCCACAGACACACACACAAGCAGAAACACAAACACCCACAGACACACACACACACACACACAGCCACACATGCACACAGACAAACACACACAAGCAGAAACACAAACACACACACCCACAGACAAACACACGCACCCCCACTCTCTAGAGAGCATCAGGTGACTCTCTGTGTCCAGTGTCTTATTAAAGATTAAACACACACACACACACACACACACACACACTCTCTCATTACAGCATTACAGGTATGACCAAACGGAAGTATTGCCGTGACAACCAGGACGAGGTGCTGTCCCTAACGGGTGGTTACTGAGACGGGGCTGCTTGAAGTGGCACAGCTTTATTTAAACACCCAAACCTTACAAAACACTCATGTTTTCATGATCATCTCATGATAAAGCTACATATGATATACACAGGATATAGAGGCTAGGATGTCTCCCAGACCAAAGGTACTGCGTTTGATACCCAGTGTCCATAGTCTACCTGTAGACATCCTAGAGCAAGATGACCCCTAACCCCTGCCTGCTCTTTAATGACCTGTCTCTGTACTGTCTAACCCCTACCTGCTCCTTAATGACCTGTCTCTGTACTGTCTAACCCCTACCTGCTCCTTAATGACCCGTCTCTGTACTGTCTAACCCCTACCTGCTCCTTAATGACCCGTCTCTGTACTGTCTAACCCCTACCTGCTCCTTAATGACCCGTCTCTGTACTGTCTAACCCCTACCTGCTCCTTAATGACCCGTCTCTGTACTGTCTAACCCCTACCTGCTCCTTAATGACCCGTCTCTGTACTGTCTAACCCCTACCTGCTCCTTAATGACCTGTCTCTGTACTGTCTAACCCCTACCTGCTCCTGAAAGTCACTGTAAGTCACTTAGGATAAAGGTTTCTCTAGATGACAGAAACTGTGCTCCATGTGTACCTGGTTGGAACTACGATGACGTCATACGAGGCCTGCTGTGATGGATGCTTTGTGTCTCTCCACAGGATGTGACATCACAGATGGCAGCGGAAGTGTCCTGCTTCCTGTGAGCGAATCAGAAATGCGAAACGTCATCAACATCCTCTTTGTTCATCCCCATTTCCACATTTCCTCCCTGTCTCTTTTCTCCCTTTCCATTTCTTCACTCCTCTCTCTCTTGTCCCCCCTTCTATCCTCCATCCATCCCTTTCCTCCATCTCTCCTCCTCTCTTCCTCCTCCCTGTCCCTCTCCTTCTTATTTTTCTCTCCTCCCCTCCCCTCTCCTCCTCTCTTCCTCCTCCCTGTCCCTCTCCCTCTTATTTTTCTCTCTTCCTTCCCTTCCTCCTCTCTTCCTCCTCCCTGTCCCTCTCCCTCTTATTTTTCTCTCCTCCCCTCCCCTCTCCTCCTCTCTTCCCCCTCCCCTCTCCTCCTCTCTTCCTCCTCCCTGTCCCTCTCCCTCTTATTTTTCTCTCCTCCCCTCCCCTCTCCTCCTCTCTTCCTCCTCCCTGTCCCTCTTATTTTTCTCTCCTCCCCTCCCCTCCCCTCTCCTCCTCTCTTCCTCCTCCCTGTCCCTCTCCCTCTTATTTTTCTCTCCTCCTCTCCCCTCTCCTCCTTTGATGCCGTCTGTCTTTGGTCCAACAGTCAGGCGATGAACGGAGGCTCTGTTGATCGTGACCAGAGTCGTAACCTGACTGTTAGACCAAAGACAGACGGATACTGTTTGATTAGCAGTACTGGGATGCTACTCTAAATCCCAGCGCACACTTTCGTCTTCTCAACGCGAGCGAAGCTAACGGAGTGCGCCCATAGCGTGGCTGTATTCTTTCTCTTTGAGATTTGGCTATTCTGGACACCTACATTAAGAAGCTTTATTTCCCGTTTCAAAACATGCCCATGAGCTAGAGTCTGACTCTAATAGTTACAGACCAGTAGATCTACTGGTCTCTACTCTAACAGTAGCTCTAGTGGTCTCTACTCTTACAGTAGCTCTAGTGGTCTCTACTCTTACAGTAGCTCTAGTGGTCTCTACTCTAACAGTAGCTCTAGTGGTCTCTACTCTAACAGTAGCTCTAGTGGTCTCTACTCTAACAGTAGCTCTAGTGGTCTCTACTCTAACAGTAGCTCTAGTGGTCTCTACTCTAACAGTAGCTCTAGTGGTCTCTACTCTAACAGTAGCTCTAGTGGTCTCTACTCTAACAGTAGCTCTAGTGGTCTCTACTCTAACAGTAGCTCTAGTGGTCTCTACTCTAACAGTAGCTCTAGTGGTCTCTACTCTAACAGTAGCTCTAGTGGTCTCTACTCTAACAGTAGCTCTAGTGGTCTCTACTCTAACAGTAGCTCTAGTGGTCTCTACTCTAACAGTAGCTCTAGTGGTCTCTACTCTAACAGTAGCTCTAGTGGTCTCTACTCTAACAGTAGCTCTAGTGGTCTCTACTCTAACAGTAGCTCTAGTGGTCTCTACTCTAACAGTAGCTCTAGTGGTCTCTACTCTAACAGTAGCTCTAGTGGTCTCTACTCTAACAGTAGCTCTAGTGGTCTCTACTCTAACAGTAGCTCTAGTGGTCTCTACTCTAACAGTAGCTCTAGTGGTCTCTACTCTAACAGTAGCTCTAGTGGTCTCTACTCTAACAGTAGCTCTAGTGGTCTCTACTCTAACAGTAGCTCTAGTGGTCTCTACTCTAACAGTAGCTCTAGTGGTCTCTACTCTAACAGTAGCTCTAGTGGTCTCTACTCTAACAGTAGCTCTAGTGGTCTCTACTCTAACAGTAGCTCTAGTGGTCTCTACTCTTACAGTAGCTCTAGTGGTCTCTACTCTAACAGTAGCTCTAGTGGTCTCTACTCTAACAGTAGCTCTAGTGGTCTCTACTCTAACAGTAACTCTAGTGGTCTCTACTCTAACAGTAGCTCTAGTGGTCTCTACTCTAACAGTAGCTCTAGTGGTCTCTACTCTAACAGTAGCTCTAGTGGTCTCTACTCTAACAGTAGCTCTAGTGGTCTCTACTCTAACAGTAGCTCTAGTGGTCTCTACTCTTACAGTAGCTCTAGTGGTCTCTACTCTTACAGTAGCTCTAGTGGTCTCTACTCTAACAGTAGCTCTAGTGGTCTCTACTCTAACAGTAGCTCTAGTGGTCTCTACTCTAACAGTAGCTCTAGTGGTCTCTACTCTAACAGTAGCTCTAGTGGTCTCTACTCTTACAGTAGCTCTACTGGTCTCTACTCTTACAGTAGCTCTAGTGGTCTCTACTCTTACAGTAGCTCTAGTGGTCTCTACTCTAACAGTAGCTCTAGTGGTCTCTACTCTAACAGTAGCTCTAGTGGTCTCTACTCTAACAGTAGCTCTAGTGGTCTCTACTCTAACAGTAGCTCTAGTGGTCTCTACTCTAACAGTAGCTCTAGTGTTCTGCTGTGGTCCAGCCTTCTTCTGGATCTACTGTAGGGTCTGAAGGGGAAGACAGCCTGGGGGCCACAACAGAGAGTGGGGAGGAGGATGGGGGGAGAGGGAGGAGGAGGAGAAGGAGAAATGGTGGAGGAGGACGGGGAGGAGGAGGAGGAGGGGGGGGGGGGTTAATAGCTGGGCCCTGGTCACTTCCAAAGAATGTCATATTTATAGACCCCCGGCAGCACTTTGGAACCAACAGTAGCTTAGACCGCCCGGCTCCAGACAGATCGCGGGTTAGAGTCCCACATCGTCCATACAGCAGCGTATAGTAGTACAACCTATAGCGTGAATAGCCAACTATTAGTCATGAAAGTTAGGTTTTCTTTGTAGAATAGAAACCAAGGAATTACCGAATCAGATGTTGAATTTCGTCAAATCAGATTTTTCTATTTTTACTTTAGAATGTGTAACATTTAAATCAACCAGTTATCTTAACACATCACCATTCATATTGTTTTTAATGGGCAAATTTTTCACTGCAGTTAGAAGCAGGGTGCAGTTAAACTAGATACTGACTATTATAATAGACTGTTGTTATTATTAAATGACATTATTTTGTGGCCAAGAGCCCCAGTTTGCTCAGCTGTTGTTGTGAGTGAGTGTGACACTCCCACAAGTGTGTATGTTTGCTAGTTTGATACCCGATACCTGACAACCAACGAGTGGTGTGTGTGTGTGTGTGTGTGTGTGTGTGTGTGTGTGTGTGTGTGTGTGTGTGTGTGTGTGTGTGTGTGTGTGTGTGTGTGTGTGTGTGTGTGTGTGTGTGTGTGTGTGTGTGTGTGTGTGTGTCCTGGATACCCGGGGTCAGTCCAAGTGAGTAAGAAAATCCTTCAAGCATGAATGCCGAGAAAGTTTAGGCGGTCAACAGCGACACCCCGTGGTAACGATGGTGTACTGACAAATCATTATCGTTCCAAAACTTTAAGATCTCCAAAACTTGCATCGATGTGTCCGTTTCTGACAAAACATGACTCACTCATCAGAATTAATCGAACACTAAAACTGCCCTAAACAGAGTGGTAAAGTAAGGAGCAAACGAAATTTGATTTGAGATTCATGTCTGCCAATTAGGACACTGAATCACAACCCAAATTATTAAAACAAGCAGGTCTATAACACGATGATTGCGAATTTACAATTGTTCATCAAATCTGAAGAAACAGAGTAGTAATTCTCTCTCTCTCTCTCTCTCGCTAATGGATTAGCGAGGGCTAGACTAGAGAGTTGATGTAATAAAGAACCCTATTGGATTAGTCTGCTAGGCACACACACACACACACACACACACACACACACACACACACACACACACACACACACACACACACACACACACACACACACACACACACACACACACACACACACACACACACACACACACACACACACACGAGTGTGTTGTTAACATCATGTGAACTGATGTTTTCAGCAGTAGCGAAGCTCTTCTCTATAACCTCTACCGCAGAGCCTTTGAGCAATGCGTTTTGACCTTTGACCTGGGAACTCCCCCTGTGTGCCTGATTCCAGCACAATGGTGCATCATGTCATGAGCTTCACGAGGACAGAGAGAATCACCAACACCTAGCTCTCAAAGAACATGAGGAATGAAGCTAAAGCTTGCTGGCATTCTGCTGTTTAATTAGCCTGATAGCTGCGCCTTGGGGGTTATAGCTGGCTGGGGGGAAGTGGTTGCTAGGAGACCAGTAGAATCCCTCTAGGGCCAGAGTTGTCTTTTTTTAAAAGTAGTCAGTCCGTCAGTCAGTCAGACAGACAGTCAGCCAGCAAGCCAACCTGTCTGTCTGTCTCTCAGACACACCTGACTGTCTGTCTTTACTCCCATACGAAGGATGGTAGAAATAAGGGAAGGTGAGAAAAGCAGTGGAGCTCTACATAAAGCGCTATAGATGAATCAGATGATGCAGATGCAGCGGTTCACCACTAGATGTCGCCTTGTGATCTTATTTTCGCACTGCAGGACCAACCGGTCAACAGGCTTCACAATTTATACACGTTCAAATGAAAGCTATTTAAATTAAGAAATACATAAGCAGGTCTTACTAAACTCTAATAAATATAACATTAATAATATAAAGCCTAATGTAACATAAACAATCTTATCTTTGTGAGGGTTAATGTGTATGTAAGGCCTACTATACGCTAGTTATTAATAAGAATTAGTATTATTTATATGAATCCCTGAAAAACAACGACAGGCGACAGACAGAAAAAAAAGGGTAGAAAATAGCCATTGAACAGAGCGATTAGTGTAAATGTCTTCTCACTGATACGCTAAGACTAGTAACTCAGATACACCACCAGGTGGCAGTGTTGGCCGTTAGTCTGTCCATTATAGCAGAGTATTGGGATTAACCATTTACCATTCTGTCCTTTTAACTGATTTCCAGTGAATCCAGATACATGTCATTAAGCAGCAATTCAATTAATTTATATTTGTACATCCCTTAAGGGGAGCAGGTAGGGGTAAGGGGGTATCTTGCTCAAGGGTTTCTAAAGGACTGCAGACATTGGGGATCGAACCTACAATCATTTGGCTGAGAGTTAAAGACGCCTGACGGATTAGAAAAGGAACATGATGAATCCAACAACCATCGCTGACCTCATCCTCCTGTCCGCTGCCTGGCGTCTAGTCAGGCTGGAGTGGGTGGTGGAGGGATCCATTCCAACAACCTCCTTTTCTTCCCTCCTCTCCCCTCTTCTTCCCTCCTCTCCCCTCTTCTTCCCTCCTCTCCCCTCTTCTTTCCTCCTCTCCTCTCTCCTCTCCTCTCTGCTCCCTCCTTCCTTCCCTCCTCTCCTCCGTTCCTTCCTCCCCTCCTCCGTTCCTTCCTCCCCTCCTCTCTCCTTCTATCCTCTCTCCTTCCCTATCTCCTTCCCTCCTCTCCTCTCTCCTTCCCTCCTCTCCCCTCCCCTCCTCTCCTCTCTCCATCCCTCCTCTCCCCTCCCCTCCCTCCCCTCTCTCCTCCCTCTTCTCCTCTCTTCTTCCCTCCCCTTCAACCCACGGCTGGACATTTCTTTGAATCTCAGCATCTGCCTCCAATGTTCAAATCTAATCCCAACTGCAGGTGCTGTGTGTGTGTGTGTGTGTGTGTGTGTGTGTGTGTGTGTGTGTGTGTGTGTGACACCCAGCTCGACCCCAACCAGACCCCTGACCCCCCCCCCCCCCCCCCCCCCCCCCCCCCCCCCCCCCATCAGGGCACACTCCCTTCTGGGGTCGAGGCCGCACGCGGGGTCACCACGGATTGATTTGCCCCCTCTCTGTGACGCCTCCATCAGCCATTGACCAGGATTCACCCATTCATCACCTCCATCGTCTCCCAGGGCGGCTGACAGCGCCGGACCACCACATGGACGGAGAACTGTAACAGCCGTGGTTCTACAGCGCGGTGGTCCGGTCGACCGCTGGACGTTTAGGGCTATTGTTGTCGCATTTAGCTAGCAAACAGACGCCTACACAGACAGACATGGTGGGACAAGAGGGGAAGTGAACCAATGCTAATGTGTAGTGGTGTCGCCTAGCTAGCGCTAACGGGTATAGCGCTGCGGCAGCTTAAGCCAGCTGATGCTAATGTGTGTAGCGCTGCGTTAGCTTAAGCTAGCTGGTGCTAATGTGTGTAGCGCTGCGTTAGCTTAAGCTAGCTGGTGCTAATGTGTATAGCGCTGCGGCAAATGTAGCTAGCTGGTGCTAATGTGTATAGCGTTGCGGCTGATGTAGCTGGCTGGTGCTAATGTGTATAGCGTTGCGGCTGATGTAGCTAGCTGGTGCTAATGTGTATAGCGTTGCGGCTGATGTACCTAGCTGGTGCTAATGTGTATAGCGTTGCGGCTGATGTAGCTAGCTGGTGCTAATGTGTATAGCGTTGCGGCAGATGTAGCTAGCTGGTGCTAATGTGTATAGCGTTGCGGCTGATGTAGCTAGCTGGTGCTAATGTGTATAGCGTTGCGGCTGATGTAGCTAGCTGGTGCTAATGTGTAGCGTTGCGGCGTGTTTCTAAATGTAGGCCGCGAGACAAATTGCAGTAGACTATTGGAGCGCAGCCTTGTTGGTAAACAAGCTGTAGTGTTTTAACTGCTCCTCACACACTTAGTAACTCTTCCTGCGCATCGGAAGCAGTGAACTGATACCAGAGCTGCAGTCTCATGTTCCAGAATGTTCTTGTCTTTGTTAAATTAAAAATGATTGATAAGTGCTGGCTGAAAAAAAATAAAAGCCACATTCAACAAGTGGGGAGGTTGCGCTTTTATATTGGAAAACAGGACGTAGTCTTCGGGGCAGAGGAGAGGTGCATCATGGGATATTGTTAGTGAAACACTCTTAAAATGAGTAACTGTCCAGTCCAGAGGTGGCAGAAATACACACACACACACACACACATACACACACACACACACACACACACACACACACACACACACACATAAGACGTAACCACACACACCATCACAGACCTATAGACACACAAACTCCAACGCACACATATACAAACACCTTCTGTACAAATACAAACACAAGAAAACACACTCTAGCAGAAGTGTGCACACACACACAAAATATTGTGTGTGTGAGAACACAACAGATATCGATCTGTAGAGAGACAAACACCTACACACTCCATTCATCTTCTCTCTCACATACCCACACACACACACAATACAAGTCCTCCCCCCGCCCACACACACACTCTCTTCTGTTGCGCACACGCACACATAATACAACCCCCCCACACACACATAATACAAGTCGTCCCCCCCCCCCCCCACCCACACAAACACATAATACAAGTCCCCCCTCACCCAAACACACACACACAAAAGCACGCACATCTCTTGCAGATAAACTGCGTCCCACTGGGCTACACACACACACCACAGAACATCCACACGGCTCTGATGTCATCAAAGCTGGGGACACGCCCACATCTCCCACAACCCCCCTGGCCATGCCCTGTGTGTGTGTGTGTGTGTGTGTGAGAGTGAGAGTGAGTGAGTGTGAGTGAAAGTGAGATGACAAAGGACCAGACCCCCCCCCCCCCCCCCCGCCCCCTCCCCTCCAGGGGTCTATTGACACCCAGGACACACTTGTTACCCCTGGGGGGGGGAAGCCACAGGTCAGCGGATGAAGAGGAGGAAGAGGAGGAGTGAGGGATTAAAATAGGAGGAATCAGCTGGAGGGAGGAGAGGGGGGTGGGAGGAGAGAGAGGAGGAGAGTGATAGAGAGGAGTGATAGAGAGGAGGAGAGTGATAGAGAGGAGGAGGAGA
>JACYXH010000299.1:770000-777500 GCA_026745465.1 Lota lota | reverse complement strand
AGAACAGCCGGGGAACAGGGAAGACTGCCTCGTGGGGCCCTACAGAGTCTGAAGTCCCCGCCCCGGAGCCAAATGAAAGAGCAGCGCTCTGTGACCAGGCGCCGGCGCTGAGGGACATTATGGTCTGCTGGCAGCCGGGCCTTTCCGGGACAGTTAGTGACCAGCCGGTTCTGCAGGACTCACACCACGACCACATCTGAGTCGCAGAGAAAAGGCACGCTGCTCCAGTGCTGCTGGGTACGTCGAGCTTTCCAGACGGGCTGTTGAAACGTTCAGATCCCTCTCTCTCTCCCCCTCTCTCTTACTCTGTCTCTCTCTCTCCCCCTCTCTTACTCTCTAGCTGGTAGTGGAGAGAGAGACAGAGAGAGAGCGTTAGACAGAGACAGAGAGAGAGAGAGAGAGAGAGAGAGAGAGAGAGAGAGAGAGAGAGAGAGAGAGAGAGAGAGATGTGTGGTTGGAGCTCTCCACCCTAATCTACCTCCAAACAAAATGAACAAAACTGAACTCTTCAATGTTTTCCACCGACTACTCTGATTGGTTCACCTACTGTTGTTGACATTATCAGTAGAGCTAACAGTAGCAGTAGTGCTAGGAGTAGAGTCACTAGTAGAGCTAACAGCAGCAGTAGAGTTAGCAGTAGAGCTAACAGTTGCAGTAGTGCTAGCAGTAGAGTCACTAGTAGAGCTAACAGCAGCAGTAGAGTTAGCAGTAGAGCTAACAGTTGCAGTAGTGCTAGCAGTAGAGTCACTAGTAGAGCTAACAGCAGCAGTAGAGTTAGCAGTAGAGCTAACAGTAGCAGTAGTGCTAGCAGTAGAGTCACTAGTAGAGCTAACAGCAGCAGTAGAGCTAACAGCAGCAGTAGTGCTAGCAGTAGAGGCACTAGTAGAGCTAACAGCAGCAGTGGAGTTAGCAGCAGCAGTAGTGCTAGCAGTAGAGTCACTGGTAGAGCTAAAAGCAGTAGCAACAGCAGCAGCAGAAGAGTCTGTCTCACCAACATCATCGATCACATATCAAGGGTCCTGGTTAAAACTGGGACCTCAGCAGCAGAGACAGGAAGTATGCAAAGGCAGGTTCACATTTCATTTCCTGTGGGACTCTCTTGGTCTCTCCTGGAGCTACAGCTCAGTCAGTGTCACGCTGTCACAGCAGAAAAACAAGCGACCAGAATGCATCAGTCTCAGCTAACCATGAGAACCCAACCAGGGACAGCTGAGTCCTCATAAACCACCTTTAACACATCCCCCAACAAGACCCACCTCTTGAGCCGTTCCTGGATGTGCGTCCTGTAAAGGTGAACCTCTCCTTCCCTTCGTCGTGGGCAGCGGTCACTGTCAGAGCCACGGTCCTGACAGGGGAACATCCCACTGGGCTGTTCTCCAACGTAAGGCTAGGAAAGAGTTCCTAGAAGGTGTGAAGTCTCCGAACACTGGGACTAAAACAACAGGGACAGAGATACTGCTGTTGACTGTTTCAGACATTTAACTGATCTATTTACATATCTGTATACATCTGTTTTCATTTAAATCGATCAGTTTGTTTATATGCAGACCTTAGTATCTCAGAGAGAGAGAGAGAGAGAGAGAGAGAGAGAGAGAGAGAGAGAGAGAGAGAGAGAGAGAGAGAGAGAGAGAGAGAGAATTATTCATGGTAGAGTTTGAAGCTGACCATCTCTGGCTCTTCATTAGGAGAAGGTCAGAATATTGCTGACTAACACACACACACACACTTTCAACACCTCTTTCATGGTATCTTCTGTTCTCAATGTGAGTATGCATTGAACGTCCTTCTGCACCAAAGTGCATGCGTGTGTGTGTGCGTGTGTGCGTGTGTGCGCGTGCGTGCGTGCGTGCGTGCGTGCGTGCGTGCGTGCGTGCGTGCGTGCGTGCGTGCGTGCGTGCGTGCGTGCGTGCGTGTGTGTCACCTGGGGTTTCTGGTCTATTCAATCTCCTTCTCCCTCGCCATCCCAACACTCCGTTTCCCACGGCAACAGCGGGCGACTCGTGGGTCTCTGGAGTCGGAGACCCACGAGAGAACTCAGAACTCAGAGGAGACAGTTGGGCGGCCATTTTAGTTCCTCTCAGAAGGTAAACAGTCCTGCTTCCCTTGAGATTCACACGCGCTCTGTTTTAGTGAAACGCTTAATAAATGTTTTCATTCATAACAGTTTTCCTTTTGTGCGTGTAGGGGGAATTTATCAAGTAAACTGTGACTTTCTCCACAGATCTCATCCATTCTGAGCGATCACATTATTAGCTTACATAGAGAGGATTCAGGCATGACGGTTGGTAGATAGAGGGTGACTGACAGGAGGCCAGGCCCCATCTGACCAATCGAGTAGGGTGAGGAGGGCGGGGCTTGGAATACTGTTGGTATCCGAGAAGGTGAACCCTCTGACAGCTAAATGAACTGCTGTGTACATCCACTGCGCAGGCGTACTCTGCACGGCGCCAACTCTACATGCCAAAAGACACCTGATCATTGTTCATCTTTGTGGGATATATTTTGTTATACTTGTGAGACATGCTGTATTTGTTTTTGAAGCATGATGTCTTAGAAATATGTCGGGTATTTCTTTGAGAGGTACATTTTGTGTTTGTTAATGGTGTTTTGTGTTTGCAAACCCCACGGTGTTTGTTAGCGAATTGTGGGTCGTTTGTAAAACATGTTTGTTTGTCTGGCAGGAAAAAAGCTCCATAGTTGGAGGCCTAAAGGAGCAAAAAAGAACATCAATTTGAAAAACTAAAGTTTATAACGTGTAAAATGCTGTCTGTAGGACTGCTGTACGACCCAATCATTCTTTGTCAGAGCTAAACCAAAATAGCTTTTCGATCAGGAGAGACCTTAGTATTCACATGATTTAATCTTTGTTTCCCTTTGTCGTTCAGAGCTTAAAGTGATAAAACAGAGTTATTTCTATTTAATGGTTTTCATTTAGCATTTCAATAAAACACCTGTCCGCAAGTGAACCAAACAAGCAACCGCAGAATCAGCTTGTCATGAAAACAAACGCACATTAAAAAAGCCCTTCATGATATTACGGGAATTATGTTTCATAGAGTTAGCAAATTACCCCCAGAGCTACTAAACCTAGCTGCAATTTACTCTATTTAGAGAGAGGGGGGGGGGGGGGGAGAGAGGAAAGAGAGAGGGGAGAGAGAGGGGAGAGAGAGGAGAGAGATGCTTTAAATGGAACATTAGAGCAGAATGGTTGTGGTGAAGTGGTATCAGCAGAGTGCTGGGGAGCTCCTAACAGCTAATCATCCTCAATCCCACTGAGATGGTCATCACTCTCTGTCTGTTTAATACAATCAGTACCGCAACCAGTACCGCAACCAGAACTGAAACTAAAACCAGTACTGAAACCAGTACCGCAACCAGTACTACAACCAGTGCTGAAACTAGTACTGAAACCAGTACTGCAACTAGCAGGGATCTGTGCTACACACCTAGCATCACAGGCCAGCTGGACCGGTCCAGCTGGCCTGGTCCAGCTGGCCTGGTCCAGCTGGACCGGGCCAGCGTCAGCCATATTGGACCACCATATATTACTCTCTACATTATATACGTCACTGATCTTATATTGAACATATAGGTTTTGTGAGGTATTTGCCCTAATTACTGTGTATGCAATATTGTCCAGAACTGACTAGCGCACAAACCTCCACCTACATTCACTGATGTCACCTGAGGTGTAGCTGCCAGTGGGCGGAGGAATGATTAGGAGGCGGAGTCAGAGGTGAGGAATGTTTCCCCAGCAGCTAATTAGCTTCTTAACGAGGTCCCGCCCTCACCAGCACACTCGTTACCCGTCGCCATGGCAACTGATGGCTCTCTCACCAACACACACACACACCTGACCGGAAATGACAGATGTGTAATAATATAATACTCAAAGTATATTCAAAGAGTAAATCTAAAGTAGTCCGCGTTCAGAGAGGTGGTGATAAACATCTGTACAGAAATGTGCAGGCGCACTATGTACCCTGTCTGTCCATCACATAATAGAGTTATACTACAGGATGAACGCACGGATACAGCTCACTTTAAATCCTCTCCCCCTCTCTCCCCCTGCCCCCCACTGTGTCCTAATTGCTGCTAATCTCTCCCCCTCTTTCTCGTAGACTTACACAACTATTAGGGGCTGGAGAGGGGATGCGGTCGCCATGGTTACGGGTACTTAGCGGCAGAAACCTGTCCCAGATGTGCTGCTCGGTTACGGTAACCGTCCATTGAGCAAGGCACTAATACCTGTAATGAGTGTGTAAAAGGGCACGGGTCCTCCCTCCCCCGGTACTTAGTCATGAGGACACACACATACACACACGCACACACAAACATACACACACACAAACACACACAAACATATACACATAAACCATACACACATGCACCATACACACATGCACACACAAACATACACACACGCACACACACACACACATACACACATGCACCATACACACATGCACACACAAACACACAAACAAACATACACACACGCACACACAAACATACACACACAAACATACACCATACACACATGCACACACAAACATACACACACACACAAACATACACACACACACGCACACACACAAACATACACACACGCACACAAACATACACACACGCACACACAAACATACACACATGCACCATACACACATGCACACACAAACATACACACACACGCACACGCACACACACAAACATACACACATGCACCATACACACATGCACACACAAACATACACACACGCACACACAAACATGCACACACATACATAGACACACACACACTCACATCTTGAGTGACTATTGTGAAATTGGGGGTGAGAGAAGAGAGATTTTGTTTTTCAACTGGAATCGCAAGGATTTTTGATTGGCTCATTAACCAGCCAATCAGTAGCCACCTGGGGCAAAGACGAAGGACGATCATGATGATGAAGGAGAGAGCACTCCGGCTCAAAGTTGCATGAAACTTTAAGAGACTCACAACATGTCACATCCTGTAGGAAACAGGAAGAGGACAGCATCACATGATCATAACATGAGGAGGACAGACCGGGGGAACGAGGAGGTGCTGACAGACACTTTCTAATTAGACTAGGAGAGGAGATAGGAGAGGAGGAGAGGAGATAGGAGAGGAGGTGACAGACACTTTCTAATTAGACTAGGAGAGGAGATAGGAGAGGAGAGGAGAGGAGAGGAAGAGAGGAGAGCAGAGGAGGTGACAGACACTTTCTAATTAGACTAGGAGAGGAGAGGAGAGAGAGGAGAGTGTGGAGGGGAGATAGAGGAGGGGAGATGGGATAGACGAGAGGAAAGGAGGAGAGGAGATGGGAGGGGAGAAAAGAGGAGGAGGTGACAGACACATTTTAATTAATCTTAGGATGCCAAGAGGAGAGAGGAAAGGAGGGAGGGGAAGAGATGAGAGGCCAGGGAGGAGAGAGGATCACATGTTCAGAGTGGATGTAGAGAAGAGATGTGTGTCCAGTAAGCTGTGGTACAGTGAGTTTCTACACCCTGTGTGTGTGTGTGTGTGTGTGTGTGTGTGTGTGTGTGTGTGTGTGTGTGTGTGTGTGTGTGTGTGTGTGTGTGTGTGTGTGAAGTACAAAGACTATATTTGCATAAAATATGTGATTCAGCAGCCTGTTTGTTACAGTAGCGTCATCCTGGCTACATTATGCAGGTCGTCGTCACGGTGAATTAACACACGCATCCATTATTCAAACTGAACACTGAGCCTGTCCTGACGGGCTAGCGTCTAATGCTAGGCTAAATGCTACGTGCTCAATTCCATGTGCTGAATGCTATGTGCTAAATGCTGTGTTCCAAATCCGCCATAGCCCAATAGCTAGCGTTCACAATAGCCACAGCGCTAGCTATTGTTAGCGGGATTAGCATGGAGTCAATAGGAATTAGAGAATCCAATTCCAAAACGGAAGAGTAGGAAGAGTATTGTTGGTGCAGGAGGAAGAAGAGGCTTCATCCAGTACCACGGTTGATGCTAACCGTGTGACGCTTACTTGGCAACATTCAGCTAAAGTGTTTGCGAGGCTAAACAACAAACACAGATTCCTGTAAATATTTATGAGTAACGAAGAGGTGAACTCCAACTGCACTGGGAGTTAGTTTACTCTGAACATTACTCGATGTTGTTCTGGTTCCCTGAGTATCCCATCTCATTAGAACCAGGGGGGTTGGGGTTCCAATCCCAGCCAAAAGGCAAGAACCCCAACCTCATACCTGCTCCTTAATGACATGTCTCTGAATTAGTGAGTCACTTTTGGATAGGTCTGTGCGTGTGTGTGTGGACAAAAACAACAGGATAGAGAATGACCCAGAAAGTCGGGAAGTAAATGAACCAATCAGATTGCAGAAGAAGTACGACCCCCCCCAGACCGACGGGAGGACAAAGCCAGGGTCCCGAGACCCCCTCACCTGTCACAACACGGAGACTGGACCTTTGTGCAGGTCATCAACACTTCCTGTTCTGACAGGAAGTCACTAGTGTTGTCAGGAAGTGGGATGAAAAACAGTCAATCTTTCTCTCGACAGTGCAGGTGGCAACCGAAGGGGGAGGAGAGGGAGGAAGCAGACTTGGTTGAGCTTCCTGTAACACACAGTAGCCAATCAGCTGTAAGGACCGAACAGAGGAAGAGAGAGAAATAACCTTTGACCTCTTTACACACACAGAGAAATCACTGGTTCACGATCACATATGTATACACTCATGTGTACCCAAACACACACACACAAACACTATAATACACACAAACACTGAAATACACACACACACACACACACACTTACACACACACACACACACACAAGGAAATACACACCCACACTGAAATACACACACACACACACACACACACTGAAATACACACACACACACACTGAGATACACACACACACACACTGAGATACACACACACGGGACGAGGTGGCCGCTGGCTCCCCAGGGGGTGGGATTAAAGCGCCCGAGTGACAGATGAAGGTGTCCCGGCTGTCTTCCTGACGACGCATCGCCTCGACGACGGGTTTTACCGCCGGTGCGTCGCCGTGACAACGTCTCCTCAACCGGTGGCTTCAGCCTCCAAAAACGAATCACAGGTGAAAAGTAACGAATAAATGGCGTTTGATCACTAGGCACTTCCTGGAGCGATGGAGGAGGAGGAGGAGGAGGAGGAGGAGGAGGAGGAGAGTGTTTGGGTGGTGGTGGTGATGATGAGGGTGACACCTGCCGCCTCCTCAACATGCACACCCCTGGCACGTGCACGAGAGGTTCCCAGACATCGTCACGGCAACTCAACCTGACAGGAAGCAGATCGCCGTGGTTACAGCAGAGCCCAGCAGGTGAGGGGGCTCTATAAAACGTTTCCCCCCAAATATGCATGAGATGAATATTTCATGATGCGCGCACACACACACACACACACACACACACACACACACACACACACACAACGGAGTTGTCTGTCAGAACGGCTC
>JACYXH010000299.1:687500-765000 GCA_026745465.1 Lota lota | reverse complement strand
ATGCGGACTTCTGCATTCAGTTCCCCCAACCAGCCACTATTAGAACCAAGATGGCCGCCAGTTGGATATAGCATATAACCAGCGATTATAACAAGCTTGACTGCTGCTCTTTAGAGAGAGAGCGAGAGCGAGAGCGAGAGCGAGAGCGAGAGCGAGAGCGAGATACTGGCGTCGACTGAGACTTGAAGAACTGTGGCAGAATATTCATTAGCATCCATAAATACACCTTCTGAATATTCATGACTGGGGGCAAGATGAGAAGAACACAACAGAATCAACACAGGAGTGGAGGGGGGGTATGTCTGTTCTCCTTCAGTAGAACAAGGAGGAGGTGCAGCGTTGTCCACATCTCTTTCAGAAGAACATGGAGGAGCAGAACTATGTTCTCCTTCAGAATACCATTAAGTGGTAGGAGTTCTCCTTCTTCTGAAATCCCTTCAGGACACCTGGACAAAGGCAGTCCCAGCTCTAGAATCTTCTAGCGTTGCAGTACGGCCCCCAGCTGCCTTTACAAATGTCTGCCAACATCCCCGGTGCCATGACAACGTACGGATGGGGTTGATGTTCTGGTTAAATATGGTAGCAATGAGACGGGGTGTCTGTGCTTCACGCTGCCAGCAAGTTCCCACTGCTTCCTCGGAATAAAGCAACACCAGAGGGTTCCAGAGGAACGCTTCGTCTGCCCAATGACCAACCAAGACACTTCATGGACACGCAAAGTGTCGCGTTTTCCCGTTACCCAGAATTCCATAGGGCCCTGTTGATGGAAACTGGCAGAGTGAGGGAGGGAGGGAGGGAGGGAGGGAGGGAGGGAGGGAGGGAGGGAGGGAGGGAGGGCATAAATGTGATGGATAGACTTCAAAATAAAGAACCTAAAATGAAAAGTAGAGGGAAAATGGACTCACACACACAGATTATTTATCTGTGGCACAGAAAGAAGATGCAGAAGAAAATATGATAAAAGAGGAGGAGAGGTAAAAGAAGACCGGAGGGAGGGGGAGATGGGGGAGGAGGGGGAGGAGGGCGAGAGAGAGACTCCCTCTGTTCCACACCTCTAATCAGGCACCAGGTGTTCCTCCTCTCCCTGTCCTCCCCATCTTCCCTCCCCCTTCCTCCCCGTCCTCTTCAATCTACCTCAGCTGTGCTCCCTCTCAACCTCTCCCCCCTTCTCTCCCCCGCAAACACCCCCCCCCCCTCCACCAAATCTTTTCCTTTCAATCTCTGCATACTGGTTCATCTAATTTACACACACACACACACACGTGCACACACTGACACACCCACCCACACACAGGTGTTGTGCAGCAGGTTGCCAGTCAGTAATTAACAGCTGAGTCTCCCACCTGGCTGAGGTAATATAGAGCTGCTAGATCCCTCACACACACACACACACACACACACACACACACACACACACACACACACACACACACACACACACACACACACACACACACACACACACACACACACACACACACACACATACACACACTAAACAAAGCCGCTACCTCCTTAAAGGGGAAGCGTCATGCTTCATACAAGTGGTGTGAAAAGACCCAGTCTGCAGCATCCACTCCCAGTCTGCAGCATCCACTCCCAGTCTGCAGCATCCACTCCCAGTCTGCAGCATCCACTCCCAGTCTGCAGCATCCACTCCCAGTCTGCAGCATCCACTCCCAGTCTGCAGCATCCACTCCCAGTCTGCAGCATCCACTCCCAGTCTGCGAGGGTGAGCATTTCTTCTTACTCCCACCAGGATCGGACTGCTTCATGGTCTGAAAAGGCTGAGAGTTTGAGGAAGAGGAGGTCTTCATAGAAGGGCCATGGAAACATACCTGACTTGATGTGGTGAGCTGATGCTAAGCGTGCTAAACATGATGTTTTTAGTAAATGCTAATCATGCTAATGAGACGTGTTTAGCTAATGCTAACCGTGCTAAACATTATGTGTTCAGCTATTGTTAATCATGCTAATGAGAGGTGTTGAGCTAATGCTAACTGTGCTGAACATGTTGTGTTAAGCTAATGCTAACTTGATGTGTTAAGCTTATGCTAACTGTGCTAAACAGGATATTTTTTGCTAATGCTTATCATGCCAATGCTAACCCTGTTAAATGCAACATGAATTATGCCAAATACACCAATCTGGGCCCCAATAGGCCCCTGGGCAGGGACCTGTGGGCCAGGCAGGGAACTCAACCCGTAACCTTCTTGTCGCCTGCATTCCTGACCGCATTTAAGGTCAGAAATTGTTTTTCAAAACAAAACAATGCAAGTTCTCTTCCCCTCTCGTCCTTCACAGTTATGCATGAACACACACACACACACTGCTGATATAGTGAAACAGTGGGGGGGGGGGGGGGGGTTCAGGGATTATTAGTGGAATGCCTCTGGCAGAGTAAGATGGCATGGATGTGTATCGGGGGGGGGGGGGGGGGGCAAGGTGCCTTTTGCACTCCCTCTCACACACACACTGTTAGTACTGCAACCAGAGAGAGAGAGAGAGAGAGAGAGAGAGAGAGAGAGAGAGAGAGAGAGAGAGAGAGAGAGAGAGAGAGAGAGAGAGAGAGAGAGAGAGAGAGCGAGAGAGAGAGAGAGAGAGAGCGAGAGAGAGCGAGAGAGAGAGAGAGAGCGAGAGAGAGAGAGAGCGAAGATGGTAAATAATTAGAGGAGGAAGAGGAGCGCCTCCAGTTGTAACTCTGATCTCTGATCCAGCAGTGTGGCTTCAAGGCCTTCCTAAAATCCCCCCCCCCCCCCCCCCACCAGAACCTACTTACCTCAGCATCGCTGGTGAGGTCAACAGAGGTCACCAACAGAACAACACACTACTAGGCAGCAAACACACCTCTCCCCCATCCCTCTCTTTCTCCCATCTCTCCAATCTCTCTCTCTAGCCTCTTCACATCCCTTCTCTCTCCCATCTCTCTCTAGCTTCTTCACATCTCTCCCTTTCCCTTCCTCACCCTCTCTCGTCTCTCCATCTGTCCTCGCTCTACCATTCTCTCTCCCTCTCCCTCCCTCTCTCTCCCTCCCTCCCTTTATCCTCTCTCCATCCCTCTCCCTCCCTCCAGAAAGTTACAGGATGTCCGAGTGAGAATGTGTGTGTGTGTTGCCCTCTCTCTAGGGAGAGATCAAGGGCGATCGAAGGCAGGTCAGGGGTTATCATGTTAGTAAGAGGCTTGGGGTATTGACCTCCATTAATACACAGACAGCCAATCAGATACAGAGATGAAGGCTAACAGCCAATCGGAAGAGAGAGGATAATGGATGACACGTATCTCATAACCTAACAACAGGACTTATAATTTGCTGTGTGGGAGCAGAACCTCCATGTACCACCTGCTGGGTTCACCCCAACACACACACACACACCCTAACACATTCACACACACACACACACACATATATACCCTAACACACACACATATACTCTAACGCACACACACACACACACACATATATATAACCTAACACACACTCTAACACACACATATACCCTAACACACACACACACACACACACACACACACATATACTCTAACGCACACACACACACACACACACACACACACACACACACACACACACACACATATATAACCTAACACACACATATACCCTAACACACACATATATATACACATACTGCCTGGGGGAAGGGGGGGTCAACCTGACAGTACAATTACACAGCATCACACACCATGAAATGTGAGAGAGAGGGAGTTATGATTTATAATTTAATCCGTTTTTCTTTTTGTAATCTCTGATCGCCTGCGGCCAAGTTTGAAGTCTGTTCCACACGAGGGGGAAGGAGTTAATGTGTGTGTGTGTGTGTGTGTGTGTGTGTGTGTGTGTGTGTGTGTGTGTGTGTGTGTGTGTGTGTGTGTGTGTGTGTGTGTGTGTGTGTGTGTGTGTGTGTGTGTGTGTCCTCTATGCGTATAAACGGTGTTAAGGACTAATTCAGAGCTATCGTACTTTAAATGAACTAGGTTTTTTTCCACATGGATAATTAAAGTCAGGATATATTTAGGAATATTGGAAGTCTTCCCGTCGGTTAAAAATGCATGAGCTCTACGTAAATTCTAGATATTGCTTGGAATAATTCTCCTTCATTAAAGGTCAGTACTGGCTCTCAGACTCTTTAGGCTTGGGTTCGGTTAGGAAGGGATTCCAGGAAACTTTCCATGACTGGAGCGTGGATAAACCCGAAGTTTCCCTTTGACCTCTAAGGCCACTGAAGCCTTAACACTCTTAAGTGTTGACTCATGAGAGATCCTTTTAATTACAGATTGAATACCATGGAAGCGTTTTGCAGGTTATTACTTGTAACCTTTTCAAATCAAATCTTTTGTCTCAGGGTTCTAAACACACATAGTGAAACTGCGTTTTATCGGTGAAATCGATGACCTACGACCTCAACCGTTCCTAGCGAAACATTCAAGCTGAACAAGGACTAGATGTTCTTTGTAATCGAGGCATTCAACGTGGCAGTAAATGGCACTAGATGACCGTGAGTGACCTCTGTAAGGAAGCCGTACCCCAAACGCATCACACAGCGCATTAAAAAATAACCACATACACCTCTAGAACGCTCCGGGGGTCTCATCTCCTCCTCGTCACCTCCTCACCTCATCTCCTCCTCATCATCTGCTCTCCTCTCCTCCTCTTCATCTCCTCCTCTTCATCTCCTCCTCTTCATCTCCTCTCCTTCATCTCATCTGCTCTCCTCTCCTCCTCTTCATCTCCTCCTCTTCATCTCCTCTCCTTCATCTCCTCTCCTCATGCACGTGCATGGCCCACCTCCTCGTGCACGCTCCGGTCAGGTGACACAGGCAGGTTGTAGTTCCAGCCAATCACAAGACACGCGTGAATGACTCCTCAGGGAAAGACCTGTAAAGAGTGCGGTTAGCCCTGCAGTGAGTGGAACGCCATTGGATGAGAGCACACTCCTGAGTCCTGACCTTGCCTGGACTACACTTTCAGATGGGACTACAAAAATGGCGGCCTCCTCCTGGTAGAGAGAAAGGTGCCATTGTGGACTTTGGCATTAAAATAGCCATAAAACGGGGAGAAAGGTGGTGATAGGTCTGTCCCAGACAATCATCTATCTTCACACAAGCTGATGACCACTAGATAAAGGGTTTGTTGTTTCAGGTGTCAAACCACCCAAATGTTCCCCTGCCCTGCCGGGCACAACAGGAAGGAGCGCCGTGATTGGAGGAGATCTGTTTCCTGGTGATCTGAACGAGGAAGTGATAGGCGGAGGTGTGTAGGGTCACTTTCAGACTGAAACCCTTCCAGGAGGTCGACCAGCGGCTCTTGGAAAGTGGGACACACGGCCAGACATACCTAGGTGTCACAGGCAGGTTGTAGTTCCAGCCAATCACAAGACACGCGTGAATGACTCCTCAGGGAAAGACCTGTAAAGAGTGCGGTTAGCCCTGCAGTGAGTGGAACGCCATTGGATGAGAGCACACTCCTGAGTCCTGACCTTGCCTGGACTACACTTTCAGATGGGACTACAAAAATGGCGGCCTCCTCCTGGTAGAGAGAAAGGTGCCATTGTGGACTTTGGCATTAAAATAGCCATAAAACGGGGAGAAAGGTGGTGATAGGTCTGTCCCAGACAATCATCTATCTTCACACAAGCTGATGACCACTAGATAAAGGGTTTGTTGTTTCAGGTGTCAAACCACCCAAATGTTCCCCTGCCCTGCCGGGCACAACAGGAAGGAGCGCCGTGATTGGAGGAGATCTGTTTCCTGGTGATCTGAACGAGGAAGTGATAGGCGGAGGTGTGTAGGGTCACTTTCAGACTGAAACCCTTCCAGGAGGTCGACCAGCGGCTCTTGGAAAGTGGGACACACGGCCAGACATACCTATGAAAGTAAAACAAACTAAAAACATAAATACGTTCTTTACAAATATTTGAATCCCCTAGAATATAGGGCAGGATTGTGTAGTGGTTAGGTTGTGTTCCCAGCTGAAAGGTTCTGGGTTCGATCCCCAATGTCTACAGTCTTGAGCAAGATGCCCTAACCCCTACCTGCTCCTTCATGACCTGTCTCTGTACTGTCTAACCCCTACCTGCTCCTTAATGACCTGTCTCTGTACTGTCTAACCCCTACCTGCTCCTTAATGACCTGTCTCTGTACTGTCTAACCCCTACCTGCTCCTTAATGACCTGTCTCTGTACTGTCTAACCCCTACCTGCTCCTTCATGACCTGTCTCTGTACTGTCTAACCCCTACCTGCTCCTTCATGACCTGTCTCTGTACTGTCTAACCCCTACCTGCTCCTTAATGACCTGTCTCTGTACTGTCTAACCCCTACCTGCTCCTTAATGACCTGTCTCTGTACTGTCTAACCCCTACCTGCTCCTTAATGACCTGTCTCTGTACTGTCTAACCCCAACCTGCTACTTAATGACCTGTCTCTGTACTGTCTAACCCTTACCTGCTCCTTAATAACTGTACTGTCTAACCCCAACCTGCTACTTAATGACCTCAGGTTCAGAGGTTCAGCTTGTGGAACAAAGCATAATGCAGGAATATGAATACATGAATGGGGTGGATGGTTCAGAGGTTCCCAGAGGAGTTTCTTGTAAGAAAATAAAAGGAGAAAAGGAAAACCACACTAAGTCAGAAGAGAGTGAAACAACACTAGCAGCAGACTGGATGTCGTGGTTTAGAGTACAACTCTAAAGTGTTTGTAGAGAAGAGAGAGAGACAGAGGGAGGCAGGGAGGGAGAGGGAGAGAAACAGACGGCGGAAAATAGTGTGGGAGAGGGAGAGACAGAGAGGGAGACAGTGGGGAGAGGGAGAGACAGAGAGGGAGACAGTGGGGAGAGGGAGAGACAGAGAGGGAGACAGTGGGGAGAGGGAGAGACAGAGAGGGAGAGAGAGACGGAGGAAGATAGTGAGGGAGAGGGAGAGACAGAGAGGGAGAGAGAGACGGAGGAAGATAGTGAGGGAGAGGGAGAGACAGAGAGGGAGACAGTGGGGAGAGGGAGAGACAGAGAGGGAGACAGTGGGGAGAGGGAGAGACAGAGAGGGAGAGAGAGACGGAGGAAGATAGTGAGGGAGAGGGAGAGACAGAGAGGGAGATAGTGGGGGAGAGGGAGAGACAGAGGGAGGCAGGGAGGGAGAGGGAGAGAAACAGAGAGGGAGACAGTGGGGGAGAGGGAGAGACAGAGTGAGTGTTGTGATTAATGAGTAAAGTGAGATATCTGATATAAAACAGCAGATGAGAGCAGTGCAGGAGGAGTGAAGAAGTGGGACAGAGAGGGAGAGACAAGGAGCGAGGAGACAGCAGCACTCTGGAAACATCTTGATCCACTCGTTGTTTGAAGAGAGTCTGGTGTGAGGTGAATTCAGACAGACACGCGTTTCATTTGAGGGAGTCTTTACTGTGGCAGTCTGGGTTCACAGCCTTCTGCGGCTCTCATATCAACATATACAATATTATATTTAGCAGCAATACGCCTCTTAATACCGGCCTGTCAGTCACAGAGGGAAGGCGACGACCACAGCGTCCAAACAAGAATCATAAAATGAAAAGAAAAAATGAAATAAAATCTTGACAAAGAACATTTCTACTGCAACAATCTCTTCACTGGAGGGGACACAACTGCATTAGACATCAAACGCACAATATTATTTAACGCTGTTCTCGAACCCATGTGTACCTCCACAAACAGTTGGGGAGATTTACAGCCAAAGATTGTAACGTGTGTGTGTGTGTGTGTGTGTGTGTGTGTGTGCGTGTGTGCGTGTGCGTGTGCGTGTGCGTGTGTGTGTTAAGGCAGCGTTACAGCAGTGCTAACACTTTGGAGGACAGACAGACAGCATGCAGCGTGTCCAACAGACGCTAAGGCATTCATCCAACCACTAATCCGTTCCCAACCTCACCACAGTCAACCAATCGAGGCGCCAGTATCCAGAATGGACCAATCCTAACACCGGATTCCTGGAGACTGATTGAGTGGTTTGATATGAAGAAGGAAGTGGATCCAAAACTAAATAATTTGATCGATTGTTCTCATAAATAAACTGTTTCATAGTTCTGGTAGAGGCCGCAGTCAGGCGGTCCTGGAAGTGGCCATTTTGGCCCCACAAGTGATGGCATGTTATCGTGTGATGATGTGATGTTTAAAGAGTCACGATGTCATGGTTATAGAGTGATGATGTCATGGCTATCGAGTCACGATGTCATGGTTATGGAGTGATGATGTCATGGTTAGCATAGAACATCTTTCTCTTTGTTTTGGTTTAGATTGCTTAATGATTAATTCACTACAGCTTACAACCCTCCACCCCACCTCCGCCACCCTCCCCATCAGGTGGGAGGAGCTAGCTTCCCATCCAATAGAAAAGGAGGAGGGGGGGGGGGGTCACAAGCCAGACTCTGAAAAACAAAAACATCGTGCCCCCAACCCCCCCAGCTCCCCTCCGTTAAGCGTTCCAGTGGATCCCGTCTCCCAGTCGACTCCACCCAGGACCCCCCCCCACCCCCCCACTGGTCCCACTCAGCCGGCGGAGAGGGGGTGTGTTTAGTGCGTAGTGTTTTTATCTCAAGTGTTTAGGAGTTGTGATGCAGGAGCTGTCCGTTCCACCCCCCCCCCCCCCCCCCCCCACCCCGCTCCTCTTCTTCATCCCCCGATGACATCACCGTTCAGAGAGGGGTGGCGGCCATTTTCCCCGTGAGGAAGCTGCCCGTCATCAAAATGGCTCCCTCCCTGTCTGACAGCACAGGGGGCTAGAAGCCATCATCGAAATCACCATCACAGCCATAATCTGGGAGGGAGGGAGGAAGAGAGGGAGGGAGGGAGGGAGGGAGGGAGGGAGGGAGGGAGGGAGGGAGGGAGGGCGGGAGAGAGGGAGAGAAGGAGGGAGGGAGGGAGGGAGGGAGGGAGGGAGGGAGGGAGGGAGGGAGAAAATGAGGCAGTACTCTGTTACATTACATCATTACTTCCACTAACCCCCAGCGACCTGGTAGAACCAGGGAGGGGGTGGGCTGGCCGGCTCTCAGGTTGTGGGTTCGTATCCCATAATATACCCTCTGGTTCACGACCCCTAGGAGACCCTTGCTACCTCTGAACGGGCAGACCCCCGTCCTCAGAACCAGGTCGTGAACAGATATCATCACAACGGATGATTGTGATGATTTTAATGGAAAGGAGTTTATAGTAAGTATTTATATATAAGTATGTATCTGCTGCTTCCCTCTCCTGTCCGTCCAGAGCCCATAAGCACATGACCAGACCGCGAGTGTGAAACCTACCATTGCTGCCCATGAGCTGCATGGCGCTGACGCAGGGCTCCTCGTCATCCTCCTCTTCCTCATCGCCCGCGTCGTCGTAGACCACTGGCCCGCTCTCCACCACCGCCGCTACGGCTGTAGAACTGGCTGGTTCCACCTGGACCACACACACACACGCTTATACACACGCTTGTTACACCTGGACCACACACACGCTTATACACACGCTGGTTCCACCTGGACCACACACACACACGCTTATAACACCTGGACCACACACACACACGCTTATACACACGCTTGTTACATCTGGACCACACACACACACGCTTATAACACCTGGACCACACACACACACGCTTATAACACCTGGACCACACACACACACGCTTATACACACGCTTGTTACACCTGGACCACACACACACACGCTTATACACACCCACACACACCTGGACCACACACACACACCCTTATAACACCTGGACCACACACACACACACACACCTGGACCACACACACACACCCTTATAACACCTGGACCACACACACACACACCTGGACCACACACACACACACCTGGACCACACACAGACACCCTTATAACACCTGGACCACACACACACACCTGGACCACACACACACACACCCTTATAACACCTGGACCACACACACACACACCTGGACCACACACACACACCCTTATAACACCTGGACCACACACACACACACCTGGACCACACACACACACACCTGGACCACACACACACACCCTTATAACACCTGGAGTCGCCTTACATTAACATGCAGGGAGAGAGAGGCTTGGGAAGACAGTACAGGCTCCTGTGTGACTAGAGTGCATGTGAACAGAGTGCATGTTAAAAGTGCATGTGAACAGAGTGCACGTGAGGAGCCCGGTAGGAGGGCCATTAACTACAATCTGCCACCAGCGTCCAATCAGCAATAAGAGGGAGACATTTTTGTAACGTGTGTGTGTGTGTGTGTGTGTGTGTGTGTGTGTGTGTGTGTGTGTGTGTGTGTGTGTGGAAAAGCAGAGAGACAGAATGCAGATGTAAAGCGTGCAGCTTCAGACATTACAGTGACACTGTACAGTGTAGTGTATGTGTGGCTACAGTGACACTGTACAGTGTAGTGTATGTGTGGCTACAGTGACACTGTACAGTGTAGTGTATGTGTGGCTACAGTGACACTGTACAGTGTAGTGTATGTGTGGCTACAGTGACACTGTACAGTGTAGTGTATGTGTGGCTACAGTGACACTGTACAGTGTAGTGTATGTGTGGCTACAGTGACGCTGTACAGTGTAGTGTATGTGTGGCTACAGTGACACTGTACAGTGTAGTGTATGTGTGGCTACAGTGACACTGTACAGTGTAGTGTATGTGTGGCTACAGTGACGCTGTACAGTGTAGTGTATGTGTGGCTCCACTCTCTCACCTGTTCCAACGCCATCTTCTTCGCAGGCTGCCCGGTGATGAAGTGCTGAAGCCTGAAACACACAATTCATGGATTAGTTCTCAACAGGTGTGTCTCCATCCAGATGGATCGCAGACCTGGGAACAGGCTTGTTACCACAACTTTTGGAACATGCCTTGGAAGAGTTCTGTAGCAGCGCGGAGTCCATATGAGCAGAAGCTCGAGGGACATTCGACTCACGTGATTTCTGTACGTCATCATTAATTTGCATTAATTCGCTGTATCGGTTTTCTTCTTTGTTGCGTTAACCTTTTTATCGACGGCCTTTCCACCTCCCGCAGGCAGAACGAAAGAAAAGCAGCTGGATGGAAAGGCACCCATTGTTCAATTAGCGTATAAATCATAGTTGCTGCTTTGTTATGGCCCCAGTGGGAATCTAACCACCAACCCCTGCAGCGTTAACGCAGTCTACCAGCGCCGGCTAGCGCAGAGTAGCTCCAGCGCTAGCTAGCAGACTAGCTGCGCTAACTACCCAGCGTAATGAAATCAGCAGGTGCTGCCGCTGACGCGACAACACTTTTTATTAAATTCACGTGTTCAGCAGTTCTCAAGAGATAAGAGAGGGGGGGTTGTGGGTAATTAGCAGACATCAACAATAGAGGACAGAACTGGACTCAATCAGTGAGTTAAACAAAGCTTAGTGATACAATAGAAACCAGCGTGGTGAACTAATTAGCCAGCGTTATCAAGCGACCGATTGGCTGATATACACCCTGGCCGGAACGCGTCCGTTTCGTGTTGATGTGTGGCAGCTGGCGCAAGACACAGCCTGCTTAACGATGACAGAGAGACAGACTGACAGGCAGTGAGACAGACAGACACCATATCTTAAGTCCTTGCCCAACCACCTGGTGTAGTTTCTTTTTATAAAGACAATCAAATTATCATTGTCTCACACACACACACACACACACACACACACACACACACACACACACACACACACACACACACACACACACACACACACACACACACACACACACACACACACACACACACACACACACACACACACACACACACACACGAGCGTGAGAGAGTGATTGAGACCTAGAGAGGGAGGGGAGAGTGATGGCGAAAGAGAAAATGAGAGGTAAGGAAACAGAAGGACGGACAGAGAGACAGAAAGACAGACAAACAGAGAGAGACTGAAACGGACAGAGAAAGACAGAGAGAAAGACAGAGAGACGGAGAAAGACAGAGAGAAACAGAGAGAGAGAAAGAAACAGGCAGAAAGAGAAGTAAAGCTCATTAGTTAGTTCTCATAAGGCTGTGCCGAGACAGCTGCTAGACTAGACCTGACACAGACCGACTGGGGGTGGGGGGGGTGTTGGCACAAGCATGACAGGCACAGACGGAAAATGAAGTGAATTGGAGAGGGGACTAGAGAGGGATTAGAGAGAGAGAGATCTAGCTGCTAGATAGATGGAGGGATGAGAGAGGGAGAGCGAGAGAGAGAGAGAGACAAAGACCGAGCATTTGATAAACAACACACACACACATTTTATCCATCCAGACTCCTAAGAGAACGTTAAGTGATCGTGAAAAAACGTGACAGCTTAACAGGTGCAAAGCTTATGTAAGCCTTGTGGTTGGCTGTCCTGCAGACCACTGCTTCATGGCACATTAGACCACGCCCCCTAACCTCAAAACACTCCCAAACCCAGCAGCAACAGAAAGAAACACTGGAGGAAAAGAATGTATGTGACCACGAAGCCGTGTGTGTGTGTGTGTGTGTGTGTGTGTGTGTGTGTGTGTGTGTGTGTGTGTGTGTGTGTGTGTGTGTGTGTGTGTGTGTGTGTGTGTGTGTGTGTGTGTGTGTGTGTGTGTGTGTGTGTATTCATTTCTAATGCATGTTTAAACTAGCTAAAAGTGCTTATGGAGAAAATAAGATTATCCACACTGTATATAATGTGATTAAAGTCCTTTCTAAACACTGAAGTCGTTTTTGGTTAATTCCAGTCGTCTGTGATGTGACATCATCCTCTGAACTCAATTTCCCAGAAAACCCGGATCAAACGTTACAAGAAAGATGGCGTCTGGACACAGGGAGAGAGATGGTGGATGCAGATTCGCAAGATGACAAAAAAAAAAAAAAAAAAAACGCGTTTCTGGCGACTAAAACTCCTCATCTCAATCTTCCACGAAGTTCCGATTTATCCCAACACCCAATCAGAATGCCCCCCCCCACCCACCCACGTGCGTCATGGCAACTAAAACAACCACCTTGGTTACGCAATCGCACCAAAACCCTGGAAAGCAGTGTGCTTCCCAACAAGGCAAAACAGTCATATCCGGTCTAATCCGACCTCTAAAACAGAAACCCTCCGCGTAGCGGTGGGGGGGGGGGGGACACGACCAACCGCTGCTGAGAGCACACCGAATCCTCCTCCGTCAGATTACACGTGAATCCCTTTTTAATCTGCTGCCAGACACACACACACACACACACACAGAGGCGACACAGAGGTGCGCTAGGTTTGAGTGATGGTGGCAGGTAGGACGGAGGAGGAGGAGGAGGAGTTAGGCCTGTGGAGTCTTTTAGACGCAAGACCCAGCACCCATTCAGCACAACATCTGTGAGGGGTACACACACACACACACACACACGAGCTCCCAGGGGGGCGGTTACGTAAGCCAGTGTGTGTCAGTAATCCTGTGGGACAACACACACCAGACAGCCACCGCCCACACACGCCCCGGAAAACTTTTCACCTTCAACTTTATTGATCGCTCCTTCTGCTGCCTGTTGTAGCCTTCAACAGGTCAGAGGTCAAGGGTCAGGGGTGAGCTCCTGACTGTCGGCCCGCCGGCTGTTGGGGGCAGGGCGCCTTGCTCAGAGGCCCTTCAGCAGACACTGGGAGGGGAACCTTCTGGTTGAAGAGACACTAAAGAGGACAACATAAATTGTCTGAAGTCCGTACTGGTCACATCTGTTAATATTCTACTCTTACTAAGCTTTTTATGCTCTGTTTATATGGGGGGGCGGGGGTTCTCCCAGCTGAAAGGTTCTGGGTTCGATCCCCAATGTCCACACTCAACCTGAAGGCATCCTAGAGCAAGATGACCCCTAACCACTCCCTGCTCCTGAATGACATGCATCTTCTGAATACAATTAAAGGCCCTTGGGATAAAAGTGTGGGAATAGTTTTTATACTCCTGCCAGCGTAACACGCTAACGCACTTCGTAGCGACTGCCGGTACGATTCCCACCTGCGGCCCTCTATGCTCCGTCTTGAACCCACTTCCCTGTCCCTCTTCACTGTCCTGTGTCTTTACCCCTCTGTCCCTCTTCACTGTCCTGTGTCTTTACCCCGCTGTCTCTCTTCACTGTCCTGTCTTTACCCCTCTGTCCCTCTTCACTGTCCTGTCTTTACCCCTCTGTCCTGCCCATAAAGGCATAAACATAATCAATAACAACCATTCCAAACTGACTCCCCTCCCTCCTCCTGACTAACCCCTCCCTCCTCCTGACTAACCCCTCCCTCCTCCTGACTAACCCCTCCCTCCTCCTGGCCCTACAGCGCCACCAGGGTGATGTCATCTGTGATCCCAGGCGGGGCCCCTCGTCAGCATCTCCACCAGCCACTCCAGGAGGCCCCAGGGGGCCCATTAGACACTAGCCGTCGCCGTGCCGACAGAGCGGCCCTGGGGGGCTCACCGCCACCCCAGACACCCGGAGGGACCTGGTTTGGGAAGAACCACTTCTGGGATCTTCTCCCCGTTCCCACGACTACCAAATCACTTAGCGTTGCTATGCTGGCTGTCCTCTCTCTCTCTCTCTCTCTCTCTCTCTCTCTCTCTCTCTCTCTCTCTCTCTCTCTCTCTCTCTCTCTCTCTCTCTCTCTCTCTCTCTCTCTCTCTCTCTCTCTCTCTCTCTCTCTCTCTCTCTCTCTCTCTCTCTCTCTCTCTCTCTCTCTCTCTCTCTCTCTCTCTCTCTCTCTCTCTCTCTCTCTCTCTCTCTCTCTCTCTCTCTCTCTCTCTCTCTCTCTCTCTCTCTCTCTCTCTCTCTGCATCTCTCTCAATTCAATTTCGATTGTTGTGTGACAATAACATTTTCATATTGCCAAAGCAAATAACACAATAAAAAGATATCTCACCTCTATCTCCCAACCGCCATCCCTCCCCCTCCCCTTCTCCCTCCCCCTCCCCCTCTCTCTGTCCTGTGGTTTCGTTCTCCCCTCAGTGATGATTCCAGTGTGTCAGCAGAATATTAATATCAGCTCCTGACTATCTGACATGCAGATGATGGTGGAAGCCGGAGGTCGTGACCTTTCCTCCATCCCTAGGACACCTGCCACCGCAATGAAGTTGTCCTCTTTAATTATTAATATCTTCATCATATTTCAGTTCGGTAATGTGTGGTTCTTTACAGCCAAACAGTTTTTAAAAAGCGTGGGACAGAAGACTCATTTGTACCAAGATGCTTACTATGCTAATTACCTCATTAGCAGCTCGGAGTTTTGAGCACTAGAACAAGATCACACACACACACACACACACACACACACACACACACACACACACACACACACACACACACACACACACACACACACACACACACACACACACACACACACACACACACACACACACACACACACACACACACACACACACACAGTTACTGTCACAGCGGTCTATCTGACTGTGACCCCCGGCAGTGAAACGTGACCCTTGACCCCGGGCACAGGCCCCTGGAGGGGTGGGGGGGTCAAACGTTTGTCAAACTGTGCTGTCAGCATCCCCACGGCGACAGACCCCTGTGAGGGGGGGGGGGGGGGCAGACCCGTCACCACGGCAACGCTCAGCAGCAGCAGCGGGGAGTGGCTCCTGACTTGGCCGCAGACAGGCGGCAGTCATGTGACCTGAGGATGGCCGGGTATGAATCACTGCCTGAGAAGAACGCCACAATGGAGACATATGTGGGGACACCCCCCCACCCCCCCCACCCCCACTCCTCACAGCCCCTGGGAAAACTAGAGTCGTGAAGGGGGTGGAGGATGGTCTAGTGGTTAGGGTGTTCAACTCCCAGCCCAAAGGTTCTGGGTTCGATCCCCAGTGTCCTCAGTCTACCTGTAGGCATCCTAGAGCAACATGTCCTCTAACCCCTACCTGCTCCTCAATCACATGCATCTGGATCCACTGTCCAACCCCTACCTGCTCCTCAATCACATGCATCTGGATCCACTGTCCAACCCCTACCTGCTCCTCAATCACATGCATCTGGATCCACTGTCTAACCCCTACCTGCTCCTCAATCACATGCATCTGGATCCACTGTGAGTGGCCTTGGGTAATGTCTGAGTAGTACATTCGCCTACTGGGGGGATCCCACCTAAAAGGTTCGGGGTTCGAGCCCTAATGTCTGTAGGCTGCGTTCCTCAAAGAGCTCACAGGCCACACATTATACAGCCCTCTAAAGGACTACATGGAGAAACTCCCCAACCCAGAGAGACAAGACCTTGAGAAGGACCCCAGAAGAGGGTCCCCCCTCCAGGGGCGCTCGGAGGGACAGGAGCTGAATGGACATGTGCTGGTGGGACGAAACAAGCAGGAACGAAGAAGAAGCAAGCTAATTGTAAATAGTTGATCAGTTAACACAAATCCATCGTGACTGGCGGCTGGATCCGCCAGGCTCGTGACATCGCCCCTCTCAAGCTGATACCCCTCCCTCTCAGAACATTCCAGAGACCCAGAGACGGACAGGTGAAGACCCTGACCTCCGACCCCAGACGGTCAGGTTGTAGACCCTGACCTCCGACCCCAGACCCCCCCCCCCCCCCAGCGCCGTTTCCATGTTTGTCATTATCCAAGAACTCACTCCTCCCCTCGCTGGTATCTTAGCGAGGGGAGGGGTGAGTCTGGCTGCTAGCCTCATGCTAACGCTTCATGCTAACGCACAATGGCAGCAATGGCAGAGGCGTGAGATCCGTGTGTACATATTCACGGGAACACGTGCGCACTCAGCGGCTTCCAATGCCACGCCTCCATTAGTTGTAACGTTTCAGCACTAGACCTTCGTCAGACTGATCAGATGTGTGTGCGCCATCAGGTACAACGATAAATAAGTCTGTCTCTGTGCTCATCTCTCCACAATTACTGTCCCCCAATCAGACACCTCGCTCTCTTCCTCTCTTTAGCCAATCAGTGTTAACATCAATGACCTCTGTCACAGGGCAACCAAGGACACACTGTGACTGGTTACTCTCTATCATTGTCCCTCTCTCTCTCTCCCTCTATCACTGTCTCTCTCCCTCTCTCTATCACTGTCTCACTATCATGCTCCCTCTCTCTGTATCACTGTCTCTCCATCACTCTCTCTGCATTACTGTCTCCCTCTCTGTCTCTTTCTCTGTATCACTCACACTCTCTGCTGGTGTTCCTACCATCTCCCCTCCCCCACATTTAACATACAGAGAACCATAGCGGGGACACACACACACACACACACACACACACACACACACACACACACACACACACACACACACACACACACACACACACACACACACACACACACACACACACACACACACACACACACACACACACACACACTCACTCTCTCCAACTCTCTCTAGCTGTCCAGTCTCTATCCTAGCTTAGCGCCTGCTAGCTAATCAGTTTAGCGCTGTGATCCTAAGCCGCTAAGCAGATGGAGACAGTTAGCCACAGCCTGGCCCTTTAAGAGCCAGCGAGATAACACATGAAGCCATAGCATCCTTCTGGATTCACACACAGTCCAACATGCTGTCTGTCTGACCATGTGTTCTCGTGTGACTGGTTACGGCTGTATGCTTATGTGTGTGGTTGTTTATTTATGTGTGTGTGTGTGTGTGTGTGTGTGTGTGTGTGTGTGTGTGTGTGTGTGTGTGTGTGTGTGTGTGTGTGTGTGTGTGTGTGTGTGTGTGTGTGTGTGTGTGTGTGTGTGTGTGTGTGTGTGTGTGTGTAACAGAGGGCTACGTCCATTAGAGAATAATTAACCTGCGGTCATGTGACCAGCAGACAGGATGATCACACACACACACACACACACACAGTTTTGCAAACTGCAGAGTTGGTCTTGTTCTGGTTGGTGCCAGCACCTGGACACGAACAGTACATCACTCACCCTCTCTCCCTACATCTTCCACACCGTCTCCCTTTCTCACCCATTCTCTGTTTATCTTTCTCACACACTCCATCCTCCAATCGTCTGTCTCCTTTCCTCTCTCTCCGTTTCTCACACTTTTTAGGTGGAGAGAAGGTTAATTAAATATCTCTCTCCTCCACCTCTCTCCCTCCCTCCACCTCTTTCTCGCCCTCCCTCCCTCTCTTTCTCCACCTCTCTCTCAGTGAAAGGCAGGAATGATCTTCTCTCTGCATTAATTAAAAAGCTCTGGTAAAACATTCTATAGAACTGTGAGTGGTGGTGATGGGGGGGGGGAGAGAGAGAGAGAGAGAGAGAGAGAGAGAGAGAGAGAGAGAGAGAGAGAGAGAGAGAGAGAGAGAGAGAGAGAGAGAGAGAGAGAGAGACAGAGAGAGAGAGAGAGAGAGAGAGAGAGAGAGAGAGAGAGAGAGAGAGAGAGAGAGAGAGAGAGAGAGAGAGAGAGACAGACAGAGAGAGAGAGAGAGAGAGAGAGACAGACAGAGAGAGAGAGAGAGAGAGCACGACAGAATGAGAGAGACATACAGACAAAGAGAAGAGCTAGAGAGACACTGGAGGGCAATTATTAGGTCTATTTGTAGAAGAGAGCTTTACCATCCACAGTAGGGAGGGAGGAGAATGATAGATGGAGGGAGGGAGGGGAGAGAGTGATAGATGGAAAGAGAGAGGAGAACGAGGAGGGAGGGAGGAGAGAGGAAAGGTTAGGATGAGGAGGTGATGTGTGCTAGCAGAGTGAGGGGTGTGGAGGCCCCTGTGGTTACCATAGTTACCGGTACAATGCTGCAGTGTGGCCCCTGAGAGGTCCCAACAGAACACACAACAACCCCACTGTCCACACACACACACACACACACACACACACACACACACACACACACACACACACACACACACACACACACACACACACACACACACACACACACACACACACACACAAACAACCTCACTTCATATGAACTACAACAGACATATCTTTCTATTAAAACTACACAACCCACTAAACCCGTCTTAAAACCCAGCAACAACAAACGACCCTCTATTTAGCACCCCTACCACGGTCTTTAAAGCCAACCCCACAACACACACAATATCAAAACCACCTACAACCTTCAAAACACCAAACCTCACTCCATATAAACCACCGCAACAAAACGACATGTCTAGCGAGCCACCGTCTATACACACGTACAAACCCCTCTGTTTATGACCCTCCTACTACAGCGGGCCCTCCTGTGGACACACAGACCCCTCTGTCTGGGTAGAGGGCTCGGGTATATCAACTATTCAAAAGCTTCCTCGACTAAAAGGTTAGCGCCAGTGCTGCTTTGTCAACACAACTCGCACGTCTGAGTGCAAAGTTGCGTGTTTACCTTCGACAACTTTTACCTTTCAGAAACCTTCCCCCCCCCCCCCCCCCCCCCCCCCCCAAAAAGCCCCACCTGCGCACCTTCCCCAGCACGCGTTCCTCCATTCAGGAAAATGCTTCTATGAATGATTCAAACAGCGAGGCATCCATCATTCAGCAGCCGACATGAATGGAGCTTCAACATGCACCGGGTGATCAGGTGATCCCGGGTGATCAGGTGATCCCGGGAGCTCGTCCATTCCCAGGGAACAGGAAGAGGCACACTTAACGCTCGCCCCCCCGACGCCCCGACACGCCCGACGCCCTTGATCCAGGGGGCGGTCGGCGGTCGGAGCGGGAGGGGGTTCACTACAGCGTCCAGCGTGGCTCAGACCGGACGCTCAGAGACCCGGTACGAGTCCCCACCCAGACCCCAAACAACAACAACCCCTGGAAGACGGAGGGCCCGTGAACCAGGACGCACCCCGGCGACCTGTCCCACACTGCAGCCTGTCTGAAACCTGTCCCACACTGCAGCCTGTCTGAAACCTGTCCCACACTGCAGCCTGTCTGAAACCTGTCCCACACTGCAGCCTGTCTGAAACCTGTCCCACACTGCAGCCTGTCTGAAACCTGTCCCACACTGCAGCCTGTCTGAAACCTGTCCCACACTGCAGCCTGTCTGAAACCTGTCCCACACTGCAGCCTGTCTGAAACCTGTCCCACACTGCAGCCTGTCTGAAACCTGTCCCACACTGCAGCCTGTCTGAAGCCTGTCCCACACTGCAGCCTGTCTGAAGCCTGTCCCACACTGCAGCCTGTCTGAAGCCTGTCCCACACTGCAGCCTGTCTGAAGCCTGTCCCATGGATCCAGGTTGATACAAGTCTGACATTTACATTGTTGGTCAGATATGTATTGAATGAGCAAGAACTTCGTGCTTCTTTGTTTGAATGAATGAATGAATGAATGTGTGCGCTTGAATGAACGAATGCATGAGTGAGTGAGCGAGCGAGTGTGGTTAAATGAATGAGTGAGTGTGTGATGAATGCGTGTGGTTGTGTTTAAAGGAATATGCTTGAATGGGTTCATGAATGATTGAGTGTGTGTGTGTGTGTGTGTGTGTGTGTGTGTGTGTGTGTGTGTGTGTGTGTGTGTGTGTGTGTGTGTGTGTGTGTGTGTGTGTGTGTGTGTGTGTGTGTGTGTGTGTGTGTGTGTGTGTGTGTGTGTGTGTGTGTGTGTGTGTGTGTGGCTCTGTCGCTGCTGAGTGCAGAGAAACGGGAAGCTGGGGATTTAAGAGCGAGAAATGAGACAGAGAGACAAAGAGAGCGAGGGACCTGAACCCTAATAGGACTCAGAAGGGTTTAAATCCTGAGTTCTAGGAAACACCAGCGAGGAGAAAAGTGGAAATGCCAAAAAGTAGATCTAAATAGAGTAGAATAGACCAGAACCCCCTACATCCAGCCCGCTCTGCTACAGAACCCTTATCTGAGGAGAGGCGATGAGCCTCATACAGTCTGGATTATAGAGAGCAGTTACTATACAGAGGATTATTATACAGAGGACTTTTATATAGAGTATTTTTTATATCTGTGTGTTGAGTAGTTATTAGAGAGCAGTTACTATACAGAGGATTATTATACAGAGGACTTTTATATAGAGTATTTTTTATATCTGTGTGTTGAGTAATTAGAGAGTAGTTATTATACAGAGGATTTATTATAACATTTTTATATAGAGTATTTATTTTATAATGCATGTATTACATAGAGAACTAGAGTTGGAAAGTGTGCGTGCGTGCGTGCGTGCGTGCGTGCGTGCGTGCGCGCGTGTGCGTGTGCGTGTGCGTGTGCGTGTGCGTGTGCGTGTGTGTGTGTGTGTGTGCGCGTGCTGTTTACCCTTCAGATTATCCCGGGCGAGGTGGGACATTATTAAACGAAGATTTGTGTGTCGAGCGTTGTGCGAAGAGAGAGCCTCTTCAACACACACTGAAGTGCTTCTTAAAGACTCGTGTGGAGAGGGGGCTAGTGGTCATCATAGAGATCATTACATATTCATGGGGGGGTTGCTTCCTCCACGTGACTCGGCTCCACACCCAGACTGCTGGCCCCTCCCTGCTACTAACGAAATGCAATTTACGGACTACTTCGGAACGTCGCTTACTAACGGAAGTACTCAGCCCTCCCCCTCCCCCCCTCACCCAGGCTCCCTGGGGGAGGACACCAGGGGGCTAGGATACTGCCCCCCCCCCCCCCCTCACCCAGGCTCCCTGGGGGAGGACACCAGGGGGCTAGGATACTGCCCCCCCCCCCCCCCCCCCTCACCCAGGCTCCCTGGGGGAGGACACCAGGGGGCTAGGATACTGCCCCCCCCCCCCCCCCCTCACCCAGGCTCCCTGGGGGAGGACACCAGGGGGCTAGGATACTGCCCCCCCCCCCCCCCCCTCACCCAGGCTCCCTGGGGGAGGACACCTGGGGGCTAGGATACTGCAGAGGGACCGCCTACCTTTTTCCCAGGGAGCTCAGCGGCGTGCCCAGGCTCAGCGGGCTGTGGGTGTGGCCGCGGCCCGGGTTGCGTCCGGCGAGCTTCTTGGTGGGCGTGTCGCTGCGGGTGGGCGTGGCCGGGTGGGCGGGGCTGGCGGGCGGCCTCACATTGAGGTCCTTCAGGACGTCGTAGTTGATCTTGGACGAGATCTTCTTCCTCTCCAGCATCTTCTCGATGGCCTCGTCCGCCGTGCGGGCGCGGATCGGCCCGCGCCTCTTCCCCGACTTCTTGGGCTACAGGAAGTACCAGCGCAACACACAGGAAGTTCAGCGCGACACACAGGAAGTTCAGCGCAACACACAGGAAGTTCAGCGCAACACACAGGAAGTACCAACGCAACACACAGGAAGTACCAACGCAACACACAGGAAGTTCAGCGCAACACACAGGAAGTACCAACGCAACACACAGGAAAAAACGGAACACTAGAAAATAGAAAAATAGATCAACTATCAGAATCCCAAATTGATCGCTCACTGTATTGGAGCGTAGAAAGCCTTGATGTCTTCAACCAAATTCTGTTGAACTTCATCCGCTTGGACAATAAGTCCCACTGACTTATTGGGCTGTAGCTGCCTGATGATAAGTAAACAACTCAGTTTATAGTCCTACCAAACCCCCTGAGACAGGCTGCCACCGTCCACCTGAAATCCTAGCGATTAAAGCTCCGTGATTGGTTGTTTGAAGACCACTCTTCTGCTTGGTCAGACGACAGCTTAGCGTTGGGGTTGCTGCGGTAACGCTGGCGCTGGCTAGACGTTTTAGCGGGAGCTAATCCACCTGGTTTGCGCTGCGCGACAGATGCTCGCGCTGAGTAAACGTTCGTGTTTCGGTGCCAAGACCGCGCGGAGCACGAGGTGAGAGGGAACTGGTTTCCTCTCCTCTTGAGACCACGAGGTGAGAGGGAACTGGTTTCCTCTCCTCTTGAGACCACGAGGTGAGAGGGAACTGGTTTCCTCTCCTCTTGAGACCACGAGGTGAGAGGGAACTGGTTTCCTCTCCTCTTGAGACCACGAGGTGAGAGGGAACTGGTTTCCTCTCCTCTTGAGACCACGAGGTGAGAGGGAACTGGTTTCCTCTCCTCTTGAGACCACGAGGTGAGAGGGAACTGGTTTCCTCTCCTCTTGAGACCACGAGGTGAGAGGGAACTGGTTTCCTCTCCTCTTGAGACCACGAGGTGAGAGGGAACTGGTTTCCTCTCCTCTTGAGACCACGAGGTGAGAGGGAACTGGTTTCCTCTCCTCTTGAGACCACGAGGTGAGAGGGAACTGGTTTCCTCTCCTCTTGAGACCACGAGGTGAGAGGGAACTGGTTTCCTCTCCTCTTGAGACCACGAGGTGAGAGGGAACTGGTTTCCTCTCCTCTTGAGACCACGAGGTGAGAGGGAACTGGTTTCCTCTCCTCTTGAGACCACGAGGTGAGAGGGAACTGGTTTCCTCTCCTCTTGAGACCACGAGGTGAGAGGGAACTGGTTTCCTCTCCTCTTGAGACCACGAGGTGAGAGGGAACTGGTTTCCTTTCCTCTTGAGACCACGAGGTGAGAGGGAACTGGTTTCCTCTCCTCTTGAGACCACGAGGTGAGAGGGAACTGGTTTCCTCTCCTCTTGAGACCACGAGGTGAGAGGGAACTGGTTTCCTTTCCTCTTATGCCCGGTGGACGCCGACATCATGGCCCGGCATCTGTCTGAACTGCCACAGTCCATCTGCTGGCTCACACGTCTGTCTGTCTGTCACACGTCTGTCTGTCTGTCACAAGTCTGTCTGTCTGTCACAAGTCTGTCTGTCTGTCACAAGTCTGTCTGTCACACGTCTGTCTGTCTGTCACACGTCTGTCTGTCTGTCACAAGTCTGTCTGTCTGTCACAAGTCTGTCTGTCACACGTCTGTCTGTCTGTCACACGTCTGTCTGTCTGTCACACGTCTGTCTGTCTGTCACACGTCTGTCTGTCTGTCACACGTCTGTCTGTCTGTCACAAGTCTGTCTGTCACACGTCTGTCTGTCTGTCACAAGTCTGTCTGTCACACGTCTGTCTGTCTGTCACACGTCTGTCTGTCTGTCACACGTCTGTCTGTCTGTCACACGTCTGTCTGTCTGTCACACGTCTGTCCGTCTCTCCGTCTCTGTCCCTCTTTTCATACGGTTGGTGTTAAATTATCTTACGATACTGTGTATTTCAAAGGAAATAACTTATTTTACTGCACGTTGAACAACGTTTATTGTATGATTTGGTATATTTGTTACAGCTGGTATATTTTATTTATATATATTTGTTATAATTGTGTGTATCTATCTGACAATTATTTCCTTTACCCTCTTCTCTTTGGTATCATTTGTAATGATTAAATATTGTGTGTATTTGGTTATAGGTGTGTGTGTGATGAGTCACTTCCCTTACCCTCTTCTCCTTGTAGATCCCCAGCTCCTTCTCCTTGGCTATCTTGGCTTCCTTCTCTGGGACAGGAAACAGGAAATAGGAAGTGAGCAGGAGCGGTGAAAACCTCTACACATCAAGGTGGTCTCGGGCAGATAAACGGGCACAGTCCTCCTGCCCAAAGACTTCCCCAGGAAATCTATTCCCATCTTCAGCTCTAGAACGACCACAGAAGTGGCACTGAAAGCTAGCATGCTAACAGCAGCTAGCGGCAGATGCTAGCGTACCTCTCTGTTCCTTCAGGTAGTCCGAGTTCTCTGCCATCCACAGAGCCGTCTTGATCTTGATTTCACTGTCGCTGAGGAGATACTGGAGCCACAGGGAGAGGGAAGACAACAACGCAGAATATCACCAAACACTTACAGCGGCACATTCCTCTAGATATACGTTACAATCTCCTGTCCGTCAGCAACTCAGCAGGTACCAGGGCCCATGCTTTCTAAGTGTATGAGCAGGGGGTTAGCCTGGACAGGGTAGGCTAGTGGTTAGGGTGTTTGACGCCCAGCCTAAGGGTTCCGGGTTCGATCCCCAACGTCCGCACTGCCGTCTACCTGCAGGCATCCTAGAGCACGATGTCCTTCACCCCTACCGGCTCCTTAATCCCCTGTATCTCGATTAACTGCCAAGTCACCGTGTGTAGTGACTGGTTAGTAGTGGTCTCTGGTTAGCAGTGGTCTCTGGTTAGTAGTGGTCTCTGGTTAGCAGTGGTCTCTGGTTAGCAGTGGTCTCTGGTTAGTAGTGGTCTCTGGTTAGGGAACACGGCAGCTTGTTTAGGGTACCCTCGATCCATCCTGCCTTGCTCAGAGACGAAGGGCCCCGCTCCCCCCAGGCAGTGCTTTTCCTGTGTGTGGACACGTACTGGTGACAGACATGACCTCACCGGACGCCCATAAAGACCGAGGCGTTGAACCACCAACAGACACTAAGGGCCCCTGGCACCATTGTGCTCTGGCTTCCAGGAGCACTGAAAGGACCGACCCAGCCGAGGACGGGTCGCAACGGGTCAGGACTCTGAACCCCCCTGCAGCGGGAAGACTTTAACACCGGGGGGGAGAGCGGGGATAGAGAGACAGGGGGGAGGGAGAGAGACAATGAAGACAGCGAGAGCGAGAGAGCGAAAGGGAGAGAAAAGGTGAGAATGCGAGAGCGAGAGAAAAGAAAGTGAGAGAGTAGAGGAGAGGTCTAACTGAGGGTTTTCTTACTCGCCAGCGTGACTCCAAGCCATCACCCCCCCCCCCCCGGTTGGTCATTCAGTCTGTGTGAATCCATTAGACCTGCCATGCATCCTGTACGCCAACTCACCTGCTTGATCAGGTCAATAAAGTAGCATATGTTCACCTCAACCGTCACCACTGTTTAGACTTACTGTCTACATTTACATTGCTACCAATTCTATTGTGTACATTGATTGATTTCTCTATTTTTTTGCAGTTCTTTACGTTTTTAATTTCTACCATTGTCCAGTCCTTCCGGCTGTGACACCTGAATTTCCCGTGTGGGATTACTAAAGAACTGTCTTCCCTTATAACAGTTCCTTCCCAACAGTAGGCTGACCCCCGGCTGAAAGGTTCTGGGGTTAGAGCCCTCTCTCCCCTACCTGCTCCTTAATGACATGAAGCTCAAAATAAGTCCCTGCACGTCTCTGTGGATGACAGCGAATGCCCTCGGCGTAATTAACAAATAACGATCCAAGCGATTCATTTCGTTCAGACCTCCATATGGAGCACCAATGAAATAAAGCGGTTGGATCGTTATTCGGGCGTTTGATGCTAATTATAAACCCAGTCGCGCCGCGCTGTAGCTCCCGGGCGCGGGGGAGACGGGGGGTGAGACGGGGGAGGAAAGGGTGAGGCGTGACCGCGTCTTACCCGTTCGATCTCGCCGTCGTCGATGCCGCTCAGGTCCAGCTCTCCGCCGTCGCCGCCGTCTGTCAGGAGAACAGAGCAGGAGAACAGAGCAGGAGAACAGAGCAGGAGAACAGAGCAGGAGAACAGAGCAGGAGAACAGAGCAGGAGAAAGAGAGCAGGGGAACAGAGCAGGAGAACAGAGTAGGAGAACAGAGCAGGAGAACAGAGCAGGAGAACAGAGCAGGAGAACAGAGCAGGTGAACAGAGCAGGAGAACAGAGCAGGTGAACAGAGCAGGAGAACAGAGCAGGAGAACAGAGCAGGTGAACAGAGCAGGAGAACAGAGCAGGAGAAAGAGAGCAGGGGAACAGAGCAGGAGAACAGAGTAGGAGAACAGAGCAGGAGAACAGAGCAGGAGAACAGAGCAGGAGAACAGAGCAGGAGAACAGAGCAGGAGAAAGAGAGCAGGGGAACAGAGCAGGAGAACAGAGTAGGAGAACAGAGCAGGAGAACAGAGCAGGAGAACAGAGCAGGAGAACAGAGCAGGTGAACAGAGCAGGAGAACAGAGCAGGTGAACAGAGCAGGAGAACAGAGCAGGAGAACAGAGCAGGTGAACAGAGCAGGAGAACAGAGCAGGAGAAAGAGAGCAGGGGAACAGAGCAGGAGAACAGAGTAGGAGAACAGAGCAGGAGAACAGAGCAGGAGAACAGAGCAGGAGAACAGAGCAGGTGAACAGAGCAGGAGAACAGAGCAGGTGAACAGAGCAGGAGAACAGAGCAGGAGAACAGAGCAGGTGAACAGAGCAGGAGAACAGAGCAGGAGAAAGAGAGCAGGAGAACAGAGCAGGGGAACAGAGCAGGAGAACAGAGCAGGGGAAGAGAGCAGGAGAACAGAGCAGGAGAAGAGAGCAGGGGAACAGAGCAGGAGAACAGAGTAGGAGAACAGAGCAGGAGAACAGAGCAGGAGAACAGAGCAGGAGAACAGAGCAGGTGAACAGAGCAGGAGAACAGAGCAGGAGAAAGAGAGCAGGAGAACAGAGCAGGAGAACAGAGCAGGGGAACAGAGCAGGAGAACAGCACGTCAGTAACACGTACAGCACAAAGGGCTGGGTACCAGGGCGTCCATCTTGCAGTAGACCGGCCATTTTGTCTTACGCCTGAAACGACGTGTCTTGACTTCGAAACACACGTGAAAATGTGTGTTTCGATATAAAGGAAAAGCCGGGACGGACGAGGGGGAGGGACGGCCGAGAGGGACGGACGAGGGGGAGGGACGGACGAGAGGGAGGGACGGCCTAGGCGGGGGCAGAATAGTCTAGTGGTTGGGGTGTTAGGAATCCCAAACAGAAGATCTTGAGTTCAAACCCGCACACACATCATACCTGATATCATACCACACCAACTTTTATAAATTCCAGATGGGAATTATGGGTGTCATAGCAGCAGAGTAAAAGGACAGTGAAATGATTAAAACATTAGACGAATGGAGGAAATTAAATATAAAGGCCAACTATTGACAGAACACACAGGATGTGGGCAGGGTTGTCTATAGGTTAGGCTGTTTGACTCCCAGTTGGTTCTGGGTTCCATCCTCTGATGTCTAGTCTACCAGTATGCATCCTAGAGCAAGATGCCCACTAACCCCTACCTGCTCCTTAAGGACCTGTCTCTGTACTGTCTAACCCCTACCTGCTCCTTAATGACCTGTCTCTGTACTGTCTAACCCCTACCTGCTCCTTAATGACCTGTCTCTGTACTGTCTAACCCCTACCTGCTCCTTAATGACCTGTCTCTGTACTGTCTAACCCCTACCTGCTCCTTAATGACCTGTCTCTGTACTGTCTAACCCCTACCTGCTCCTTAATGACCTGTCTCTGTACTGTCTAACCCCTACCTGCTCCTTAATGACCTGTCTCTGTACTGTCTAACCCCTACCTGCTCCTTAATGACCTGTATCTCTACAGTCTAACCAGTAGAGCAGTAGTGAAGGCCCCACTTCCTCTTACCTCACTTCCTGTTCCTGTGCGAGTGCTAGACCGCGAGGAACCCCTTAATAGGTGGATTAATCAGTAAATAAAATGATAAAACACTAATAGGATTAGCTCTCAGTAAGCCACACCCACACTTCAATTTACCGTACGCTGGCTACATTGGGACTGGCTTTTATTTTGCCACGCTGCCGAACTCAAAACGACAATTGGAAAATTTTTCCAGGGCACAGGCCCGGGAGCGGGCGGGGCTGGTGCCCTGGAAAAAATGTCCAATTGTCGTTTTGAGTAGGTAGGGGTTAAACCACAAAGTGTTTGCTTTGTGTGAGAGAAAGGAGCGAGATGGAAGAAGAGATAGGAAGCTCAGGTGACAAATGCCTCCGTCCTGGAACAACAGGCAAACGGTTATCTCTGATAGGACATACTGGGCAGGGAGCTCTGTGTGTGTGTATACACACCAGCTTCAGGAGGAGGAGGAGGAGGAGGACGAGGACGAGGACGAGGACGAGGAGGAGGACGACCGTGGATAGATGCATAACCAGTGACATTAAAGCCTAGTGGTGAGGGTGTTAGAATAACAGCCTGAACGTGACAGAGTAGAAACCCAGCAGACCGATGTGGGAACAGACCCAGAGGAGTGTGAGGAGGCTGGGAGCTCCTGGTTCAGAAGGTCAGGAGGGGAACGCTCTCTGGCTCTGATCCCCAGATGATGAGGAGACGGCTGGGTGCACCTCCACCCTGGTCAGCTCCTCCAGGGGTACTGTGGTTTATAAAGAGTTCCCCGAGCACAGCCTAAAACTAGCCAGCTTCCTGTTCTACAAGCGGAGGGAAACTAGCCAGCTTCCTGTTGTACAGCCAGAGGAAATCCAGCACTAATAGCTTTAGCATGCTAGTCTGCCTGCTGCTACTGTGGAGGGATCAGTTTAGCTATTTTAACCTTTAAAATAAATCTTGTGGGATTAAGGATTTTGGTCAGACAACGCTCATTTTCCCTGCCACCGTCCTTCCTCTGCCTCCCTCCTTCTCCCACAAAGAGAGAGAGGGGGAGGGAGGGCTACAGGCAGGTAGCTCCGCCCCCCCCCCACCCCCATCTCCCATCCTCGGAGCCCAACAGGCTGACCCCAGAATCACCCTCCCACCCCCACATGTAATGAGATGCTCCACCAGTCAGCGGACTAGCAACACACACACACACACACACACACACACACACACACACACACACACACACACACACACACACACACACACACACACACACACACACACACACACACACACACACACACACACACACACACACACACACACACACACACACACACACCTCTGGAGAGGGAAAGAACTAGAGATGTTAAAATGGAGGCTCCCAGTAACAGAGAGATTAAATCATAAGCAGAGGTAGAGAGAAGGAGCGAGGGCTGACGAAGGTAGAGAAAGATAGAATAAAGAGATAAAATAAGAGTCACTGATCTCAGTAATCCACTGAGTTAACTCATCTGGGGAGGGAGGGAGGGAGGGAGGGAGGGAGGGAGGGAGGGAGGGAGGGAGGGAGGGAGGGAGGGTAGAAGAGAATTGCAATTCAAGTCTTTCTGCATCTCCTCTCTGCTGAGGGGGGGGGGCATGAGCGTGTGTGACACTGCAGTCTTCGTTACACCGCTTCAAAGACGTGTGTGCGTGCAAGCACGCGTGTGTGTGCTGCTGCAGTCCTGGAGTGTCATCTCACTACCCCACTTCAAAGCCCTGTGTGCGTGTGTTGGGGATTTCCCTGTGACCCCACTCTGTAGTTCTACCTGATCCGATAGACACCCCCCCTCTCCCATCAAACACAGACCTCCTCCTCCCCTCCTCACCTGGGGGACCTGCTTTGAACATCCAGGGGAGGGAATTCCCGTGTGTGTGTGTGTGTGTGTGTGTGTGTGTGTGTGTGTGTGTTCAGAGTAATCCACCCTTTACGGGCCACAGATCAGAGCTCTGGTTGTGCTGGTACTGTGTGTGTTTCGAACACACGCTGCCCTGATCTGAGGTCTGGTTGTGCTGGTACTGTGTGTGTTTCGTACACACACTGCCCTGATCTGAGGTCTGGTTGTGCTGGTACTGTGTGTGTTTCGTACACACACTGCCCTGATCTGAGGTCTGCTGGGTGGTGGCGCTAACACCTGGAGACGCACGGACCACCTGGGCAGGTGAGCGTACAGGCACACTCTGCTTCTGCAGGTGGATATCGTGTTCTTATGGTGATCGTTCTGCAGCGTGATCTACAAGGTCCCTCAAAACCATGTGACCTGCTGTCAGCCAATCAGCTCTGTGAGCAGCGCTAAATGCTAGCCTGGCAGTGGCGTGAGTTCCTGCCTGGTGCCTACAATGGCAGTAAATAGATCCTGTGTGTGTGTGTGTGTGTGTGTGTGTGTGTGTGTGTGTGTGTGTGTGTGTGTGTGTGTGTGTGTGTGTGTGTGTGTGTGTGTGTGTGTGTGTGTGTGTGTGTGTGTGTGTGTGTGTGTGTGTGTGTGTGTGTGTGTGTGTGTGTGTGTGTGTGTGTGTGTGTGTGTGTGTGTGTGTGTGTGTGTGAAGTTGACCCTGGAGAAAGTTAGCCAGAGAATCCTCCTACACACACACCTGCTGCGCCCCCCCCCCCCACCCCCCCCCACCCCCCCCCCCCCCCCCCCCCCACACACACACACTCACATACCACACACACTAGCCAAAAAACCATTTAGCCATATACACACACCCCACATACCACATTCACACACACATTACTGACCTATCCTTGACATCCATAACACAAACCAACGCCTACATGCAGGCCGGGGGTGGGGGTGGGGGGGGGGGGGGGTGGGGTGTGGAACGCTCCCTGCTGTGAGGAGTATGTTAAATATGTCTTGCCTCTCCACAGTCAAACTAATTAGCTCAGAGCTGAATATTATTATCATCAGAGAGCGAGACGGCCTCTTATCTGGCCTAGTTAGGACTCTCTTTTTTTCTTTTAATCTGCATATTTCTCAAAACCCGCTCGTTTCAAAATCCAACTGACGGGGAGACCGCATGGCTGCTCTGTCTCGGAGTGGTCTGGGATCCCTCTCTAAGAGGCTTATCCTAGCCTGGCGTTCCCATTAATATTGTCACCGTGTTTAAACCTCGGCAGAGCCAAGATGGCTGCCCTGGAATCCCTAGAATGCAGGGAGGAGAGGAGAGGGTGGCTGTGAGGTCTTGTCATAAATCAACATTATGTTCACTAGTGTACGTTGACTAGCCACAACAAGTATCCCTGTTTTTTGTTGGGAATCAGAACCTTTTTTTGTAGGACTTTATAGGTTTAGAAATGTAAAAATGTGCGTTTGAGTCTCCTAGCGGCCGGAATGTTCTGCCCAACTGCCCCTGGAATCTCCAGCCAACTGTCACCGTCGCCACGGCAATGAATCGGCGTTCCGTGTCTGACGCATGGAACCCAACCGCCAAGGGCCACATTAGCATAGGCCTAGCGTAGCGTAGCCTAGCGTGGCATTATCAGCCAATGAATGGCAGGCCTTGTAATGAGCACGGCTCCAATTTGAATTCAGGGAATTCAAATGTGGGATTTTTGTTTAATTCATACGTTCAAACATTTGCGGTGTTTTAATTTGACCCTCTGCATAATTAAAGAGGGGGAGGGAGGTTCAAGTGGGTTTATATAATGAGACGCACACCAGTCCTCTCAGTGGCTAGGCTAACGGCTACATCAGTGGTTTGGTGTAAAGAGGACATTTTGGAACGGAATAAGAGATTGGTCTCCTTCTCTGGGTTCCCTTACAGCAGACAGACACAGACACAGACACAGACACAGACACAGACACAGACACAGACACAGACACACACACACACACACACCTCAAATATTGGTCAGTTAATATTGCTTATATTAATCATTACTCTCTACCGGTAAAAACAACGAACTAAATATTATACCATAACCGTACTGTTGGGAGCCTGGCTTACAGCACTTGTGCTGTCTGTCAATCATCCCATCTGTCTGTCTGATGGATTGCTCCTCTCTCCTCCTGTCTAGCTCACTCTGCCATCTGTCAGTCAAAATAAATGTACCTCTCCCCAGGGGGCGTGGCTCACCACAAAAGGCTGTGAATAACGACGGGGGGGGGGGGGGGGGGGGGGGGCGTGGCTACACCCTAGCCTCTCCAGATGCTGGTTTACAGTATGACTGAGCTGTCAATATCTACAAACCAAACACACACCTGTTAGTCATTAACGACAGTTCACTCACCAGACAGACGGATGGACAGACGGGAGACAGTAAAGAACATCACAACACATTAATATCACACGTTGATCACATCTGCTGACCTTAGCGGCTACATAGCGGTCGATAGTATTTCCTAGTCACCGTGTTTAACTCTGTCCTACATCCGCAAGAAGGAAACACGACATGGATTCTTCGTTGTAAACGTGACGGAGGAAGAACAGGAGGTGCCAGCTGGCTGGTAGACCGTGGTTCAGAGGACGGCACGCGGCTGGAGAGACTGTGTGGGCTGTGAAGAACAGTCTATTTAGACCCTATGGACACTTGTACTGATCGTGGTCAACAGCGTTTGGTTCCCTTATGTAGCTGGCAGTGACGCGGTCGATAGCGTCTGGTCTAACACGCGGCTGCAAAACGACCGCATAGACAGAAGCCCTTTGACACGGGAGCGGTGTCTGTACGTACGGGAGTGACGGGAGAGGGTAAGGAGCATGCTCCTGTGGAGGCCGCTGAAGGACAGGTGACCTGACTCCACACTGGAGACCACCACCTCCTTCTCCAGTCTAGTACAGTAACATCGCTCCATCCTCACTCCCTGTTAGCACGGGCTTCACTTGAAAACAGTCACTTAAAGGCTGTCAGTCTGTCTGCTTCTCCCTGCAGGGAGAAGCAGACAGACTGACAGCCTTTAAGTGACTGTTTTGTCTGTGCTAGCCTGTGCTAACAGGCTTCATTTGAAAATTTGAAAACAGTCACTTATAGGCCACCATTTGAAGGGTTCTGACAGAAGCTTCTGGAATCTTCCTATCTCCCTGCAGGGAGGAGCAGACAGACTGACCGCCTCCGTCCACACACACACAATCGATTCCAGAAGGTTCCGTCAGAACCCTTCACACCTTCTAACACGCGCCCAGACATTACCAGGTGATGCAAACGCCCCAACGTGTGTGTGTAGGAGTGCCAGTGTGTCTGTGTGAGTGTGCATGCGCGCGTGTGTGTGTGTGTGTGTGTGTGTGTGTGTGTGTGTGTGTGTGTGTGTGTGTGTGTGTGTGTGTGTGTGTGTGTGTGTGTGTGTGTGTGTGTGTGTGTGTGTGTGTGTGTGTGTGTGTGTGTGTGTGTGTGTGTGTGTGTGTGTGTGTGTGTGTGTGTGAATGTCAGCGAGTCTGAGAGTGCACGTGTGTGTAGGTGTTGCATTGAGGTGATGGTGGGGGGGGGGGGCATCATTGATTGGACTAAGAGCTCTATTAAAAACAGTGAGGAGTAATCAATGACTGCACTAATGGAGAAGAGAGGGGGAGGAAGGGGAGGAGTAGGGTGAGAGAAGGGGGTGAGGAGGGGAGAAGGAGGAAGAGTGATATAGTGAGAGGAGGGGGGAGAGGAGAAGGAGGAAGAGTGATATAGTGAGGAGGGGGGAGAGGAGAAGGAGGAAGAGTGATATAGTGAGAGGAGGGGGGAGAGGAGAAGGAGGAAGAGTGATATAGTGAGAGGAGGGGGGAGAGGAGAAGGAGGAAGAGTGATATAGTGAGAGGAGGGGGGAGAGGAGAAGGAGGGGAGAGAGGAGTGAGAGGACGGGGGGGAGGCGTTCTCCAGACATTCTTCTCCCAGGGTCTACCTATCAGAGCTGTGGTTCTCCAGCGTTGTGTTCACGCTGGATCCAGGAGAGCGAGGGTTAGCGCTCTTCAGACACAGAGAAGTAACCAACTTCTCCCATTCTCTCCCTTTACATATGGCTCTCTCGCTGAAACTCTGTCCTTCCTCCCTTCACTCCCTCCTCCCCCCTCCCTCTCTCTCCTCCTCCCCTCTACTGGTATAATTTTTTTCAGCTACTGATAAGAGGCCTTTCTTCCTCTAGTGCCCAAAGTGGAAACTATCCAAGCATGCATACACACACAACCTCCAGCACACACACACACAACCTCCAGCACACACACACACAACCCCCAGCACACACACAGATGAAAGACTGGGCCTTAATGACAAGGTAGCATGTCACTTAATACTTCAAAGAGGGAGGAAGCCCCGCCCCTTCCAACACACACACACACAGCTTTACATAACAATGCACGTGCACACAGATGAACACAAGCGTGACAAACACTCTGGTCCGTGAGAGCTCTGAGGGACTGGAGCCGTGATCAAGGGCTACTTAATTAAACAGAGACATTACATAAACCACAAACACCCTATGAAGAACTGTTTGATTAGAACATCTGGCTGAGGCTCTACACAGAACTCCTCCTGAGGTTCTAAATTCTAAGAAGAGGTTCTGAGTTCTGAGCAGAACTCCTGAGGTTCTGAATTCTAAGAAGAGGTTCTGAGTTCTGAGCAGAACTCCTGAGGTTCTGAGTTCTGAGCAGAACTCCTGAGGTTCTGAGTTCTGAGCAGAACTCCTGAGGTTCTGAGTTCTAAGAAGAACTCCTGAGGTTCTGAGTAGAACTCCTGAGGTTCTGAGTTCTGAGCAGAACTCCTCCTGAGGTTCTGAGTTCTAAGAAGAACTCCTGAGGTTCTGAGCAGAACTCCTCCTGAGGTTCTGAGTTCTAAGAAGAACTCCTGAGGTTCTGAGCAGAACTCCTCCTGAGGTTCTGAGTTCTAAGAAGAACTCCTGAGGTTCTAAGCAGAGCGCGGAGGCGACTCACCGTTCTCCTTCTCGGCGTCGCCGGAGGGCCGGATGGAGTCGGGCAGCCCCAGGCTGGCGGCGGTGGGCATCGGGCCTAGGATGGACTCCAGCGAGGGGCCTCTGCGCCCGACGACCCCCGCTCCGTCCTCCTCCTCCTCCTCCTCCTCCTCTCCTCCTCCCCCCTTCTCCAGCTCCACGAAGGTGAGCGAGCTCAGCTCCTTCCCAAAGTGCTTGGCCACGGCCATCAGCTCCTCATCCACCTCCTCCTGCTCCTCCTCGCCGTCTATTGGCTCCGACGCCGAGTCAGACTCGTCTGGGGGACAGGAGAACACGTTCAAAGACCAGCTCAACATGACACTCAGGCTGCCGGGTCGACACATCCATTTAGTCCAATCAGTGGTAAGCAGTGCCCTTAGTCCCGCCCCTACATTTCCCACAGCAGGTGGTGAAAACCGGACCATGGCGACGTGTGTGTGTGTACCATATCCGGTGTAGGCAGCATACACTCCCTTCAGCTTGGGTCTGCAGCTCTCCAGCTCCGTCTCGATCTCATCGTGGTAGCTCTGGATCTCACCTGCAGCCACAGGTACAGAGTGCACGCCAGTACAGGTGAGTGCAGGTATTCACAAGGGTCGACCGGTATGTCCAGGTGTTCATGTACAGGGTTCTACAGGTGTTCATGTACAGGGTTCTACAGGTGTTCACGTACAGGGTTCTACAGGTGTTCATGTACAGGGTTCTACAGGTGTACATGTACAGGGTTCTCCAGGTGTACATGTACAGGGTTCTCCAGGTGTTCATGTACAGGGATCTACAGGTGTTCAGGTACAGGGTTCTACAGGTGTTCATGTACAGGGTTCTACAGGTGTTCAGGTACAGGTATGTCCCTAGCCGACAAGCTAACAGCTAAATACACACACCCAGAAAAAGCTAATGAAAGAGCGGTATGCTAGCAAGCCAACAGAATAACGTCACACCTGCTCCACTGTTCAGTGTGATCTACCGGCTCAACTTTCTCTCGCTAAACGTTCAATCAAACGCATTCTGGGCAGTGCCTGGTAAACCCTACTATATTTACGTTATCCAATGTAACTGCAGCTGAACCAAACCACAGAACCAAGATATTCTCCAAAGTTAGCCTGGCTTCTCCGTCCCCTCGGGTTACAAGATAGCAGAAGCCGTTTTAACTCCCAGTCAAGGTCAGACAGCTCTCAGACTCTTCTGTGAAGGAGCGCGTTGTTGCCAAAGTCTGGTCTTTCCTTCGCCTTATGGGGGCGTGCGCTTGAGGAAAGCTCTGTGCCCCCGGGGTCCGCAGAGCAGACATCAAACAAGCCCGGGCGTGAAAGAGGAGAGGTCTTCAGCGCTCACCTTCCATGTCCGCCATCTTCTTCTCCAGCTCCATCTCTAGCTGCAGGGGGAAGGTCGAGAACAAGGAGAACAAGGAGATTCTGTTACAGAGGAACGACATGGCGTGGTACCGGGTTAGATATCACACGCGGGGGGGGGGGGGGGGGGGGGGGGGGGGCAGACCCAGCACCGGTTAGTGCCCGGGTCACCCGGTGACTCAGCAGACATTTGATACGAGATGTGACCGGGGAGGCCTGTCCTACAGCAGCGTGAGTCACATGCGTGTCATGGGTCGGTCTCAGGACTCTTCTCAGGAAGTCTGCATCTCAGGAAGTCTGCATTTCTGGGAGCCAACGCCCAAAAAGTTATTTTTTTGTTCTCCATTAAGCTCGAACCGCAGTACATGCAGAAGAGAGGGTGTTTTACACATTACTCCGACCCACGTGTGTTTGTGGGTGAAGCCGTATGGAAACGGTCCGGTTTCCCATGATGCATCAGAACGTCGTTAGATCAATGTTTTCCATGAGGGACGGTTCCGTTTAAAGTTCTAGATGATGCAGTGATCATGCTCTTTGTATTCTTGTAGATTTATGTCGCGTTAGCTCCGGCATTAACTGGAAACACACTTGAGAAGCACCCTTTCTGACGCAAGCATAATGCACTACTACGTCAACAAGCTAGCTACCAGTCCGCTGGTCTGGGACCCGGGTGGAGCAGCGCTGGGATTACTACGTCAACAAGCTACCAGTCCGCTGGTCTGGGAGCCGGGTGGAGCAGCGCTGGGATGTGCTGCTGCTCTGCTCCTCCTTTATTGATCATGTGCTCTCAGCCTCGCTTGGGAGCGGCCTTGGATGAAAGCGTTCCTGCTTAATGAGCCACTAAGTGTGTGTGTGTACTGGATGATTCAGGGTCTGCTGGGTTAAGGTCAGGGGTCAGAGGTCACGGTGGGAGCTCCTACCTCCGCCATTTTCTTCTTGGTCTTCCCAGCGCTGAAGGAGGGGGGGTCACACTCCTGGGCCAGGTCCACCTTCATGAACTCCTCCACGGTCAGGTGACTGGTGGGCGTGTCCTCAAACTCCGTCAACCTGCCGTCCAATCACAACCAAGATACAAGAGGTTACTTAATTGAGAACATGAAATTAAATATCCCTAATAAGATCAAAACAAAAGATTATCGCTAAGATTTTTTTAAATAAAAAAAACGGTCTGCTTACCGTTTCCTCAGTGTGGACTCACACACCTTCACCACACTGATGATCTCCTTAATGGTGCGACGGAAATCATGCATGCGAGCAGCGACCAGCAGAGCTGCGGACGCAGAACATTAGAACATCAGAACATTAGAACATCAGAACATTAGAACATCAGAACATTAGAACATCAGAACATTAGAACATTAGAACATCAGAACATTGCATCAGAACATTAGAACATCAGAACATTAGAACATCAGAACATTAGAACATCAGAACATTAGAACATCAGGACATTAGAACATTAGAACATTAGAACATCAGAACATCAGAACGTTGCATTAGAACATCAGAACATTAGAACATCAGAACGTTGCATTAGAACATCAGAACATTAGAACGTTGCATTAGAACATCAGAACGTTGCATTAGAACATCAGAACGTTGCATTAGAACATCAGAACATTAGAACATCAGAACATCAGAACGTTGCATTAGAACATTAGAACGTTGCATTAGAACATCAGAACGTTGCATTAGAACATCAGAACGTTGCATTAGAACATCAGAACGTTGCATTAGAACATTAGAACGTTGCATTAGAACATTAGAACGTTGCATTAGAACATCAGAACGTTGCATTAGAACACAATTAGCCTTAGGAACCACTGGCCGAACATCTATTAACTATGTGGTCACTTAGCAGATGCTTTTACCCAAAGCACCTTACAGTGAGTTTTAGATCCATGTCATTAAGGAGCGAGCAGAGCGAGGTCAGGGGTCATCTTGCTCAGGGATGCCTGCGGGTAGACTGGACATTGGGGGATCAAACCCAGAACCTTAGGCTGGAAGACGACCATCCCCTCCCACACGCACCAGAACATCCTCCCCCTCTGATACAGCGGAGTACATGCGTCTGCGTATAATCAATAGCCTGAAGCGGGGGAGGGGTTGATGGTCCAACAGCGGCCCCACAGAACCCGGAGAACCGTGCTTATTGTTATGCAATGAACTGCAGCACGGCCTTTGAGGAGAACGGTTACATAAGGGGGATCAGTGCACGACCCCTCTGGAAGCAGAGGCTGCTGAAAGATGTCCGCTACACCATCTCCTCTTAGCCTCCAACTCCTCCTAAGCCCACAGACGCATGCTGAACTGGTTCACTCAGACCCAGGGTTCCCGCGCCTCTGGGATCTGATCAAGCCTTTCCACGCATTTCAAAAGAGAGACGCTCTTGGAACTCGGAAACAAAAAGGGAGTGGAGACGCCTGTTCTCCAAACGTCTCTCCCTGGGCATCCCAACGTCTAACTACCCACCTCCCCTCTCACATCTCTGCGGCTCTCCTTTAATGATTCATGGCCACGGACCATTAATTATTCAGCCTCAGCAGCGGAGGACGACACCACCACGGACACAAGGAGCGCGCACGGCCAGGAGCGCGCACGGCCAGGAGCGCGCACGGCCAGGAGCGCGCACGGCCAGGAGCGCGCACGGCCAGGAGCGCGCACGGCCAGGAGCGCGCACGGCCAGGAGCGCGCACGGCCAGGAGCGTCAGCCAATCAGGTCCACAGACCGTCACCACCGTGTCTCCACTAGAGACTACTATAATATCACCAGTAAAAACAACTATAGTAGGAGTATGTCTGGTTCGAGATCCATCTTGTAACTAGATAACTGATCCTACAGAAGTGCACTAGTACCAGAGGGACTCACTGCAGTAGTACTACATGTACTTCATAACTGCAGTAGTAGTACATGTACTTCATCACTGCAGTAGTACTACTACATGTACTTCATCCCTGCAGTAGTACTACTACATGTACTTCATCACTGCAGTAGTACTACTACTACTACATGTACTTCATCACTGCAGTAGTAGTACATGTACTTCATCACTGCAATAGTACTACTACATGTACTTCATAACTGCAGTAGTCATGGTGATGTCACGGGGTCGTCAGGGTGATGTCACAGTGTCGTCAGGGTAATGTCACGGGGTTGTCAGGGTAATGTCACGGGGTCGTCAGGGTGATGTCACGGGGTCGTCAGGGTGATGTTATCATGGTGATGTCACAGTGTCGTCAGGGTAATGTCACGGGGTCGTCAGGGTGATGTCACGGCGTCGTCATGGTGATGTCACGGCGTCGTCACGGTGAGGTCACGAAGAGGTCACGGAGAGGTCACGGCGCCCTACCTGCTCCACAGAGCCCAGAGGGCCTCCTGCCCGTGTGCATCCAGTCCCTCTTCATCCTCTGCAGGAGCCGCAGCGCCGTCATCGACACGTCCCGGGTCTTATCCCCGAACTCCAGCAGCTGGGCGAAGCGCGGGATGTACAGACACGGGTCTAAACACACAGGTCAACACACAGGTCAACACACAGGTCAACACACAGGTCAACACACAGGTCAACACACAGGTCAACAACAGGTCAACAACGGTCAACACCAGGCAACGGTCTGGAGGAGGTAAACAGATCGATAAACAACGACACACAGCTGAACAACAGACAGAGTTATACAACAGATACACACACAGGGGACAACACAGAGGTAAACAACAGGTAAACACACAGGTAAACAAACGATAAACTAGTCTTGTTGGATCCCGACTCCCTGTGGGATCGTTTAAGTGCTTGTGTGAGTGAGTGTGCGCCGTGCTCCAACCCCAGATGGTTATATTATGGTAATATGACAGTAACACAATCTTCCTTCCCATCCCTCCATCGCAGACCTACCCCTGGTGGAGGGTCAGGGGAGGCTGTACGGAGGAGCCCACGGTGGCTCTTAGGAGCCTAGCTCTAGACACTAAACATTCGTTTGACTGCCGGCTCTGTGGTGGCACGCTGGTAGTCTGGTGGTTACGGTGTTTGACCCCCAGCCAAACGGCTGGGGGTTCGAGTCCCACTGTCTGCAGTCTACCCTGTAGGCATCAGCATGCCCTTGGATAAAAGGCATGTGCTAAGGGAGTTGATATTCAAATGGTAAAGACAGCTACTTGGGTGTTCAGACGAAGAGTGAGTCTGACGCCTCATTGGCTGAGCAGTCTCCCACAGCCAAACATCAGATCACCTCCAAGCCCTGGAGCTGAAGGTCTTCTGAGAACGGCTCCAACTGTAACCTAGGGCCCGGTCTGTTTCCGTACTACTGAAACCCTTTCTCCGGGCCTCCCCATGCTTCTATGAATCCTGGTCTTCCCGGTGTGGGTTCTGACCCGACCCGGCTTTGTGCTGTTGGGTCACAGGAGAACCAGACCCTCTCTTTGATGGAGGTGTTCTCCTGCCAAGCAGTTCTGCTGGACTCACACCGACCCGGACCGGCTCAGAACAAAGAACAGTCATGAAGAGAAGGACCAGAGGTCTTTTTTTAACCATGAACTAAACACCAGAACGCCCTTTGGGTTTTTTTGTACTGACTTTATTTTTTTTAAATCTTCAGCAAAACCAAGCAATAAAGTTTAACAACGTATCAAAACCTCCAGGACATAATAACCACTCTGCCTTCGTAGCGTTTTACCAAACAGCTGAGGGGGGGGAGCAGAGAGGAGGAGCAGAGAGGGGAGGAGCAGAGAGGGGAGGAGCAGAGAGGGGAGGAGCAGAGAGGAAGAGCAGCAGAGAAGAGGAGCAGAGAGGAGGAGCAGCAGAGAAGAGGAGCAGAGAGGAGGATTAGCAGAGGGGAGGAGCAGAGAAGGGGAGCAGAGAGGAGGAGCAGCAGAGGGGAGGAGCAGAGAAGAGGAGCAGAGAAGAGGAGCAGAGAAGAGGAGCAGAGAGGGGAGGAGCAGAGAAGAGGAGCAGAGAGGAGGAGCAGCAGAGGGGAGGAGCAGAGAGGAGGAGCAGCAGAGAGGAGGAGCAGCAGAGAAGAGGAGCAGAGAGGAGGAGCAGCAGAGGGGAGGAGCAGAGAATAATTCAGAGGAACGGGGGAGTCATATCTGGGATGTGTTTAAAGAGCTCTTCTCTGGAAAGCAGAGCTGGAAATAGGATCCAGCCACCCCCCCCCCCCCCCCCCCCCCGCTAAAACCGCTGCAGACTTCCAGGGGAAAGGGAGGTCAAGTCACTACAGCGTGGAGGTACGGTCAGCTGACAATACCCCTCAGCCCTCTCCTGCAAAGCTCTTTAAAACACTACAGCCCCCCCTCTCTCTCCCCCTCCCTCTCTCTTCAGTCAGGCTACCTGACTCGCTCAGATTCTCTCTCTCTCTCACTTTATTTTGGACACCCTTCTCCCTCCTTCTTATTTAGGCTACCCAAACCTCTGACTAGTTTGACTATCCACGCGGCTCGGTCTCTTTACTTTACCATTAACTACCAACGCTTCCTCTACAATGAAGATAAGAATCAAACCATGGCATAAAATATACTTAAAATCATAAATGTGGTTATTTATCTATTAAAACCAAAGTACTACTGTAATGGAGTATCTCCTAAAAGTTTGTCATTACATATTGAATATATGTCGTCTTGATTAACTGATTATGAATGACATTTGTTTGGGCCGTAAAGCACAACTGGCCCACAGTTAGCGGCAGACTTGTGTATTGAGAACGTGTATTGTGTGGCCAGTTGACCGAGAAACATTTACTGAATTCAGGCAATACAAACACTTTGTTAGCACAGCTTTCTGCTGGGAGAGCAGCAGACAATGCGGGCTCTGTTTGACAACGGGTGCCGCTCATTGAAAAGGACAAGGAAGGGAAAGGAAAAGAAAAGCCATGATTTGCATCTCCTGAATTTCACTGGAGCGCGCTGACGCATTCTGCAGGAGGGGGGCGGGGCGTCGTGCTACTGGCGTCACCGCCCAGACCAAATCCCATTGGTCGAACGCCAGCTGGGCTTCAGTGGGGGATAGGAGCCAAAAGAAGAAAAAAATAGACCAGACCTCAAAAAGAAAGAAAAAAAACGTCACTCCAGCACCAGCAGCGATTAAATACGATTCCCACCGCGGAACGCACCCATCATATGTGGACGGAAGGACGTCGTCGCTGCTGCGGTTTACGCGAGTCGGAGGAAAACAAGGGTCGTTTAAACCGGAGGATTGTATCCGCGCCGTGCCCGTCCGGATTACCGTTTCACCGTGAAAAGGGAAACCACGGAAAGGTTCGCGGATCCCTTTCGCGGAGGTGATGAAAAAAAAGCTGTCGAAGGGAAAAGTGTTTTCCATTGAAGTTGGAGAACGGACTCCCTCGGTCGGATATATTCCCATGACGCGCAGAGTCTTCTTTTTCGAATTGATTCGCGGTTAGTCAACTTTTTACGCGCCGTTTCGGCTGATCAGTTCCCCCAGCACATACGACGACACGGCTAAACCCGCCTCCGAGAAGAGAGCCACCGGTCGGCTGTGTTCCCCGGGACGGTAGGACGGAGGTGGGCCGATGCCAACGGCGGACTGCAGACTAGTGCACCATGGCCGGATCATGAGGTGTCTGTCCTTCCTCCTCCTGCTCCCAGACACGCTCAAGAAGAGGTCCAAGAAGAGCAGCAGCAGCAGCAGCAGCAGCCTACCGCTGTGCTACGAGTTGTTCTCCCTGTCCCTGGCGAAGAGGAAGAGGATGGCCGCCGAACTCCACAACACCGCCAACAGCAACCTGGCGAACAACCGCTCCACCACCACCTCCACCTCCTCCAGCACCACCACTACGGTGACGGCCGGAGACAAGTCCGAGAAAGACTCGCCGGTCGACCGGTCCTCGACCACCCTGTCCTCCACCAACACCTCCACCTCCCACCACAACATCACCAACAACAACCTAGACGCGCCGAGTTGGGCATGCAGTCACCCCACGCTACGGGAGAGGTAGGACCGAGAACTCACTTCACAGCCCAGGTCGTCTCATTGAACGCTCCTCGTTTGGGTGTACGAGAACGCCGGCGTTCTCGTACACCCAAACGAGGAGCGTTCAATGGGACGACCTGTGCGCATTACTCAACTGGTTGCATTGTGACGAACTGCAAACACGTCCATCATATGAATATCATCATCACTAGAAGTCACAGACGCCCTAGTGTGAGAGGCTTTGAGATCTGAGCCTCCATCTCTTCCTCTTCCTTCAGGAACGCGCTGATGTTTAACAACGAGCTGATGGCTGATGTTCACTTCATCGTGGGACCGTCCGGGGAGTCGAGACGGCTGCCGGCCCACAAGGTGAACCCCCCCCCCCCCCTCTCGGTCGTTACCTCAGTTCGAGGTCTCGTATGTGAAACCGAGTTAAAGTCGGGCGCACACACGAAGTAACGTGTGTGCTACTTTCTGCAGTTTCCTCGTTCCACAGACGAAGAAAGTAAACGACATCTTATTTTAGTAATGCCGTGCTAATGCGTCAGCTTGGTATTTATCTCTTTTTTTTTTTTGGTACACATGTAACACCAGTGTTGAAGCCAGTTCTTCCGTTAGTTTAACGCAATCTCGTCCCCGTCTCTCCCAGTACGTGCTGGCGGTGGGCAGCTCCGTGTTCGGCGCCATGTTCTACGGCGACCTGGCGGAAGAGACGGGAGAGATCCACATCCCGGACGTGGAACCGGCAGCCTTCCTCATTCTGCTGAAGTAAGCGTCGCCGCTCCCATGCCGCGTGCGGTGTCACTTCAAAGCACGTTGTCACGCGTCCGACGCTAAGCGGAATTGAACTCCTCTAAAGCGCCAGCAGCCGCGGCAGCATATTGTAATTGCCCGTCCCTTCTCCTCCCCCTCATTGTTGAAACTTGAAACGCTTTTTTATTTTATTTTCTTCAGTCTTCATCCATAGCGTTTGGATTCGCTTTGAAGAGGAGAGTAAATGCAGAGTTGCGGTTATAAATAGGTCGCTTTTGTTTAGTTGCTTGTTCAACAGAATAGGCACTCCAGAACTGTACACACTGGGTCTGTTGTCCTCCGTTATCCAACCAGAACACACACACACACACACACACACACACACACACACACACACACACACACACACACACACACACACACACGAGTTGGTTCCCAGGCGCCTCACCGTGTGGCGGCCCATGGCCCCTAGGATAGAACGGGTCAATGCAGTGACTGAACCCCCCCCCCCCCGGTATTAACGCAGTGCCCCCCCCCCCCCCCCCCCCCCCCCAGGTACATGTACAGCGATGAGATCGACCTGGAGGCGGACACGGTGCTCGCCACGCTGTACGCCGCTAAGAAGTACATGGTGGCGGCGCTGGCGCGGGCCTGCGTGGCCTTCCTGGAGGGCAGCCTGGAGGCGCGCAACGCCTGCGTGCTGCTGTCCCAGAGCCGGCTGTTCGAGGAGGCCGAGCTGGCGCAGCGCTGCTGGGAGGTGATCGACGCCCAGGCCCAGCTGGCGCTGCGCTCCGACGGCTTCCGCGACATCGACCGGCCCACGCTGGAGGTGATCCTGCAGCGCGAGACCCTCAACGCCACGGAGGCCGTGGTCTTCCAGGCGGCCCTCGGCTGGGCGGTGGCCGAGTGCCGGCGCCGGGGGCTGAGCGTCACCCCGGGCAACAAGAGGGAGGTGCTGGGCAAGGCGCTGTACCTGCTGCGCCTCCCCGCCATGACGCTGGCGGAGTTTGCGGACGGCGCGGCGCAGGCCGGCGTGCTGACCCTGGAGGAGACGCACGGCGTGTTCCTGTGGTACACGGCCGCCGCCAAGCCGCAGCTGGGCTTCCCGCTGGCGCCGCGGGCCGGCCTGGCGCCGCGGCGCTGCCACCGCTTCCAGTCCTCCGCCTACCGCAGCAACCAGTGGCGCTACCGCGGCCGCTGCGACAGCATCCAGTTCGCGGCCGACCGGCGGGTGTTCATCGCGGGCCTGCGCCTGTACGGCTCCAGCGGCGGCAAGGCCGAGTACGGCGTGAAGATGGAGCTGAAGCGCCAGGGCGCCACGCTGGCGCTGAGCAACGCCACCTTCGCGTCCGACGGCTCCAGCGCCACCTTCCCCGTGTGGTTCGAGCACCCGGTGCAGGTGGAGCCCGACGCCTTCTACACCGTCAGCGTGGTGCTGGACGGCGGCGAGCTCAGCTACTTCGGCCAGGAGGGCGTGACCGAGGTGCAGTGCGGCGCCGTCACCTTCCAGTTCCAGTGCTCCTCGGACAGCACCAACGGGACCGGCGTGCAGGGGGGGCAGATCCCGGAGCTGGTCTTCTACGCCTGAACCAACGGTGCCGGGACCCACTGGGGTGGGGTGGGGGGGGGGGTCCGGACTCCTTTAGCCTTTGAGTTAGCGTAGCATAAAGACACTGCGTAGCGGCCTAGTTACTTCTCTCAGACACCGCTTGATAAACGGTGACGGGGCCATTCGATCCTATTTATTTTAACGTAATGTTTTTATTTAATTATTTTTGTTATACTTTGAGAAAAGAAAAGACAATGACTGATCGTGCTACTGGCGCTTCTAGGAAGTGTGGTTCAGGGACGTTCGCGTCTCCGTGACGAGCACGTAGCTTCTTGAGGCGGCATGAGCGCTAAGCTAAGCTAACGCCACTCTATACAGCTGGGGAGCCTCCGCTGGTGGCGCCATGTTGGGTTGCGGCTAGCCTGATGCCGTTAGCGTAATTAGCTCTGACGGCTAATGTAATCAAGCCAAGCCGTAACCGCGGGGACTCTGGCGTCTGATTGGTCGAGGCTCACGCACACGGGCGTCACTGCAGCCAATGGGGACGGGCCACACAAGACGCAGCAACACTCATGTTTAGGGTTTGAATTAACAATGCAAAAAAAAGAAAAGAGAAACGGTTCCATGTGAACAGAATGCTGAAGTAGTTTTGCACTTGGGAGATTGACTACGTAACGTTGCATCTTTTGTAAAAACATTTGTTCAAACTGTTGGCAGCTTGATGCTGTTGAAACTGCGGTGTTCAAAATGCTTGTGACCCTGAGAAACATAAAGGTTATCACGTGACTGAGCCAGCGGTGTCCACTGCTCTTCATTGGGTCTGAACTCTTTCTGAGGGACCACAGCGCCCTCTGTGTTCACCAGAGAGTACTACATCACTGTGGGAACTACCCCTCACGGGCAAAATATAGTATCACAGTAGCCTTTAAATAAAAAAAACTAGACCAAGAACTTCTCTGATCTTAACAGAAGAAATAAATGCAGCTGACATCCAAATGTAAAGACTAAGACAACCGTTAACTTTGGTACAAAGTTACAAATGTGTTCAGATAAAACGGCCACCAGAATGTTAGCTTTACATCTGAGCGTATATTAAACCAATTCAGGGATTAAAATCAGGGAAATCCACTAGAAATAATGAGCAGAGATTGTTGTGAATCCTCCCCATGGTTAACATTAAGCGTCTGGCAAAAAACAACAGTAATATTAACTAGAGGGCTTGGTCTTTGGGTTAATTAATGTTAAAATAAGACGTCAGCAGATTAACCATTCCCTTAGCTAATGTAAAGTAGAGGGTATTGTGAATAACTTGACCAGTAATAGAAGCGTTGTGGGCTAACAGTAATAGTAAGCAGAGGGGGTTCTGTGCTAACACCAACAGTAATAGTAAGCAGAGGGGGTTCTGTGCTAACACCAACAGTAATAGTAAGCAGAGGGGGTTCTGAGCTAACACCAACAGTAATAGTAAGCAGAGGGGGTTCTGTGCTAACACCAACAGTAATAGTAAGCAGAGGGGGTTCTGTGCTAACACCAACAGTAATAGTAAGCAGAGGGGGTTCTGAGCTAACACCAACAGTAATAGTAAGCAGAGGGGGTTCTGAGCTAACACCAACAGTAATAGTAAGCAGAGGGGGTTCTGTGCTAACACCAACAGTAATAGTAAGCAGAGGGGGTTCTGAGCTAACACCAACAGTAATAGTAAGCAGAGGGGGTTCTGAGCTAACACCAACAGTAATAGTAAGCAGAGGGGGTTCTGTGCTAACACCAACAGTAATAGTAAGCAGAGGGTGTTCTGAGCTAACACCAACAGTAATAGTAAGCAGAGGGGGTTCTGTGCTAACACCAACAGTAATAGTAAGCAGAGGGGGTTCTGTGCTAACACCAACAGTAATAGTAAGCAGAGGGTGTTCTGAGCTAACACCAACAGTAATAGTAAGCAGAGGGTGTTCTGAGCTAACACCAACAGTAATAGTAAGCAGAGGGGGTTCTGAGCTAACACCAACAGTAATAGTAAGCAGAGGGGGTTCTGTGCTAACACCAACAGTAATAGTAAGCAGAGGGGGTTCTGAGCTAACACCAACAGTAATAGTAAGCAGAGGGTGTTCTGTGCTAACACCAACAGTAATAGTAAGCAGAGGGGGTTCTGTGCTAACACCAACAGTAATAGTAAGCAGAGGGGGTTCTGTGCTAACACCAACAGTAATAGTAAGCAGAGGGTGTTCTGAGCTAACACCAACAGTAATAGTAAGCAGAGGGGGTTCTGAGCTAACACCAACAGTAATAGTAAGCAGAGGGTGTTCTGAGCTAACACCAACAGTAATAGTAAGCAGAGGGGGTTCTGAGCTAACACCAACAGTAATAGTAAGCAGAGGGTCAGTACCTATGGCCGGGGCGTTGATGCAGAGCTCTCGGGCCAGAACCAGGAAGGTTTTCCCCAGGACGTATACGTTCACCTGCAGAAAGAAGAACCAGGAAGTTAACATGCAATCACCATGACAACCAGGAGACCGTGGAGATGACCCAAGACATCCAAAACTAAACTAGGCCGCTCTTTGTAGAGTTCCTGATTTTGTCCATGTCAAAGTCTGCATCCAGAACCAAATAAACAGAATCTAGTCAAGGGGGGGGGGGGGGGGGGGGGGGGGGGGGGGGGGGGAGACGCTTAAACCCTCTTCCTGGTTGTGATGTCATCAGTGAGTTCATCCTATCAGGGGGGTTGAGACACATCAGTGTTCCTGGAAGTCATTGGATCAGACCCAAAACCCACTCTGGCTGAACAGCAGGCTGCTCTTATCTCCCCATTGATTCCTACTTCACTCTAAACTGTCGGGAGTCATACGTTTCTTTTGAGTCAGGGAGTGGGAGGCGTGTATCCGGGCTCGGGGACAGAAATGCCCCCCAGGAAGAGGTCGTGAACCGGGGGGTCAACTCTCGCCTGTCCCCCTCAGACCTCCACGTCTCTAGTGTGACTCCTAAGCCAGGCGGACTCGCAACCGTCTGGGGTCCAGTCAGACTTTACCGGCAGTCCACCACCTTCCTCCCCCCTAGACCACCAAGACCCACACCCTCCCAGGCCACCACCACCCCCTAGAACCCCACCACTCTCCCCCCTAGACCACCACCACTCTCCCCCCTAGACCACCACCACCCCTAGAACCACACCCTCCCTGGCCACTACCCCTAGAACACCACCCTCCCCCCTAGATCACCAACCCCTCCCCCAACACCACTTCCTTACTCTTGACACCAGGCAGAGCTGGGGGGTGGTGGGGTGGGGTGAGGGTGGAGTCCTCCATCAGGACAGCTGGCAGCATATAAATATAAAGTCCCACCAGCTGTGACGCTGGGAGAGGCTCCCTCCCCCGCCTCCCCCATCCCTCCCCCTACTACACATCCTCACTCACTCTGTTGCTGCAGCCAATAAAACAGCCGACCAATCATGGGGGGGCTCATACCGCAACATGTGCACACATGACACACCCACTACACACATTCTGTCCGGTTAATAAAAGGCTTCAGATGCCATCTAAATACTTGCCATTATCCCTTCAGCTGAAACATCTTGTTAGAAGGAGCCCTTCACTAAAGTTGAGAGTAACAAGTCAAATCGATTTTTGATAAACAACACGTTGAGTAACCTGACCTTCTGTTAAACAAAGCGGCTTAAAGTGGGTTTCCGCAACAATTAACAGCAACTATAATTTAGTGTAGTTAAATATTAACCCAATGCATCATCCTTAAATATTTAATGTTTGACACCCGTGGTCATCCAGGGTCGCGAGGCCCCCCCCCCCCCCCCCCCCCGCGGTGGAACAGACTAAAGTGCTCGGCGATGACCGCGCTATTATGGGGGGTATCGACGTCCTGGTGTCACCATGGTAACGTACCTGCAGGATGTCACTGAGGTCCAGCAGCATGTCTGAGAGATGAGGACGTTAAGGACTCTCTCTCTCTCTCTGTGTGTGTGGACTCGTTCATCCGAACACACACAAGCACAGTAAAAGGCAGAGGGGTTAACAGCATATATGAATGAGGAGATAATCCAGACTACACTATGTGTGTGTGTGTGTGTGTGTGTGTGTGTGTGTGTGTGTGTGTGTGTGTGTGTGTGTGTGTGTGTGTGTGTGTGTGTGTGTGTGTGTGTGTGTGTGTGTGTGTGTGTGTGTGTGTGTGTGTGTGTGTGTGTGTGTGTGTGTGTGTTCAGAGTAATCCACCCTTTACGGGTGGATTAAAGCAACGGGTGTTACGGGTGTTTAAAACAAAACACACACCCTTTTGTGTGTGTGTCAACCCAAACTAAATCGTTAACGCTAACCTACTGTATCTAACGCTAACCTACTGTATCTAACACTAACCAACGCTAACCTACTGTATCTAACGCTAACCTACTGTATCTAACACTAACCAACGCTAACCTACTGTATCTAACGCTAACCTACTGTATCTAACGCTAACCAACGCTAACCTACTGTATCTAACGCTAACCTACTGTATCTAACGCTAACCTACTGTATCTAACGCTAACCAACGCTAACCTACTGTATCTAACGCTAACCTACTGTATCTAACGCTAACCAACGCTAACCTACTGTATCTAACGCTAACCTACTGTATCTAACGCTAACCAACGCTAACCTACTGTATCTAACGCTAACCTACTGTATCTAACACTAACCAACGCTAACCTACTGTATCTAACGCTAACCTACTGTATCTAACGCTAACCTACTGTATCTAACGCTAACCAACGCTAACCTACTGTATCTAACGCTAACCTACTGTATCTAACGCTAACCAACGCTAACCTACTGTATCTAACGCTAACCTACTGTATCTAACGCTAACCAACGCTAACCTACTGTATCTAACGCTAACCTACTGTATCTAACACTAACCAACGCTAACCTACTGTATCTAACGCTAACCTACTGTATCTAACGCTAACCTACTGTATCTAACGCTAACCAACGCTAACCTACTGTATCTAACGCTAACCTACTGTATCTAACGCTAACCAACGCTAACCTACTGTATCTAACGCTAACCTACTGTATCTAACGCTAACCAACGCTAACCTACTGTATCTAACGCTAACCTACTGTTTCTAACGCTAACCAACGCTAACCTACTGTATCTAACGCTAACCTATTGTATCTAACGCTAACCAACGCTAACCTACTGTATCTAACGCTAACCAACGACGCTAATTCCGGAGCGCCGCTACCGCCGCCATGAGGGACGGTAACCAAGGATACGGGGCGTCCCCTCGGTGCGGCAGACGAGGTAGAGGCAGGCGGCGACCACGTGGGCGGCGCGGCGCCCGTAGGTCAGCCGCTTGGTCAGCGCCATCTTGTAGAAGTTGTAGGCCGTGTCCAGACAGTGCTGGTTCATCTGGAGCTGCCGGCCCAGCGTGGTGATGCTGTGCCTCGCTGGGAACACACACGTTAAACACACACGTTAGGACACACACACACACGTTAAACACACACGTTAGGACACACACACACACGTTATAAACACACACACACACACACACACGTTTGGACACACACACACGTTATAAACACACACACACGTTAGGACACACACGTTACGACACACGTTATAAAGACACACACACGTTATAAACACACACAGTACACCCAGCTGTGTGTGAGTGTGTTTTTACTCTTAACAATAACTCACTCACACACACAACCTCCCACCACAACTGTCATTCCAGGTGGAACAGAGAGGTCGCGACCTCTGTCTCGTCTGATGACATCACGGCCAGATGTTTCCCTAGGAGAGAACGTCTGGAACCGCCGATGATGTCATCGGACGACGTGAGAGATGGTTCTTATTGGGGCCGTGTGATCTCTACAGGGTGCCCCACACACACACACACACACACACACACACACACACACACACACACACACACACACACACACACACACACACACACACACACACACACACACACACACACACACACACACACACACACACACACACACACACACACACACACACACACACACACACACACACACACACACTGTATTTCCATTAGGAGGATTCCTTTAACCTTGATATGGCTCTAGGAATCTTGATACCCATTTAGGAACCTTGATACACATCTAGGAACCTCGATACCCCTCTAGGAACCTTGATACTGCTCTAGGAACCATATACTCCTCTAGGAACTATATACTCCTCTAGGAACCTTAATACTCCTCTAGGAACCTTAATACTCCTCTAGGAACCTTAATACTCCTCTAGGAACCTTAATACTGCTCTAGGAACCATATACTCCTCTAGGAACCTTAATACTCCTCTAGGAACCTTAATACTCCTCTAGGAACCTTAATACTCCTCTAGGAACCTTAATACTGCTCTAGGAACCATATACTCCTCTAGAAACCATATACTCCTCTAGGAACCTTAATACTGCTCTTGGAACCTTGATACTGCTCTTGGAACCTTGATAGGTACATATTGATGACAATTTTACATGAATGAAGGCAATATATCATTAATATAAGTAGTAGTATAATAGTATATAATATATAAAAAGCATAATGTGTAACAGACTGACTAGTTGAGTCCCATCGTGCAGTTACACGCAGACATTCTGAATGAGCCAGAGGAGTGTGTATCTTGAGTGTATCATGCGTTTGTGAATCATGTGTAGTTTGTGCGTGAGGAGCAGGGATAGCTCAGAGTGTGAGACATAGGGTGAGCAAGAAGCTCTAGACAGATGAATATCCTCTTCTTCCCTCCCTCCCTCCTTTTACACACAATGACGCAATCTTGCTCTCTCTCCCTCAACTCGGAGGCACAGCCAAAGGAGACATTATAATGAATATAATTAATAATTAAGATTAATGTTAATTACAAGAGATGAAGATTAATAAAAAATAAGATCTTAATTAGAAGGTGAATCTTAATAACAACCAAATGAGGAATTAAAAGAGGGATGTTGATTAGAAGAAGATCAATATTAATCAGAAGAACATGAATATGATTATGATATGACCGTCTTATCCCGACAGTCTGGCATTTAGGTGTCTGGCGCCCCCTGCTGGGGATTTACCGTTACTGAGCGTCTGGACGCGGGACTCTCTGCCGGTGTAGTACGAGTCTCCAAAGTTGGGATTCTTTCCTCCGCCTGCAGGGAGAGACATATGGTTTGTGTTAATTGGATTTGCTTGTATACCTTTACCTACATGACCTATTTCAACAGTCTTAACATTGTCTAATTAATTAAATTTGTGTGCCATGATGCAAGCAAGCAAAGGTCGCACAACAAAGTCACAACTCTTCTGTTTTGGCACCCCAATGGTGGAATGAACTCCCTGCCGATGTCAGGACTGCAGAGTCGCTCACCAGCTTCCACAAGAGACTCAAGACTCACTTGTTCAGAGTTCACCTGGACTCTGCATAGCCTCCCTCCTTACCCCCCCCCCCCCCCCCCCCCCCCCCCCCCCCCCCCCATTACTCTCCTAAAAAACGTTATACCTTATGCACTTATTGATTGTTCGTACGCCCTGGCATTTAAAAGTAGTACTTAGCATCGTGTAGCATCTTATCCTAGCTATCTTTGTTGTATACGGGGAATGGGTTAACCTTGCGATTGTAAGTGCTTTGCACTGGTTCTATGAACATCCTTACCGTACCGACAGAGATATATTGTTGTTTCTCTGTCTTCTGACAAATGTACTTTATTGTAAGTCGCTTTGGATAAAAGCGTCTGCTAAATGCCCTGAATGTAAATGATGACTTGAAAATACATTTTGCATTTGAGCTGATTAATTTAACTTTCTATCAAAGAATGCTTAAAACAGCCATAAAAACGTGGGTGGGAGGGGGAATCAATCATTATCAACTTCCTACTACGTCTAGTTATCAAGTCAAATGTACACTTGATTTCACCAACACACAACAGCCATGAAGATTTCATTTTCATCACATAACTCATCCACTTCACATTCTCAGCTCGCTGCAGATCACAATCCATCCAAAAAGATATATGGAAAAAAAGAAAGGCACTCAATTGGAAATGTGACTCGGAGCTGCAGCGACTGACTGATATTTTCTCCAACACTGAAGCACAGATGGAACAGATTTGATTTTATTAGGTGGCTTGAACCTTTTATGTCCTCATATGCTCTACACATCAGATCTTCAATACAGTTCATGATATTTAGGTTAAAAGGCCAGTGGTCCATATTTAGGCTAATATGAAATACATCAGCCATCTGTTCAATGATGCATTGAAGATTGACAACAAGATATTGAAAGTTGGATTTTAATCTTTGGTCCTAAAAAAGCTGACCCTGAGTCAGAGGGGAACTTCCTGCTTTACAAAGTAAAAGCCCTCCCCATTTTCATGTCTGTTGGCACCAAAACAAGGCACAGCTCATTTCCTCCATCAGTTACACACTGAATTACTGAAATTAAATGAACTTGACCAAACTTTATTAATCCCAAATGGAAACTTTTGGTCTAAAGGAGCAGGCCTAAAGGCAGGCAATCTCAGAAGGGCTATTACTTTGTAATCCTCATGTCAAGAACCAACCCAACAGTGCCATCTAGTGGCCGAAGATAAGTACTGTAGCCACAGAGCCTCCCTGTGATTTGCTGGGTGGTGTAAATAGGAATAGAGGTTGAGTAGGAAGGTCAGGGCCCTGTTTCAAGTATCAGGTGAGGATTTGCAACAAACCAATGCTAACCATCGCTAACCTACTGTATCTAATGCTAACCATCGCTAACCTACTGTATCTAATGCTAACCATCGCTAACCTACTGTATCTAATGCTAACCAACGATTACCTACCGTTTCCAATGCTAACCAACGCTAATGGCAGAACACAACTACAACCGCCACCACCACCACAGACCGTAACCAAGGATACAGAGTAGTCTAAGCTTGGCATCTGAAAGAGCAGCCTTTCTCTGGAATGCAGCCTATCCGGTAACCGGGAACCAACCGGGAAAGTGGTAATCAATAGGTCAACGTTGGGAACGCAGAAGTACAGGTGTGTATTAGACGGCACATGGCAGAGCATTTAACCTTACCACCTTACACATTAGATAAACGTTTAATACAAACAGCAGGGGCGGGAGGGTCTAGTGGTTACAGGGTTCAAACCCCCAGCCGAAAGGTACTGGGTTCGATCCCCTATTGAAGCCGGACTACTGCCTAAAGCATAGCGTACCACATTACCCATACATACCGCAGTACTGTACTCTAGAACCTGCGCTGGGTTTGAGCTCCAGGTACCAAGAGTACCAATCATGCTGCATGGGCGGAGCTAATTACACTACTGGCATTTGATTGGTTGTAGGAATAAAAAAATGCATTGAAACCAGGTAACTTTTGACCCCCTGATGGAAGAGTATAGGGTTCAATCATTCATGCATCTAAGGGTCAATTTGAATCTCTGTTAATCAGACACAACCGCCCCAACATCTGATGGTACAACTCACACAGCTCACAGGATCAGTTCTGCTCAGAAACGGACATGTAAAACCGAGAGCACATGCCAGCGTAGCATGTGTTCTCGGTAGCGTAGCATGACAGAGGAAGGGTATTGGAGTCGAGGCGGTCACAGCTGTGCACTGTTGAATCTATTGGGGTATTTTCTACTAACAGAACGCTGACTTTTTAAATGTCGACCAACACTGCCATTGAAAACGGGCCACAGATGTATTTAATATCAGCATCTTTTCATAGAGAGAATGAGTGCAAACACACCAAGTATAAACAGTTAAAGACAAGAACATTTCACAGACCACTCCTACTTTCTACTAATTTATGACAGGAAGTACTCACTAAACCACAACACAGACAGGAAGTACTCGCTAAACCACAACACAGACAGGAAGTACTCGCTAAACGCCAACACAGACAGGAAGTCCTCGCTAAACTACAACACAGACAGGAAGTCCTCGCTAAACGCCAACACAGACAGGAAGTCCTCACTAAACGACAACACAGACAGGAAGCACTTGCTAAACGACAACATAGACAGGAAGTACTCGCTAAACGCCAACACAGACAGGAAGTACTCGCTAAACGCCAACACAGACAGGAAGTCCTCGCTAAACGCCAACACAGACAGGAAGTCCTCGCTAAACGACAACACAGACAGGAAGCACTTGCTAAACGACAACATAGACAGGAAGTACTCGCTAAACGCCAACACAGACAGGAAGTCCTCGCTAAACGCCAACACAGACAGGAAGTCCTCACTAAACGACAACACAGACAGGAAGCACTTGCTAAACGACAACATAGACAGGAAGTACTCAGTAAACGCTAACACAGACAGGAAGCACTCACTGTCTCCGAAGACAAACTGTCCCATAGCGTGCGCCGACCCGCCGCGGTCTGCGAACTCCACCTCCGACACGATGATGTTGTCCTCCAGCACCGAGCCACACCCCATGCAGACCGCGTCGCCACGTGATTGGTCCACATCGATGGCCGTGCTCCCACAGTTCTGACATGTCCGCGAACTCATGGTGACCTCCTGGTGACCTCCTGGTGACCTCCGCAGAGCAAAACCTGCTGGGAAATAAACACCTTAATAACTGGGAGAACCCAGATTTCACAGAAGCCTTAAGAGAACTCCTTAATGACCCGTCTCTGTACTGTCTAACCCCTACCTGCTCCTTAATGACCCGTCTCTGTACTGTCTAACCCCTACCTGCTCCTTAATGACCCGTCTCTGTACTGTCTAACCCCTACCTGCTCCTTAATGACCCGTCTCTGTACTGTCTAACCCCTACCTGCTCCTTAATGACCTGTCTCTGTACTGTCTAACCCCTACCTGCTCCTTAATGAACTGTCTCTGTACTGTCTAACCCCTACCTGCTCCTTAATGACCTGTCTCTGTACTGTCTAACCCCTACCTGCTCCTTAATGAACTGTCTCTGTACTGTCTAACCCCTACCTGCTCCTTAATGACCTGTCTCTGTACTGTCTAACCCCTACCTGCTCCTTAATGACCTGTCTCTGTACTGTCTAACCCCTACCTGCTCCTTAATGACCTGTCTCTGTACTGTCTAACCCCTACCTGCTCCTTAATGACCTGTCTCTGTACTGTCTAACCCCTACCTGCTCCTTAATGACCTGTCTCTGTACTGTCTAACCCCTACCTGCTCCTTAATGACCTGTCTCTGTACTGTCTAACCCCTACCTGCTCCTTAATGACCTGTCTCTGTACTGTCTAACCCCTACCTGCTCCTTAATGACCTGTCTCTGTACTGTCTAACCCCTACCTAATTCTTAATGACATGGATCTGAATTCACTGCAAGCCACTTGGGATAAAAGTGTCTGGTAAAGTAAATGGAAACGTTACTTCCTTAGACTATTCCGTGGTAAACAATTCCACACAACCACACCTTTCAATGTCACAGCTCTTGATACGAAATACAATATCATGCAGGCCAATCATGATAACATCATTATCATATCAAATAGTATCTATGCATGCAGGGTTAGATAATCCACAACCTTCAAGCTACTTTCAGCCTCCTATTGGTTAATTCAAAGGTTAGATCCGGCCAGGGCCAATTTGTTCCAGCTGTGTTTCCAGGTGTTTTCCAGGCCTGGACTAGGTCGGGTTGCTTCGACAGTCCACCAGATCCTGGGAACCATCAAGAACCTTGAAGATCTCTGCTTCAAGATGTCCAGATCGTGACGAGTCTAAACATCTCCAAGTTTAACTAACAGTTCTCTACCAGACACTGTTTCTAGAGAGACCACCCACGTGACATTGTACTTTTACATTCAGTACACACTCTTTACCCAACTGCTGTTTGATGTCCAAAACACAGCGCTCCATCAATGGACTTAACATATGGAGCCAATTATATCATAATAAGGATGACCATGTTGTATGTACGGGCGTGGGGAAAGGATGGCATACTGGCTAGCATGTTTGTCTCACTGTCTGCAGGTTCTGGGTTCAATTCCCTCGTCATAGCAGCTCCTTAATGACAAGTAGCCGAAGTCACTCCACGTGGCATTGGATAAAGGCGTCTTATTATCTGTTGAAATCATCACTAGGGTGGAGGAGCACTCCATAAAGTCCGCCTACCTATCGTTCTGAAATCCTTTTATAGCATAGCCTACCGCTTCACTGACTACAGCTCAACGCGGTGGACCTCCTTTCCTGGAAGGAGCCTTCGTCCCCCTGGGTTAGCGGGGTTTGTCCTTCAGATGGGACGTGGTCGAACAGGGGGGCAGGGGAGCCCTCTGGGACTGCACGGCAGTAGGGTGGACACCGTAAGGGTGCTGCAGGAGGACCCGAGGTGGACTCCGGCTGGGCTCCGCTAGCCGTCAGGCTACGTGGCAGCAGACCTGAGCCCCGCAAGTTAGCAGGCGTTTCCTCCCCGCTTAACCCAAGCCGTCACCCGCAGGCCACCACAAGCACCCGTCATGCGGGTCACGGTGGCGGTGGAAGTTAGGCGGAGGTCGACTACCAGAACGTTAAACCGGCTTCGCGTCTGACAGCTGGGGAGCATAAAAGCTAACCCGGGCTGCAAATGAACGGCAGGGATTTACTGCTGCAACGAGCAGCAACGCTGCGTGTCCCAGGCCATATTCATACCGCATCCCTGCTACCTATGGTGGACACCTCACCGTACCGTGTGTGTGTGTGTGTGTGTGTGTGAATATGTGTGTGTGTATGTGTGCGTACCTGTTCGTCAGAAGGGTCCCGTCACGATGCAGGGCGCGTGTCGGCGTCTCCGCTCGAGCCCCGGACAACTTTTTACTCGTCACTTATTACAATGTCAGGATATCTTTCATTGACAGTGAGGAAACTTGCTTCACAAAGTTACTTTACAAATGTCAACGGTGTTGTCGGTAGGATGTTTTGCATGCACAGCAGTGTTACAACACACACACATAAAACCTACATACACACAGGGTGAACATGTGCGCTTCGACGCTGCGAGGTGGACGGGACCATTGTATGTTCAAGGGTGACTTTATCTAGCTACTGTTATTTCATTTACAGTAATCCACTACCGTTGTTTATTTTGCTTGCTATGTTAATAACAACGTTTTCGCATGTAAATCTATTTCTGAAAATAATGTTCACGTAGATAAATACGTAGTTATTGTAGAATGGGTGAGACCAAACCCCCCCACACCTGTAGCTGGTGAATGGTTGCGCCGCTCTACATCTCTTCATACAGAGGATTAAAGGGACCAGAGATTTTTGATTTATTAGGACTATTATTTAGCGTGACGTAGATAAATGATCTCCTGACGCCTTTAGGTGTACGATGGTCATTCATATTCGGACTATGTGGAACAGAAAAAACTTTTATATTGACCTACAATATTGGTCTGTGAGGGATCAATATCTATAAAGTATTAAATATGCTCTGCAGTTTCAAGGTACAATTTCAACTGTCAGCGATGCTGACAAACATTATTACATTTCTATCAAACTTCTTCTTTCATGATAGTATTTAATTTAGCATGTTTTGATTCCATTCATACATTTAACTTAGAGAAGAAGGACGGACAAATAAATAATCCAATAACGGCCAGAATTGAAAATGGAAGACACGGCATGTATACAAACACTTTTATTAATCTGTCCAGACCATAATAATAAACAGGAACCAGGGGACACATCGTCTGTATGAATGGAAGCAGCGTGTGTGTAGGGTGAGGGGTGGGGGGTGAGGGGTGGGGGGTGGGGGGTGTCTATAAAGTGCAGGCACACAGCGTCCTGCTGATTCAGGGAACACAGAACTTTGTGCAAATCTTCCTGGGCAACCGATGAAGGACGAACATCACGTCCCCTCCACTAGACACGGGTTGGCTCGGAGGGGGCGTGTTTAACCTGGGGGGGGGGGGGGGGGGGGGGGCTCGTGTGTGTGAATAACGCAGGCTGAGCAAACAGAGCACGTCTGAACGTGAATCGAGAACGTGGGGTTTGATACCGGGACCCAACAGGTCCACATCACTTCACCGTTGCACCGATTTGTTTTCAAAATAAAAGCTTTCGTCTTGGCCTGAGGATATGGACAACAGAACGACACGAGGGGGATTCAAAGGGGGTTGTCAACATCGTGGCTAAGTGCCCCCCCCCCCCCCCCCCCCCCCCCCCAGGGACGCTCGGCCTGGTGCGTCTCACCAGCGCCGATGTAGAAAATATCAAAGAGCGGGAGTGAAATCAGAAAGGATAAGCCAGGCTAGGTGGTTGAGCAGGAACACCAAAGGAACTGTTCACAGTATACAAATGCTACCAAAAACTAGAATAACCCTTCAGTAGAAAGTGTGAGAGTACGTAAAGACCGTTTGTGTTAAAATAGGAATATTTAACAAAATACTTCTTACAAAAATGTGATACGTGGGACTACATTTAAAGCAGTATTAGTGTGTGTGTGTGTGTGTGTGTGTGTGTGTGTGTGTGTGTGTGTGTGTGTGTGTGTGTGTGTGTGTTCCTGAGACGGTGGTCCAGGATTGTAGAACACCTGTGCCAACCTGCTCAATTTAAACAAGAAAAACTATTTCCTCCAATGTTTTATCACGCAACCAGTTTAAGGTCTACTTCTAAGTGACCATTACAGCCGTGCTGATCCTTAGAGGTGTGGGTTTCAGGCTTGTTGTTTCCATGGAAACCTCACACCTGTGCAGGTAAACTGTGGTCCCGGGAGAGTTTTTACTGTCGTCATGACGTCGCCGTTCAAATTTAAAAACTCACGTCAGGCTGGGTTGGAGTGCGATGGGACTGACCACAACGTTTTACTCTACCAGCAGGGGGCAGCAGACACACACACACACACCTAGTGTTCAGAGAGAATAGCTTTGACCACAAACGCCCAACGTCAGCATGTCTGAAAGAACACAGGTGACATCGCAGACACACACACACACACACACACACACAAGTTTTACCACCAAACCAGAGAGCCACTGGTTGGTTACTTGGTGTGTTGGGACATCATCAATGACGTCACAATGTGTGGAATCTTTCTGCCCAGACCGTAGGCATCTGGGCGCTCAGGGACCAATCACAATCTAGAACTCTGGGAACCAGGAAGTGACATAAAACGGGCAAGTTTGGCAAAAGCACGTCTCCAGAATCGTAACGTTGTTTCGTTAGCGTTGCCTCGGCCGCTACGAGGACCCAATCACTAATAATCAATAAATATCAACGGGGACGCAGAACCGATCGCTCATCAAACCCCTGAGGAGGAATCACCATCAGCATAGATCAAAATCCAGATGATTCCCGAGGTCAAAGGTTGTCGGGGGTCCTGGTAGGTCAGAGGTCAACTGGGGTGTGGTCTGTGTGTAGCTCCGCCCAGCTGGCTACTCATTGGTCCTTTGCTTCATAGAGCAGTTTGGCTGCCTGGAGAGGGAGAGAGAAATGGGTGATCAGATAGGTGTGTGTGTGTGTGTGTATGGTGTGTGGTGTGTATGGTGTGTATGTGCGTGCGTATGAGTGTATGTGTATGTATGTATGGTGTGTGTATGTATGTATGTATGGTGTGTGTGTGTGTGTGTGTGTGTGTGTGTGTGTGTGTGTGTGTGTGTGTGTGTGTGTGTGTGTGTGTGTGTGTGTGTGTGTGTGTGTGTGTGTGTGTGTGTGTGTGTGTGTGTGTGTGTGTGTGTGTGTGTGTGTGTGTGTGTGTGTGTACCTTGTGCATGGCCCCCAACCACGCCGACGCCTCCTTCCGGTCCTCCACAGCCTCCATGCGGACCTGCTGGGGGTCCTGGACCCCCTGGGGCCGGTGGACCAGCAGCATTCCACTGGCCCGGAACCCCCCACCTGGACACACACACCTGGTGAGACCCCAGTACGCATACCCCTAAAGCCCCGCAAACACACCTAACCCAGACCAGACCTACAATCTGACCTCAGGTCTGCTCGGGGCTCCACTCATAAGACTACAATCTGACCTCAGGTCTGCTCGGGGCTCCACTCATAAGACTACAATCTGACCTCAGGTCTGCTCGGGGCTCCACTCATAAGACTACAATCTGACCTCAGGTCTGCTCGGGGCTCCACTCATAAGACTACAATCTGACCTCAGGTCTGCTCGGGGCTCCACTCATAAGACTACAATCTGACCTCAGGTCTGCTCGGGGCTCCACTCATAAGACTACAATCTGACCTCAGGTCTGCTCGGGGCTCCACTCATAAGACTACAATCTGACCTCAGGTCTGCTCGGGGCTCCACTCATAAGACTAGTCCTGATGAGACGGAGCGACATCGTGAAGGCCCCCCTGAGGGCCCCACCATCTTCCACACGAAAGAGGAATACATATGGAGCTGGAGTGTGCCACGCCTTCTTTCAACTCTGTATTGTTTTCTCCTGACCCCACATGACAGACTCGTGATCGCTTGTGAAATCTCTTGTGAAATCTCTTGTGAAATCTGGTGTAATCAGGAAGTAATCTAAGTTCCTTCGGTTTCTCCCGCATGTCAGCATAAACCTCTGTTTCCCGCCAAATGTAGCAGTGTGCTGATTGGCTAGCCTGGCCCCCACCCTCCATTAACAACACCTTCACTGGCCAAATGTCAAACAGTGGCCGATCCATTTTACAATCCATTTGGGTCCAAAGTGGTCCTTTCCAGCTCAACGGGTGGATCATGTCCTTAACCCAGCCAGGGTTGGGGGTCTGATTCCCAGCTAAAAGTATATGCACTCAAGCTTTGGATAAAAGCTTTCCTTTGGGGGAAGCTTTGAACCTCCATTCCCTTTCCCATGATGCATTGCTCCTTCTCCACCCAGGCTACCCCACACAGACCCATGACGAGGCTGAGGGAGGGGCAGGAACATCACGTTATCCCAGACTACCACAACGCCATTTTCTTACTTTCTCTGAGCTGTAGACCAGTTAGCAGTCCTGATCTCTTACTTCCTGTGAGCTGTAGACCAGTTAACAGTCCCGGTCTCTTACTTCCTGTGAGCTGTAGACAAGTTAGCTGTAGACCAGTTAACAGTCCCAGTCTCTTACTTCCTGTGAGCTGTAGACCAGTTAACAGTCCCGGTCTCTTACTTCCTGTGAGCTGTAGACAAGTTAGCTGTAGACCAGTTAACAGTCCCAGTCTCTTACTTCCTGTGAGCTGTAGACCAGTTAGCAGTCCCCGGAGTGTGAGGAATAACAACATGAAAAAAAACAACAAGGAGCATAAATATGGAAACGGTAAGGAAACAGATATCCCTCTGTAAGATGTCCCGCCCTCTATCTCCTCTAAACCCATGTTACTGATAGTCCCGCCCCCTCTATCTACTCTAAACCCATGTTACTGATAGTCCCGCCCCCTCTCTCCTCTAAACCCGTTACTGATAGACCCGCCCCCTCTCTCTCCTGTAAACCCGTTACTGATAGTCCCGCCCCCTCTCTCGCCCATAATGCTCATTGGGAGCATCCCGTGATAATATAGGAGCATCCCATCAGGCGTTCCGCCCCGAGCTGAGAACGCCTGGGAGCGGAGACATGGTGGGGATGAGGATGGTGCTGGCTGGTGATTGGCTAACCTTCAGAGAGGAACTTGCTGTCTAGCAGACTGGTGAAGGCGAGCTCCTTGCTCTCTGAAGTCAGAGGAGGACGCAGCAGGAGGAGAGAGGGAGTTAAGAGCAGAAGACAGGAAGAGAAGGAGTTAAAAACGGAGGAGAGGGAGGGATTAGAGAAGGAGTAGAGAGGAGAGTCCAGGCCTGGTGTCAAACAGCGGAAACACCAGCAGGTTGACGCCATCGCGACGACAACAAACTTGAAGCCTGCGTCTTACAGCCGCCGTAGCTCCACCGCTGGTCTCTACGTCACCGCTGGTCTCTACGTCACCGCTGGTCTCTACGTCACCGCTGGTCTCTACGTCACCACCTAGCTCCACCGCTGGTCTCTACGTCACCACTGGTCTCTACGTCACCGCCGCTGGTCTCTACGTCACCACCTAGCTCCACCGCTGGTCTCTACGTCACCACTGGTCTCTACGTCACCGCCGCTGGTCTCTACGTCACCACCTAGCTCCACCACTGGTCTCTACGTCACCACCTAGCTCCACCGCTGGTCTCTACGTCACCGCTGGTCTCTACGTCACCACCTAGCTCCACCGCTGGTCTCTACGTCACCGCTGGTCTCTACGTCACCACCTAGCTCCACCGCTGGTCTCTACGTCACCACTGGTCTCTACGTCACCACCTAGCTCCACCGCTGGTCTCTACGTCACCGCTGGTCTCTACGTCACCACCTAGCTCCACCACTGGTCTCTACGTCACCACTGGTCTCTACGTCACCACCGCTGGTCTCTACGTCACCGCCGGAGCCGGAGCCCTAACCCAGGACAGGTCTCACCTCCTGGGCTAGACTCCTCCGTCAGCACCTGCATGCTGGAGATACGTGACAGCTCCACCTCCAGGTGGCTCTCCCCATCCAGGAACAGGTACCTGGGGGAGGGCAAGGCATTATGTGGACCCTTATATACGTGTGTGTGTGTGTGTCATCATAATGAACACCAACTTAATTAATAAAGAATAATATCACCTAAATCATTAGCACCAAGTAGAAGGTCCAACTGAAGTATGTGGGTCAGCTTCTCACCATTATGTGTGTGCACGTGCCGTCTCACTATTATCCAAAGCCTCTTTCACACATAGTTCCCGGCAAATACTGGGATAATATTGCAGGCACCTTTAGCTACGTTCTGGAACATTTCCGTCTTGCGCCTGTTCACACATGGCATAGCAATGCAGGACTACATGGGATCAGACTGTCCAGCAGATGGCGGTACTGTACCTGTTGTCTACTGGTCTACAGGTGTACTGTACCTGTTGTCTACTGGTCTACAGGTGTACCGTACCAGTGGTCTACTGGTGTACCGTACCAGTGATGTAGTGGTCTACAGGTGTACTGTACCAGTGGTCTAGTGGTCTACAGGTGTACCGTACCAGTGGTCTACATGTGTACTGTACCAGTGGTCTACTGGTGTACTGTACCAGTGGTCTACTGGTGTACTGGTGTACCGTACCTGTGGTCTAGTGGTGTACTGTACCAGTGAACTACTGGTCTACAGGTGTACCGTACCAGTGGTCTACTGGTGTACCGTACCAGTGGTCTACTGGTGTACTGGTGTACCGTACCAGTGGTGTACTGGTGTACCGTACCTGTGGTTATTGGCCAGTCGGCAGGTCATGTTCTGGGACTTCTCAGATGAGTCCAGAGTGACAACGAACGCAGCGCCTTGAGGTTCACATTGAAACAAAACACAGAAACAGTGAGACAGCAAGCTCAGAGTGACCCAGTGCTGCCGAGCAAGGCACCGATTCCTCTGGTTGACCTAATAAAATGCCACCGTTGCTCAGAGACCGTCACACACACGCACACAAAGCAATCATTAACTTACGGTTTCATTAATAATACGATTTGGTCATTTAGCAGACACTTTTATCCAAGAGAAGAGAATTCAGATAGGTCATTAAGGAGCGGGTAGGGGTCAGGGGTCATCTTGCTCTAGGATGCCTGCAGGTTGACTGTGTGGACATAGGGCCGGATTCTCTGACCCCCTACTCGCGTTATCTGTACGCTGCTTGAGATAAAAAACCATCTTCTAAATGACCTAGGAGTAAATTAATCCTAATTCCCTCCCCTCTACACAATCATGTCACGTCTCTAGTTGACCCCTGACCTCCGGTGAGGACCTTGATCTGTTTGTCGTAGAACTCGCTCTCCCTCTGGGACAGGGGGCCACACGCGCCACACTGGCGCACCGGGTCCACGAAGCACATGCGCGGCAGCGCCACCTTGTGGCCGCAGCACTTATCACAGAAACACCGGCCACACCTGCGACAGTGGTGCTGGGAGAGAGAGAGAGAGAGAGAGAGGAAGGGCGGAGGGGCGAGTTAACGAGCCGGCCAATCACAACGCCTCACAGCGAGACGGTAGAAAGCCAGAGAATAGAACCAACCTAACCTTTTTATTAAGTCTATAGAATTAAGTCACTGAGCGATGTATCTATCCAAAGTGATTGAATTCAGTTCATGTCATTAAGGAGCAGGTAGGGGTTTAACGCAGAATGAAAACAACAAATGAAGATAAAGTTATTAAACTAAAACTGCATGAAAAGATATGAGGGTGTTCCATCTCAGCGTAAAAGATTTGGAAGTTAATGATTTGAGCCGTGCAAAAAAAAGCTGCAAACCTGCTGTATGTTCCTGAAAACTCTCCTTCCTTCTTCACAACATATTTACGAACGACAGAAGGCCAACGAGGACAGAGATGTCCTCTGTTACAGAGAAACGCCTGGACTCTGGTGGCCATCGCAGCCAAGACAAACACGGCCGACCAAACACCATAAACGGTTCGACTCAGCCAACACAGAGCACAAACATGGACGCTTCACATTCCTGAAACAATTTGTTCTTTTATCTCTCCCTCTCCCCATGTGTCTCTCTCTCCCCCGGTCTGTGTGTGTGTGTGTGTGTGTGTGTGTGTGTGTGTGTGTGTGTGTGTGTGTGTGTGTGTGTGTGTGTGTGTGTGTGTGTGTGTGTGTGTGTGTGTGTGTGTGTGTGTGTGTGTGCGTGCGTGTGTGCGTGCGTTCAAGGTGATTTGATAAGCACGACCGACCTTTCGTGTGATGAAGTCAAACTTGGCGTCACACTGCATACATCTGGGACACTGGAGACAACAGGAAACAGGAAGTTACACAAGGAGAGTCTGTTACAGTTCAGACAATCGCTGCCAAACATATGACAGGAAGTCCCCCGAGCGCGATCAGTAGAAGAAGAATCCAAAGTTTTCCACCAGCCTCTCATATCCATCTCCCCACCATTCATCACATTGAACCACAAAACATTTCACTTTGACTTCCTGCTCTGAAACCGAAAGTGAAGCCATGAATCACTCGTCTGTTTCCTCTCTAAAACAAAGAGTAAATAACACAGAAAACCGTTTTTAACACTTCAAGATCAGTTATGTCGTTTTCATGGTAACATGAATGATCGGTTTTCCTTGAGTGCCGCTTGACCATAACGTTAATAACAATAATACAGACGTGTATTATTGAATCAAATTAATCCAATCTGTTTTGAAATCAATCACAACATGTTGATCAGCAGAGGTTTCAGGTTTTTACCCAGCGTTTAAAAACGAAAAGCCCATGAACGAGCAGAGCAGTCTGGGGAGCCGTGGCGGGCGGGAGCCAGCTGTGTGGCGGGCGGGCGGGGGCCAGCTGTGTAGCGGGCGGGGGCCAGCTGTGTGGCGGGCGGGGGCCAGCTGTGTGCCGGTGTGTTGGTACCGCAGGAGAGGAACAGAGGTGTACTATTGTCTGGAACCATGCCGGGAGAACACGGGTTTGCGGTTGGAATCCACACACAATATGCAAACCCGCTGTAACCTCGAACAGCATTATTTGTGTGCAGCCGCAAACAATGTACACACCACAGCAACATGGTGACATTGTTTCTGCCTGCAAGCCACGCTGAGTAGCCTGATACAATGGGGGCATGGCTGCTTTATCACATGTCTGGTTTAGCACCAAATCGATCAGTGCTTTAGATGCGAGATCATCAATCCTATTAAAACTGTTTAAGAACATATCGGGACATATCGGGGTTGTTTCGGTCACTGGCAGGCTGGCGACCGACTCCTCCCGTGCCAGCAACGCCCAGTCCGACAGCCAAGTGTCCGGGCGGCTGGAACCCTGGTCCCCCTCCCTCCCCCGGATCTACTCACCTCTTTATCCGGGACCCACTGCGGTTCGTCCAGGGAGAAAGGGCTGATGAACGCCCCGTTCTCGGGTACCATGCGAAGACCGCTGGGGCTCCGGACTAGCTTTTTGCCATCAGGCACTGAAGACATTTTTTCACACCACCTCTCCGTCCACTACGTTCTCCCTTCTTCGTCTCCACGTAACTCTCCACGGACACGCCCACACGGGGTGATTGACGGGGCCGCCAGCTAATCCGTTTCGACTACGGAATGTCACGTGAGAAACATAGGCGACGAGGTTGTTTTGGTTTCTATAGTCCCCGCCCACCCTCCACGTAAAGTACAACACACACACACACACACACACACACACACACACACACACACACACACACACACACACACACACACACACACACACACACACACACACACACACACACACACACACACACACACACACACACACACACACACACACACACACACACACACACACACAGAGTTAAATAAGTAAATAGACTTACTAAATGAACATGGAAGAGAGAACATATGCAAGCCTACTTATACCTTGGGAGGCAACGTTTTGTTTCTCCGACATTTTGTCAAATTGTCTCAAAAGTGTTTAAAACCATTTGGTTTGTGTGGTTTTTCTCAGTTGTAAGTCGTGTTGGACACAATAGTAAAAATAAAAAAAAACAGGTAAATGTCCTAAGACCCACCAAACAGTGAAGTCTCTCCACTGAGGAAGCAGACTGATAACTAACATTAAGTAACCTTTCTTGGTCAGTGTATAGACCTACATAAATACAGTTAACTAAATCAACTAAAAACAGCGTTCAACTTAACATTGATTAGACGTAATGACTAAATGTTCGCTTCCTTAGCTCCTATGGGTCTGTATCCGCTGTGGCTTAACTAAGTGTAGCTTAGTAGAGGGAGACGGAATTGTAGACAGCTTTAATAAGCAACGTTACAAAAGTTGTGTCCATGTGGATGGGGTGTGAGTACACGTAATGCCAGGAAGTTTCAAATGTAACAGAATTCTATTTATCGTGTCGTTTTGTTGTACAATTTTGTCTTTAAACTGTTTTAGTTAAAACAGGACCGCTCAATAGACTACATCCGTGACGTCGGTGGGGCGACGCGCGTCGCTACGGCGAGAGAAACGGGACAAAAGCGCAGGGCAGAAATTCTACCAAACTGATCAACAGCTCGCTGTGATTATTGCACAAAGTACGCGTTCAGTCCAACGATAAACACTCCTTAACAACACAGCCTGTACTCAGACCCAAGCATAAACTACAAGCCATTTCAAAGTTGATCTGAAGGCAGGCGTGCCGGCACGGCTGAATATTTCCAGTTTCAACTCATGTTTCAACATCTTTCAATATGTTTCAACTCATGTTTCAACATCTTTCAATATGTTTCAACTCATCTCCGTTATGAGAGAGATGGGGCGAGAGATGAGAGAGATGAGGTGGACCATGACCTGCTCGATCAACACGCTCTCCAAACGACAATAAATACCTTTTAATCAGCTTTATTTAACACTTAAAACAGTAATCATGCCTAGATCAGGCTTTGTTCACACAAAGGCTTTGTACTACATTTAGGTGGTTATTTTTCTTTAATTTGTACATGCTAAGCTTTTCCCGGACACGTGATTATAAAATTACAAAATCAAAAGGCAAGCTAATGTTGCAGCATAAAGTTAAACAAGTTTCAGCTTTGAACTTTAAAAATGTTTAACACTAAGATGAAAGACCAGCACTTTTTTGAGGTCCTTTAAAAATATAAAGTCACATATCTTTTGATGTGGGATCTGTCTGTTGTTTATAATGTTCTTTCTACTTGTAATAAGAAGATCAACCACAAACAGTCTATTCCATATCAATTAGTTTTAGACTTCTTGGTTTGGAAATAGCAGACAGCTTGCGGGCAATATTTGTTCCACTAATTACACAAGCACATACACACCGACACACACACACATACACACACACACACACTAAATGACGTTATGTTGGTATGAACAGTTATTTTCTAATTCTTAACCTTAATATTAATTATCCTTCATGTATAGCTCTTAGTTGTGAGTAGAAGTTCAATTTGATCATTAATAAATACATTTATCTAGGGGGCAGGATAGTCTGGAGGTTCTGGGTTCGATCCCCAGTGTACTTGTCTATCTGTAGGCATCCTAGAGCAAGATGACCCCTAACCCCTACCTGAATGACATGGCTCTGAAGTCACGGTCTGCTCAATGACTAAGTATATCTCCTTACAGTGCGGTCTGTTGAAAACAGACTAGTTGTCCACTACCAGTGCACATGGTTTGAGTTGACAAAGTTTTGGGGTGGAACTAGTTTCCAACTAGTCAGTGTCACCATGGTAACTACATTTCTGACAATCCTGGGTGGATCTGCGTCTCATGTGCCAATGGAAGAATCTGGTCAGTCCGCTTCTTCCGAGCAGAAGCCTTCTGGCGTCTTCTGTCTACTCACTATTTATATACAGGCCTGGACATACCACTAGGGGGCAGTCTCACACTGTATGTCTATACTCTATTTATATATAGGCCTGGTCATACCACTAGGGGGCAGTCTCACACTGTATGTCTATACTCTATTTATATATAGGCCTGGACATACCACTAGGGGGCAGTCTCACACTATATTTATATATAGGCCTGGTCAGACCACTGGGGGGCAGTCTCACACTATATTTATATATAGGCCTGGTCAGATAACTAGGGGGCAGTGCAAAAGAGACATCTAAAAAGCAAATGTAAACATAGAACTTCATACACTGAGATATGTCCTTCTATCGACACAGGATGGATGGACGTTTTGGCTGGAAAGTGTGGAACTGCCCCCACACACACAAAGCTTATAAACACAGTAAATCACTGATTAAAAAGTGATGAAGAAGGAAAACACACAAACATCCCGGTAGATGAGCTCAGACGAGAAAACGCACAATCGCAGAACTTAAAAAAGTGCAATAGAACCGTTGGAAGTCATGTCGGCGGTACGGAGAGCGAGGCTAGCTGCTTTAGCATAGCACAATGACTTGAGGGACTTGACGAGGTCGGCTATTTACACGCTGGGCACGAGAGAGGGCACGAGGGAGGGCATGAGGGAGGGCACGAGGGAGGGCACGAGGGAGGGCACGAGGGATGGCACGAGGGAGGGCACGAGGGAGGGCACGCGGACAGAAGAGGCGCCCGGGCTGTCCTCCATCTGCGTGGAGGTGGTCGGCTCCGTCAGAGCGCCAGGTCGGTGTGGCTAGCACTCAGGTCGCGCGTCGTCCTCACACGATTATCTCGGTCCTAGAGAACAGAACGGGACAGAAAAATATGCTTATGCTCGGCCAACGGCGCAACTTTCAGTTGTTCAAGTGATGCAAGTTCAACAGTTTAGTATTTTGCCACGCTCTGCTCATTCTAGGCTAACAGTTAGGGTTTTAACTGGCGATGCTATGCTAACAGTACAGTGTTTAACTGTTCTGGGGATGCTAGGCTAACAGTACAACACTAAATTGGTCGGGCGATGCTAGGCTAACATTACAGTGTTCAGTTAGTCTAGCAAGGGTTCCCCAATAGCATTTTGTAATGCAGGTCTGTAGAGGTTGTGTAAGCGTTAAGCTAACAATGTTTTGCTTGTGTGGTGATGCTAGGCTACTGAAACACGGTGATTAGGCCTGGTCTGGTGCTATACGCTATATGCTATGCTAGCTAGCAGCAGTGTCAGGTCCACGGGGGTTAGAGTGGGCGAGGTTAGCACAGGAAGGCCTTACTTGGAAGAAGTCCCCGGGAGTCTTGTCCGCCATGTTTAGCACTCCTAGCGAGCTCGCCCGCTTCATGCTGCACCCGATGAAACATGCAGGGAGAGGTCAGGGAGGGTCGTGGGGTTAGAGGTCAGGGGTGAACATGGGGTGAGGGGTTTAGCTTGGTGGAGATGGAGGGTTGTGCTGGTTAATGACATCGGGGACTTTCACACACAGGTTAAAGTTCAACCACCAGAAAGCACCCAGAGAACCCTAATGTTGGAAGGTCAACCCGCTGAAAGATAACAGCCTCTCTAAGGACCCCCTTAACTCCGTAGAGCTAATTAATAAATAATGTACTTCTTTCCAGCGCTCACCACCCACTTCCAGAAAGTTCCCAAAAACATGTGACGTGTTTTGTCTAAACAAGACAACCACACGTCCTGTTAGTTTAAATGTTAACTTGACACACTGGACCATATTTGTGTGTAAAACAGCTTTTTTCAAACAATTCAAAGTTTCCTCATAAAACGGACAGAACCATGATTGTCAGCAGCACTGATTCATTTGGACAGCGTACCGTGGTTTATCCAATCTATCTTTTGATAGATTGGATAAACCACGGTATCTAACCACTAGATGGCAGCAAACTCACTGCTGTGGTCCAGTGTGGAGTTACTCTTTAAAATCCACAAGAGTCCAGAAGATGCTTGCATAGTTTTTGTTTTACAATGCAGACCAGTGTCGTTTGACCCATAGAGAGAGAGAGAGACACCTCTTAATGATGATGATAAAATTATGTCATCAATGACATCATCACAGAGGACAGGAAATGGGAGACAGGAAACAGCCGAGCACACAGTCATGCAAAAAAATAAACATCCACTTAAAGAGTTTATTTCATAAATAAAATCTCAACACAGCACAGAAATTCAAAAATATAAAAACAGCAGAGCCATGAAAACAAGTTAGATGAGCACAGTAAAACAATCCAAAGCAAAATGAAGAGAAATTCAAACCAAAAGGGGAATGAAGCGCCCACAGCCACAGCCTGTAGAGGCACAACACCATCGATTAGTGGTGAAAACTGCTGGTTTGTGCTGGGGAACAAGCAGGGGATGCATGTTCCAAAGCAGACATTATTAGTACAGGACCTCCGTCACACATGCAGGGTGGTGCACTGCCAGTCACGCCCACGGGCGCATGTGTGTAGTGCATATACTGGTTTAGTATCGAGTCTCTGTTCCAGCACTGGCACTGGACCAGCAGTGACCCTCACCACCACCACCACCACCAACACACACAGCCATCCTTCCCAGCATGCTTTAGGCCTGTTTTGTTTTTGTGGTTTTGGCACAGTCTGACCTGAACAGTGGTCTTATTGAGGCCTGGATACACAGCAATATAACTACAACCAGAAGCCCAAGCTGTTACAACTACAGCCCAGCATCCAGGGAAGGTGTGTGTACAACAGAGTACGCAAGCAATGCTAACAACAACAGCAGCAAACCCAAAGCTAGCCCTGTAGCGTTGGTAGCTTGGCTTTACTGTAAACAAGCATGGTCAATAGCAACCTTAACACAGCCTGGCTCATGCATGAATGTGTCAACATCTCCCTTATTTCTTCTTCTTCTTCTTCATGTGCAAAGTTCAGCTGCAGAGTTTAGGAGCCCAGAGGACCACCAGCAGAGAGGGGCCCAGAGAAGCGCTGCATAGTTCTACAGTTACCCAGAGTTAAGGCAGGGTACTGGGGGTAGTTACCCAGGGTTGAGGCAGGGTACTGGGGGTAGTTACCCAGCGATGAGGCAGGGTACTGGGGGTAGTTACCCAGCGATGAGGCAGGGTACTGGGGGTAGTTACCCAGCGATGAGGCAGGGTACTGGGGGTAGTTACCCAGGGTTGAGGCAGGGTACTGGGGGTAGTTACCCAGAGTTAAGGCAGGGTACTGGGGGTAGCTACCCAGGGATGAGGCAGGGTACTGGGGGTAGCTACCCAGGGATGAGGCAGGGTACTGGGGGTAGCTACCCAGGGATGAGGCAGGGTACTGGGGGCAGCTACCCAGGGATGAGGCAGGGTACTGGGGATAGTTACCCAGAGTTAAGGCAGGGTACTGGGGGTAGTTACCCAGTGATGAGGCAGGGTACTGGGGGTAGTTACCCAGGGTTGAGGCAGGGTACTGGGGGTAGTTACCCAGAGTTAAGGCAGGGTACTGGGGGTAGCTACCCAGGGATGAGGCAGGGTACTGGGGGTAGCTACCCAGGGATGAGGCAGGGTACTGGGGGTAGCTACCCAGGGATGAGGCAGGGTACTGGGGGCAGCTACCCAGGGATGAGGCAGGGTACTGGGGATAGTTACCCAGGGTTCTTGGGTTCGCTGTCCCGACTGGAGCCTCCTCCCTTCAGCTTGCGGACCAGCTTCTCGCTGCTGCGACGGATGGAGGCTCGGAGCTTACTGAAGGAGCCGCTCCTCTTCAGAGACCCAGAGCCGTCCTGGGGAGAGGGCCGCACGGGTTACACACACACACTCTCACACACACACAGCTATACAGACACACACATTGATATACAGACACACACATATTGATATAAAGACACACATACATTGATATACACACTCACATCGATATACACACTCACACATTGATATACAGACACACACACACACACATACACACATTGATATGCACGCTCGCACTCACACAAATTCACTCTCCCACACATACATAAAGATACATACATGGATACACACTCATACACACACACACACACACACACACACACACACACACACACACACACACACGGATATAAATACTCACACTTAGTTATACATATCCACTCCTCCACGCACACACACACAAAGTGCCATGCATACTGAAAACAATGCAGTCTCAGGTTCAAACATTGTGTAAAATGTGTCTCCTAATAAGTATTGCATTCTTTCTTTTGGAGTATTGTTTATTTGTTTATTATGAGGTGTCCCACAATGCAATGGGGTTGTGTGGAGTAGAGAGCTGGAGAGGCAGAGTTTATAGTGGAACTAAACTCAGACCCGGGATGGGGATGGAGGACTGGTCTGAACCCTGACCCCCTCACACACAGACAGGCACATGGAGCTTCACGATGGATCTCCCTCACATGACTGACTCCTGCAGGGCCCTCTGACCCCTGCAGGGCCCTCTGACCCCTGCAGGGCCCTCTGACCCCTGCAGGGCCCTCTGACTTTATAACTCACCAGGCCTGAGACCTGCTAGGGGCAGGCCGTGTGTGTGTGTGTGCGTGTGTGTGCGATGAAGACCCCACAGAGAGGAAGGAGGAGGAGCCAGAGAAGGAGGCGTAGACCAGGTGATCACAGAGTTAGGTTTTATTAGACGAAAGACACATAGCAGGAAGCATCAGGACAGTCAGTAGATTAGTACTAAGAGACAGGAAGAAGAGAGCTAGCCAATCACAGATAAGACCCTTCCCCTCCCCACTGTGCACTGATACACTGACAACCAATGGGCTGCATGCATCAAACCAGGCGCTGTTTCTGATTGGTCGGATTATGGGCCAGCCTAGCTACTACCCAGGCTTTACCTGTTTAAGCAACTAGCTACTAGCCTAGCTACTAGCCAGGCTTTACCTGTTTAAGCAGCTAGCTACTAGCCTAGCTACTAGCCAGGCTTTACCTGTTTAAGCAGCTAGCTACTAGCCTAGCTACTAGCCGGTCAAACAACAAGCTATTAGTTTATCTGCTAGCAGCTAAACACCACCTGCCCATTGGCCGCCGTGCGACCTCTAATCGTTGACATCATAGCGGTTAATGAGGACACTAACAAGGTGTGTACCTAGAGACTCTACTCTAGGAGCCTTAAAGACACAGGGCTGCTTTTAAGAAGCTCCGCCCACATGCTGAGAAACAAGTCAATATATTTACATCATGTTAGAACGGTACAGGCCCAGATACCACAAATACACCCCCCACCCCCCAGATACACACCCATATGTAGCCAACCCAAGACTTCAACTGTACAGAGAGGGGGGAGAGATAGATAGAAAGCAAGAAAGAAGAGAACAGAGAGAGAGAGAGACAGAGAGAGAGAGAGAGAGAGAGAGAGAGAACGGAGAGAGAGAGAGAGAGTGAGTGAGAGAACGGAGAGAGAGAGAGCTGCAGAGGGCTGCGGCAGGGCGAGGTGGGCGGTCGAGGCGTCCGTCATGCAGGAGAGAGAGTTTAGAGCACCAACAAGGCATCTGGAGTTAAGGCTGCAGGTCCGAGCCGGGCGAGAGACACCGAGAGTGAGACAGGAGAGCGAGGGAGAGAGAGGAGGGAAGACGTCCAGAAAGAGAAGAACAAAGATGAGGACATTTTGGACAAGATCAGCAGGTTAGACAAGATTAATGACAGGAGAAGGGAAGATGGTGGCTCTCACACACGCACGCACGCACACGCACACGCACACACACACACACACAATGAAAAAGGCTTCTCTCCACAGAGGTAGAATTTGAGGGAAATTTGAAGAATTATTGATCAACATAGAAGAACTATAGAAAATCGAAGGGGAAAATGATGACGATATGGATGTTAGATAGTCGACCATGAGGCTCAGGAGAAGAGACAGTAACATGCATCTCTCTCTCCATGAACACCCCCACATTCAGGCTGGAGGGTGGATACCAGATGTGGCCACTAGGTGGTGCTTTGGGACAAGCAGAGACGATATTTATTCATCTTTATGGAGAGAAGTTGTCCTTCACAAGTTAATATTGATATCACAAAGAGCTCACTCAAACACACACACATCCGCACACAGACACACACATGTACATTCAAAATGACACAGAAGCAACCAGGGACAGATGAAAGGCCAATACAAGCAGTACACCGGTAGTAATAACACACAGGGTTTTATCTGTGTGTTATCCATGTCATAGATCAGGAAACAACAGATAAAACGGAGACACAAAAGATTAAAGATACACACGTGGCAGTAGCAGAGAAGAGTACAGTACAGAGCCCAGTGGTCCCAGAGCCGTAACCCAGGGGGGGGGGGGGGGGGGGGGGGGGGGGGGGGGGGGGGGGGGGGGGGGGGCGAGAGTCCTGGGGAGACTCCGGCGGTTGGGGGGGGGGGGGGGGGTGTATCCGCGTTATGTTCCTATAACTCAATGCGTGGACGTTGTTTACAAACACACTAAGCTGTGTGGGGTGATTGGCTGATTGGCTGGCCAGGCTACCATGGCTACTGTGGCTATGGGAGCCTCCCATGGTCTGCCGTCTGCAGGCAGAGAAAGTGGGAGGGTGGGCTCTGTGACGTCACGGGTCATGTGACGCTGAACCAGCAGGGAGCCAAGGTGCTACAGCAAGTGTCACCGAACACCCAGAGAGAGAGACTAAGGGGCGTGGCATTTCTACACCCTGCTAACCAGACTGAACAAGAACACTGAGGTCCAGTCAAACTAGCTAATCAGCCTCGTCATCTCGTTAGTGAGCACCAACAACCAATCAGCCGCCTCCTCTATACACACCTACACTCATAGACTAAGTAACATTCTTGTGTGCACTGTGTGTGTGTGTGTGTGTGTGTGTGTGTGTGTGTGTGTGTGTGTGTGTGTGTGTGTGTGTGTGAGAGAGAGAGAGAGAGAGAGAGACCAGTGGGCTGTGTGTTGTACTCACCCCGTTCCACTCCACGCTCATACTCACTTCCTGGCCTCCGTCCGGGCCGGCCTCGTACTTGACCGAGTCCGAGGTCAGGCTCTCCCGGCTGCTGTGCTTCTCCCGGGCCTCGGGCTCGCTCAGCGCCTCCGCCACGCGCTGCTTATGCACCGGGTCCAGGCCCTGCTGGTGGACCACTGGTTATACTGGTTGTACTGGTACCATGCTGCTTATGCACCAGGTCCAGGCCCTGCTGGTGGACCACTGGTTATACTGGTTATACTGGTACCATGCTGCTTATGCACCAGGTCCAGGCCCTGCTGGTGGACCACTGGTTATACTGGTACCATGCTGCTTATGCACAGGGTCCAGGCCCTGCTGATGGACCACTGGTTATACTGGCACCTCTAATAGTTATACTACTGGTACCACACTGCTGGTATAACACTGCTCCTACTGGTTGTTCTGGTTCTACTGGTCACCTGTTTCCTGGAGCGCAGGGCGGCCTCCTCCAGGGTCTCCGCAGCCTCAAACTTGCCCTGCCTCTTGTAGAGGGCCCCCAGGTTCTTCAGGGTGGTGGTCACTGTGGGGCTACACACATACACACACACGGGTCACATCACACACACCATCCCCGTGCTGGACGGAGCAGACTGGGAGGGAGGGGGCTCACCTGTCCACTTTGCAGGCCTTGTACCAGCCGCCGTACTCTCCAAACGGAGAGCCGTCCTTCTGCTTCCCCTGGAGGTTAGAAGATGACATCGCACGTCACCACCCAACCCTCTAGAGCGATACGCCCAGTTCAACCACTGGCACGCTGCTGTAGCAGTCTCCCACACAACCCAATACCAGTTACCATTCAGTCATTTAGCACAAGCTTAATACAGG
>JACYXH010000299.1:575000-680000 GCA_026745465.1 Lota lota | reverse complement strand
CCAGGAACCTATAATAACACTGGTACCATGGAGAGAGACCAGGGATGGAGAGAGACTATAGAGGACTCGGAACCAGGGTTGGAGTGGAGAGGAGAAGGGAGGAGAGGAGAAGAAGAGACTGGAGCTTAGTGGAGAAGAGAAGGAGAGAAGAGAGGAGAGGAAAAAGGAGAACTTACTGCCTGGGCTTTGGTCGTCCTGCTCATCTGGGAAGAGATCATCCAGGTTCTCCTTACTGGAGTCAGCATCCTTCTCCTCCTATAGGGAGGAGGCAGGGAGGAGAGGGGGAGGAGAGGTGGAGGGGGAGGAGAGAGGACGGTAACAGAGAGGAGGAGACAGGGAGGAGAGGGGGAGGAGAGAGGACGGTAACAGAGAGGAGGAGACAGGGAGGAGAGGGGGAAAGAAGAGTTATGAGATTTCCAAGACCAAAATAAACCCAGCGGACATGATTGTGTTGGTGGACCTGAACAGAGGTCTCTCTAGGACCCTGGGACCCGGACCACCCCGGGCAGACTCACGGAGGGCGACAGGTCCTGGTCGTACTTCTTGAGCTGGTTCATGAACTCCAGGTGCTTCTTCTCCTCCTCCAGCTGGGCCACGCTCTGCTCGCTGCGCTGCAGCTTCTGCTGCGTGTTGGCCAGCTCGTCCCGCAGCCACTGGTTCTCCTGGACCAGCCGGCGCACCTGGGCCCGCAGCTTCTGCTTCTCCGACTCCACCGAACTCAGGTGGCCCGACAGGGCCATCATCACCTGGGGGAGGGGGGAGGGGGGAGGGGGGAGGAGGGAGGAGGGGAGGTTAGGAGCTGGAGAAACCATGTATTTATAACACCATGTCTTCTAGAACTATGTCTGCTGGGAGTTCAAACTGAGGCAGGATGACTCAGCATCTGTGAGTCATACACCTGCTCCTGTTAGTCATTCACCTGCAATACTCCTCCTACGCAGAGAACGCCAGCCCCAAACCTAAGAGTTCTCCTGCTGTCCTACCACCATCTCAACCAGGTTCTCCTGTTCTACCACCATCTAAACCAGGTTCTCCTGTTCTACCACCATCTACAGGTTCTCCTGCTGTCCTACCACCATCTACAGGTTCTCCTGTTCTACCAACCATCTAAACTACGTTTTATCATCCGTTCTACTATAGATAAGGTTATCTTCCCCTTTCTTTTAGATGACCTGAATGGGGCAATAAAATCACATCACAATTGCAGGTTCAGGAAGTTAAACTCCTGCGATGAGTCAGCTGCTGTCAGGTGTCACTATGGTTACTCCTGGCTGACCCTCGTCCAGACGGCTAACTGCAAATACTGGCGTGGACTTTACCTGTGTGGCCCTCCTAGGAGGCGTGCTACTATCTAGAGGGCTGGGTCTAAATGCTGGACTGCTCCTGTGTGGCCCTAGTCCCTCTACACCTGGACCCGGAAGCTCCGTCAGCGACGGCTGGGTCTAAATGCTGGACTGCTCCTGTGTGGCCCTAGTCCCTCTACACCTGGACCTGGAAGCTCCGTCAGCGACGGCTGGGTCTAAATGCTGGACTGCTCCTGTGTGGCCCTGGACTATGAGGCACTAGACGCTCTCCAGAGACTGGGCGGTGGTGCCGTCTACTGACCTGCGCCTCGCTCAGCCCCAGCTCCAGCATGTCCAGGGACTTGCGGATCAGCAGGGACTTCTCCTCCACCAGGACCCCCTGCTCCTCCTGCTTGAAGCAGCGCAGCGTGCCCAGGACCCCGTCCAGGATGGAGTGGTGCTCCTGCTTCAGGGCGTCCAGGCCCTGGATCACCTGCCGCGTCCGGGAGATGATCTCCTCCTGGGACATCCTCTCCTCCCCAGCAGGGTCCTCGTCCTCCTTCACGCACACCATGGTGGACATGTCCTCTCGCATCCTGAGGACCACAGAGGGACGGAGACAGGGTTCAGCTCATGTCACATCTCACACAAGTCCATTCAATCAGACACACGTCCATTCAATCAGACACACGTCCATTCAATCAGACACACGTCCATTCAATCAGACACATGTCCATTCAATCAGACACACGTCCATTCAATCAGACACACGTCCATTCAATCAGACACACGTCCATTCAATCAGACACACGTCCATTCAGACACATGTCCATTCAATCAGACACATGTCCATTCAATCAGACACACGTCCATTCAATCAGACACACGTCCATTCAATCAGACACATGCTGGTGTCATCCAACCGGTTCGTCTGGAGCATTGAGAAGTCAGCTGCCTTGCTCCAGGACACCACAACAAAAGGCTAGGATGAACCCAGCAACCCTCAGGCTGCTAGACCAGCAGCTCTACCGGCTCCTCATCTCAACCTGTTGAAACACGACCGTTCCCGTTGACCTCAGGGGGTTAACAAAACAATACCATGGCTTCCAGCCACGGGACCTCCAGCCCAGCGCGCTACACCCTGGAGGAACCAGCCGGGTCCAGCCAGATCCAGCCAGCCAGATCCAGCTGGGTCCAGCCAGATCCAGCCGGGTCCAGCCAGCCCAGGGAACTCTGAGGCTCTGGGATCCATTAGTCCTGGATCATTAACCAGTGGCTGATAACTCATGGCCCTCATCCACCTAGCAGCCATCTTGGTTACATCTTGATTGACAATGCTATCTGGACAGGGGAACTGAACGCGGTTTAGAACCAAGATGGCTGCCAGGTGACTAGGGCCCCCAGCCCTTTAATGTTTGTGTCAGGGTATTTAGGTCGGCCCCCGCAGGGGGCTCCTACTGCAAAGGAAAACCTTTAATTCAAATCGGACTGTTTAAACGCGTTATCCAAAATCGCTTCTTTCTGTCACTGAGGCATAAAAAGTAACAGCCATTTCTAGCGAGAGCTTTAAAAAGATTCCCCCCACCGTTTACCGTTGATTGATCTGGGGCTTTATACGAACTAATCGATCGTTTTCTCTGAAGCAGAGAGAGGCACAGAGGACAGGAGCAGGCCAGTCCCCCAAAGACAAACAAGAGGCTCTGGGGTCGATGTCCTGAGCCTGGGCACAAATAGTGGTTTGGTAAATGCTCTCCAACCCATTTACTGACACTGGTACATTGCCTTGCTATGGTGCTACTGGGACTGTTATCTAAATGTTGACGGTACATTTGTGTTTTTAGGGTCGAGTTCATAAGGGTCGTTATTAATTATGACAACTGCAGCTAATTTGATTCTGATGAGCTGGTGGGAAAGCTTGGAAAGCTAGTTGGATTAGATGGACTGCGGTCGTTTAGGTACTGGTGGAGGTGTGGTCACCTCCACCAGTACCTAAACTACCACATTGGTTGGAGGTGTGGTCACCTCCACCAGTACCTACACGACCACATTGGTTGGAGGTGTGGTCACCTCCACCAGTACCTAAACGACCACATTGGTTGGAGGTGTGGTCACCTCCACCAGTACCTAAACTACCACATTGGGTGGAGGTGTGGTCACCTCCACCAGTACCTAAACTACCACATTGGGTGGAGGTGTGGTCACCTGACCGTGTGCTGAAGCTGCTGTAGGGAACAGCTGCAGTAGAGATGAAGTGAAACTCGCTGCACAGCACTCTGCTTCCTGTTTTGATCCAAAGACTAAACACAACACAGTGCTGGGAGACAGGGGAAGATTGTAAACCACTCACTTTCTCTGGTGACACCGATTCAAACTTTCACTTCACATTCGGTGGAGTACCGTGCTTCAATGATCACATTTAAATGAATACTTTGCTAAATGAACCAGAAAGGTGTTGCCCCACTATGCAGGGATACCCCTCCTTTGACCTCTTATGTCCCTGAACAAACAGCGGACACATTCCTGTACATGAATCATCCTTATTCCTGAATCATCATGTACTAAAGATTACTAAAACAAGGATATAACCCGGGGAGGAAATGAATCACAGCGATCTCATTCAGCAGATGGATCGATAAACCTTAGTGGTGATGAAGCTATTCAGAAACAACCATTGCGGTACCCTCTGTCCACCAGTGGTGGCGCTAGCCCCAAGGTTTTAACTCAGCACTCGGTTGCTCTTCAAGACCCCAATGAGCCGAAGTGGGTCAGTGATGACCCCTGGCTGTTGCCCACATGACACCAGCAGTCACGTTCTCTATCCTTACCATATGGACCTGGGGGCCAGACGGTGTAGGAAGCTGTGATGGCGACAGAGCTCCCGTTGTTCTGTACACTCAGCCTACAGCCCTGCACATTGTAGGCCTCGACTACAGTAGGAACATGTAACATAGCAACGGTGAACATAGTTCCACACCTAACTAGCACCAGCCCTAACTACCAAGAGGCACACCGTACCAGGGGTACAGCGGACCCATCTCAGACTGATGCTATCTTATGACTGGTTTAAAAATGGCAGCTACAGGAAGTGACACCCATTGGTCTGTCGCTAAAAGGGTAACACCAATCAGCACGTCAGCAGAACACAGACGGTCTGTTTGTAAGTTTGAGGTTCTGGCTGGTACAATGATATGGTATGATTTTACGGGCAGACGTTGATTAACACGATGTGTGTGGAGAGCTAAACATGGGGTAGCGGACGAACAAAGCCATGGCTGAGGATGAACCATCTACGCTGGTTCCACCAGGACACCCGCAGCAGTGGTGTGCTCCTGGTGGAACCATCCACCAGGACACCAGCAGCAGTGGTGTGCTCCTGGTGTCTTGTGTTGTGTGTGTCTTGTGCTCCTGCTGACGCACGCTCCACACAGCAGATCTACCCTTGGCAGCCGTAGCTCTTAGAAATACTTGTCCTGTTGCTGATTAAGAATTGAACATCATCTCTAGCAGCCGTGCCACACTACAGCACTACATTATTTAATAGAATCCTATTTATATCACAAGGATTGAGGTAAAAGGTAACAGGTATGCATTTACAAGGTATGTATTTAGAAGATGAAACATGAGGTACGGCTTCTTCTGCAAAGTCTGGTTGATGATGATGATGATGAAGAACTGATAGGGGCTGTAGCAGCTAGAGACTACAGTAGAGATGAACCAGCAGATAGTAGAGATGAACCAGCAGATAGTAGAGATGAACCAGCAGATAATAGAGATGAACCAGCAGATAATAGAGATGAACCAGCAGATAGTAGAGATGAACCAGCAGATAGTAGAGATGAACCAGCAGCCGGCAGGTGGAAAACATGAAGGCAACAACAAGTGGTCCCCCAGGTATGATGAGGTTGTGTCTGTCAGACTGAGGGGAGCTTGCCGTTGCCATGGGAACGGACCAGATTAAACACCACAATCCAGGGGGAGAGACTACTCACTCATTGTGTGTGTGTGTGTGTGTGTGTGTGTGTGTGTGTGTGTGTGTGTGTGTGTGTGTGTGTGTGTGTGTGTGTGTGTGTGTGTGTGTGTGTGTGTGTGTGTGTGTGTGACCAGTACTGAGGCTACACTGGGACCCACTGTGGCTGTGTTGTCGTCTCCACAACACACACAGCGCATTCACACACACACGCTAGCAGGCTAGCTCCCCGCGCTGAATACCAACAACATGAGCACACGCCCCATCGCGCGCCACTCCCCATGGAACTGCTGTCCCAGGGTGCATCAGAAATGGTGACATTTAGCCATTAGATCAATGATGCTACATTTACAGCTTGAAATGGTATGTGTAGGTCTTAGGTTAGAAATTATAACATTTAGGTGTTAGGTTAGAGATGGTCAAGTTTAGTGTTAGGTTAGAAATTATAAAGTTTAGTGTTAGGTTAGAAATGAAGTTTAGGTGTTAGGTTAGAGATGGTTAAGTTTAGTGTTAGGTTAGAGATGGTTAAGTTTATGTGTTAGGTTATAGATGGTTAAGTTTGTGTATTAGGTTAGAGATGGTTAAGTTTAGTGTTAGGTTAGAGATGGTTAAACTCAAGGATTCTATTAAGGATTGTTATGTATTAGGTACAACTTTATTAACAGAAAGGTCTTGCTACACCCACATTCTACATGCTGTCTACCTGTGCTATATGTGACCTGGCCCTGGTTTAAAGGGACGATAACAATCTGTACTGTTGACCCCCTATCAGAATATGGCGACATCACGTGATATGGTCTAGTCATGACGTTGTTTTTATTGTTTTGACGAGTAGACACAATTAAAACAAGTTAACGAAATAGGACTTAGTGTAAACGTGCCTCAGAGGTATTCCCAAACAAGACCAGCAGAAGATGACACTAGTCATCTTGATTTCATCACATTCACCATCAATTCAACCGAACTGAACCTAGTGTATGTGACGTCCAAACTTTTATTCCCTTCAATCCCAAGGAGGCCAAGAACCAGTCTAACCAGGGCTGTAATGTACCGTACAGCAACACAACCCAACTAGGGTGTGTAGGTAGGGGTAGTTAGTAGGGTTAGGGTTAGTAGGGTTGTTAGGGTTAGAGTTAGTAGGGTTAGTTGGGTTGTTAGAGTTAGTAGGGTTAGAGTTAGTAGGGTTGTTAGGGTTAGAGTTAGTAGGGTTAGAGTTAGTAGGGTTAGGGTTAGTTGGGTTGTTAGGGTTAGAGTTAGTTGGGTTGTTAGGGTTAGAGTTAGTAGGGTTAGGGTTAGTTGGGTTGTTAGGGTTAGAGTTAGTAGGGTTAGTTGGGTTGTTAGGGTTAGGGATAGTTGGGTTGTTAGGGTTAGAGTTAGTAGGGTTAGAGTTAGTAGGGTTAGGGTTAGTTGGGTTGTTAGGGTTAGAGTTAGTAGGGTTAGAGTTAGTAGGGTTAGGGTTAGTTGGGTTGTTAGGGTTAGAGTTAGTAGGGTTAGGGATAGATTGGCAGATCGGGATAATTCCGGGTTTGGCACTGACTTCCTGGAAGCTCTTGGCTTCCCTGTTGTACAAAACAGCTATTTAATGTTCCAATGCTGCCGATGTTACTCAGTAAGTACACAAGTATTACATGTAGTACACAGGTCCACAACAGGGTTGCAGCTAAACGCACTTTACCGTGAATACACTGGATCTTTCTCTAATTCCTCTAAAACACAGCGAAGACGGGATTTCTTGTGAAAATGGTTCCACTGCGTAACAGAATCCGTCCACACGGGCACGGTCCACTATACAGAACCGGATCCGCGACACGTTCCGCACACCGCGGATTAACCTGAAGAACCAGTCGGGGCGCTTAGCGGAGCCGGGGACGGTTCCCCCGCCGGCGCCGTCTACCTCCCGGGATGCTTAAGGCTCTCATCGCACATGTCCACACCGGGTCTGAACGGGGGAAAACCCGCATCCAATAACACAACTGTGCCAAAGATAAAAGTTCCAGTCCGAATGTCACACACCACGACCATTGCCTAAACGTCGTCTCAGGGTTCAACGTTAGGGAGAAAGTGCGCCTGGGCACAGGAGTTAGACGGAGCCGCTTACCGTTCTTCAGGACATCCGCCGCCGACTGAAGCGGTCGCGTCTGTTGCTTGCCCTCTGACCTCAAGTACAATACGACGAGGAGGGCTTTTTAACTCGCCGCGTCGTTCCCGTCTCCCGTGCTACCACACCGTGCGCCTGAACACTCGAGAGAGCTGGACGTCAGCAAGAGATCATGTCGTCGCGGCTTCGCTGCACGAACCGCGGAGGTGGCGTTACTGACGGGCGGCTAGCATCGAGCTACATAGCCGGTCCCTCCTCCTCAACAGGCGGCGTGCTGCGGGCCGTTCCAATGCGTCGCGGTCGAGTTGTATCCCGCAGCGGGACCGCCTCAATAAAAGCATCCCATTTGAAAGCAGGTACGGGAGGAAAGTGAAGACGCAGACCGCGGAGGAGTTGACAGCTCGCTAGTCTGCTGGCTCTCCACTGCGGCTGCGCGGTGCGGTGCTGTGCGCGGACACCCCCGCCCCCGCCCCGTGAGTCTCTTCCCAGATAATGACGTCATCCCAGAGATTACAGCCAATGCATCGATTGATCTCATTGAAACACCTGATTTGCGGAACACCTTGCAAGTTTCCCCCCCAATAATGTGAATTGATCATTTGAACAAACTGGTTCCAGGTAGCGATTCCATTATGAACTGTAGACAACGGTGTTTTAAATGTGTAGGCGTTGCCAATGTTGCTGTTTATAAACCCAACGATAATAACAGTAATAACAGAGAAGAATAATTACAGTTTACCTACTGTGTGGTTTAGGGGGGGGGGGGGGGGGGGGGGGGGTGCCAGTGTGTGATTTAAAGGCATTATTACAAAGAAAAGGTGAGCCGTTTCCTCCCAAGAGCAATATAAACATTTAGAAATAAGACTACTTAAAGTTATTGCGATGTCGAGCTTCTTCTGATCTGTGCATACGTTATTCTGCTTCCTCCCAAACGACCGCGAGCAGGAGGCAGACAGGACACAGGAGACAGGAGGCAGACAGGACACAGGAGGCAGACAGGACACAGGAGACAGGAGGCAGACAGGACACAGGAGACAGGAGGCAGACAGGACACAGGAGACAGGAGGCAGACAGGACACAGGAGACAGGAGGCAGACAGGACACAGGAGACAGGAGGCAGACAGGACACAGGAGACAGGAGGCAGACAGGACACAGGAGACAGGAGGCAGACAGGACACAGGAGACAGGAGGCAGACAGGACACAGGAGACAGGAGGCAGACAGGACACAGGAGACAGGAGGCAGACAGGACACAGGAGACAGGAGGCAGACAGGACACAGGAGACAGGTGGAGAGGTACAATGCTTTAATGGTCTCGTGAGGGCGGGCGACCGGTACTTCTGCTGGCCATCCTCTTCCACGCCTTGGTGAGCACCACCCTGCCCATGAGCAAGGTGATGCAGAGGTTCCGTCGGTACCATTCCCTAGAGCGCAAACAAATCGATTAGCACGGTCCGCAGACGGACATGATTTGAGGTTATGGACTTTAGGGCACCATGAGACGTGAGGATGGTGGGTTGTCATTGAGTTTCCGTAAGGGGGATGAGAGAGGAATGGCAGCGTGCTAGAGCCTGTACTACTGGTGTTCAGCAGTCCACCTTCTGGTGTGCCATCCATTCTACAAGAACACCGTGACACTACAGCTGGGAGATGCCGTTATGACGTTATAACGTTATAAAGTTATATGAAGTTATCATTTACATCAATGGAGACTCTCGCCCCCACACTTTTTTTTAAGTTAGTTGTGATTTCCAAAAGGTCTAACAAACGAGATTGGTCCCCTCAAAGTTGTAGTCCCCAAGAATACACACTGGACCGCACAGGTCACATCCATCTAAAGAAAAACACAAACGCGCACACATGCACACAACTCACTTGTTGTAGTTTGCATGTCTTGTCCTGTTTGTGTCCAGGAAGCTTTTGTAAAACACCGCCATTTCTTCACTGCTGAGGGTGTGCTTGCGTCCTGTGAAGATATAATAATACAAGCTGTGTCTGAACAGACTGCTTTAATAGACTGCTTTACATTCCATATCCTGTTACTGACATTTGTACGAGAGCTGCTTTCTGTTACTTTGAATGACATTATATATGATAATCTAGATGAATATAGATATATATAATAGACAGTACACAGACAGGTCATTGAGGAGCAGGTAGGGGTTAGACAGTACAGAGACAGGTCATTAAGGAGCAGGTAGGGGTTAGACAGTACAGAGACAGGTCATTAAGGAGCAGGTAGGGGTTAGACAGTACAGAGACAGGTCATTAAGGAGCAGGTAGGGGTTAGACAGTACAGAGACAGGTCATTAAGGAGCAGGTAGGGGTTAGGGGGCATCTTGCTCAAGGATGCCTACAGGTAGACTGCGGACATTGGGTTTTGCACACAAACCCTGGGGGTCAAAAACCCCTAACCACTTCTCTATCCGGACCACTCTAGTCGTAGAACAAGACCAGATACTGGCGGAAACAGAAGAGAATGGCCTTCATCAAACATGCTGGCATATCACCACTACTCTTGTGGTTATCACCGCGTGTGATGTGGTGTGAGATGGTAACCCTGGTCTCACCCTGCTGGTCCCGGGCTGCCAGGCCTTGGGCCTTCAACTGGGAGCGGATGTACTCATCCTTCTCCTGAAGAGACAAACATGGACATAGTTCACTTATTCAGGCTTCTCCAAAGCTGCGCCACAATGTTACGGACTTGTGACAATACGCTCCTTGTACAGTGGCGCTCTCTGCTGGTGACTTGAGGAATAACCTGGTGATTTTAGAACTATGAAGCAGCTTGATCAATAGCATAGCATGGATTTCTATGAAAATTTAACAAAATGTTATCAAAATTATTTGAAAGTCAATTTTGCAAATGAACAGCTGAGAAATAAAAAAAACACAGATTCGGACAATTTGTAAAAAAAATAAAATAAATAGTAATTAATGAGCAGGTAGGCTTAGGTCATCTTGCTCAATTATGCGGACATCGGGGTTCAAACCCAGAACCTTTCAGCCGGGAGTCGAACACTAAAGTCACAACACTATCCAACCCGTCCTCAGGCATCTACTGGTGGACTCCAGCCTAGTTCAGAACATTAGACAGAACATTTCCCCGAGAGAGGAGAGCACCACTGTACAGCACAGCCTGAGCTTATGGTCTACATTACATGGAGTACAGACATACAGACATATCACATGAAGCAATGAGCTTATGGTCTACATAACATGGAGTACAGACATACAGACATATCACATGAAGCAATGAGCTTATGGTCTACATAACATGGAGTACAGACATACCACATGAAGCAATGAGCTTATGGTCTACATAACATGGAGTACAGACATACAGACATATCACATGAAGCAATGAGCTTATGGTCTACATTACAGAGTACAGACATACATCACATGAAGCAATGGGCTGCGGTGGAGGAACGGAGCTGCAGCAGCACCACCCTAAGCCTACCTTACTGAAGGCCACGTTCTGCTGGGCCCAGAACTCGTGGTTCCAGACCTCCGTCTGCTGCCTCAGCCTCCGCAGCCTCTCCTCCAGGGCCGTCTCCTGGGCGGGGATGTGGTAAGTGATTGGCCGGATGTTTGACAGCCTGTTGGGCGGACCAATCCAGTCATGGGTGGAGTCTGCTGCTGGCTTGAAGGCGGAGCTCTGGAGGATGAAGAACAGGACTGTCTTAAGGGACGCTAGGGTGGGTTAAGGTACAGTACTTCACACTTACTTCAACCCTTAGGGGGAGGAATTAAGTGCAGAAGAACATTTTCAACCTAAACAAAAAGCTATGGTCAAGTCTGTTTAGTTTGTATAGCCCTGAATCACAGTTCCAGTCTCAAAGGGCTTACAGGCCATATGTGTGACACCCCTTAACCCTAGCCCCCCAAAGGGCAAGAAAAAACAACAATTATGAACAACACAAGTTCACTAATTAATATTGAACTTTTAGTCTATTTGCAACAGAGTTTTGTGCTAACATAAACTATTCAGTCATTTCGCGGATGCTTTATTTATTTGTATGTCACTGAGGAGCAGCAGAGGGTAAGAGCGTCCTGCTAAATCATGCCTACAGGTAGACTGTGCACATTGGGGATCAAACCCAGCACAGTTCAGCTGGGTGTCCAATAACCACACGCCACCCGAGCCCTATAAAGACTTAAACGGTTGCATGGGAGGATGACACCAGTGTCTGGGCCTGCTACCTAAGATACTACAGCCTCTCCCTCTGACCTGATAACAGAAGACCTACACCGGTGGACCTACCCGGCTCTCTGGTGGACAAACAGGGCAAACAAGGACGATGGTAGGTGGTACACACAAACGTACACGCTTTACTGACTTACAACTACAGACACATATGCAACACACACCACATATGGTCATATCATAACGACCTACACAGTGCCTAGGGTCCTATCCCAACATTAGGACTCCAATAGGACTATCACTGGTCCGTTCACACAGGCAGATTATTAATTGCTGATCCTGGGTCCGCATGATCTTCATTTCCACTTCTTCAGAAATCCTTACTATTCCTCGACAGCCGAACACAAGGTAGTTTATTAAACAGAGCACAACGAACAGTTACAGACATCGATCATATATATATATATATATAGACTTCTCAGAGACAGTTGCAATATTTAATGTTCTGCGTATTGTGTTTTACGTGATTGTTATGTAGTGTGTACTGTCTACATCTTTTAAGCGTGATCCTTTGCAACTAACGTCACAGTCTTGCATACTGCCATAGGCAGTCTACACACCGTGCATGTTCCTCACGTCTAACCCCGTCCTCTGGGGTAATGTCCTACAGTTTCTCGGTAGTAGAAAGACGTTTACGAACCGTTGGCGACTCCTGCCCAGCGGTGTGTTCGTCTGACGAGCAGCCGCGACTCACGTGTGCTGCTGGGTTACACGGTCGCAGGTGACCTTGGATTCTGCAGTTACGGGACTGCCCCCATAATAGATGTCGCACTGTTTTGGTTGCCATCTAAAGTATTAATTCTAGATCTGTCGTTGAATAAGAAATGACTCAACCGGCCTCTGTTTGACCACAGCAGGGTTCATGTTGACGTCCGCTTCCAGGCGACGCGTTGTGACGTTAAATGCTGAATATGTTGGACGACCGAACGCTCACCACCTCCCATTTTAAAACAATCCATTTCTATTTAAAATGTAATACATAGATATAAATGTATCTGATATTGTAATTAGATTAATTTTTGGATTATACTGGGAATGCTGACTTTGTATAGTGGGTTACGAACGCTAATATTATAATGAGACGCAAAGCAAAAACTCCGTGCTTGGTCATGCTTTTGGAGAAAAGTACAGTTAGCCACAGAAGCTAGGCTAATGTTGATCTTAAGTGAGGGCTGCGCAGCATTTGAGAACAAGACAGATGGCTGTACGGTGGCTATGCAGGTACGATTACAACTAGATTACTAGCTCATTTTGACTGCCTTCGTGTGAGTAACTCGTCCAAAGCATTTGAGCCTCCTGAGGCTGCTCTAGGTGCGGCTCGGCAGCTGAACCTAGCGGGGACACAATGCTAGTCCCTGCACTACTGTGGACGTGGAGGGAGAGCGCCGGCGCGCTCTAATGCCACCCTAACCCAACGTACCGTTTTAGTGGATGCTCGGTAATAATGGCTATGGACAGTGTGTTGATAGTATATATCATGTTTGTGTGTGAAGACACACTATATCGGAGAGTGTAAGTTAGTAGTGTAGAGCCGGGGTCGCAGCTCAGTGGGAGGGGCGACTCCGACCGCAGTGTTCCGGACGGTACGGCTCGGTCCACCGGAGGTGATATTAAACCCATCCGACCCGTCTTTGTGGATTGGACCGACACACACCCGGGTCGCCTTTAGCTGATGGAAACAGACATCCTCAAACATGTGTGCGAATGTCTTTGGAGTGCTGAAAAGGTGAGGAATGAAATGCGATTTTTTTTTGGGGGGGGGGTGGAGGCGTTCCTGTACGGAACAGAGGCGGTGAGGTGTGGGAGAGACGCTGGTCGTATTGTCTCTCCATCCAGACATCTAGACCCCGCAACCAACACGGGGCTTATTGTGTGCAATGACTACCGTTGGTTACCGTTGCGATGGTTTAAAATATATATATATATATATATATATATATATATATATATATATATATATATATGTTATGCTATGAGACGCACGAAGCTATGTCGCCTGTTGGACGAAGAAATTCAGCCACCACGGCCACATCATGCGCAAAGGATTTACTGTCGCCTCCACTTCAACTAGCGGGTTGTGTTTGCGTTAAATGGGAAAAGGCTTCTGATCGGGACTGAAAATGTTCGACATAGAGGTTCCTAAGCAACGCTGGTTCGCTTTGACTGAATCACTCGTGTGTGTGTGTGTGTGTGTGTGTGTGTGTGTGTGTGTGTGTGTGTGTGTGTGTGTGTGTGTGTGTGTGTGTGTGTGTGTGTGTGTGTGGCACACGCACACACACGCCCCCTAGGCCTTTCCCTAGGGACCCAGGAATGTTCACTTGATGCATGACTTGGTTTCAATACTTCTAGTATTACTGAGTTATTAGATGGTGGTTCATTTGGGAGTTGGTCCAGTGGTTAAACGGGGCGGTGAAGACCTGATTAATTTTGGAGCTGGTGTCTAAAGAAAACCAGACCAAAGACAAGACCTCGAGAAAATGTCTGCTTGCTATTGCATGGACTGGGGGGGGGGGGGGGGGGGGGGGGGGGGTGGTTTAATCTCTCTGTGAGGGTCTGGCCTTATCTCCTGGGTTACTTTAGCCCTGGAGATAGCTGTTGCCGCTGCCACCCTCTTACATAACACACTCCAGCCAACGAGGCTTCATAATCCTATCGGCCCTCACAAACAACACTCACTCCACCAACAACAAGTGGCTCAGCGTTGACATCCCTACTCAGATGTGCTCACATCGTAGTTGTACGCTTTTACTTTGACACGCTGTCTTGGAGCAAGTAGGAATATAAACCATGATCCTTTGGTTCTGCAGATCCTTTGTGTTCCCGCTGCCATGCAGCTAAGGATAGCCCACTCTGTCATCGACGGTTGTTGCTAGGAGGAAAATAACATGTATTCTTGTGACTATGAACAAGAAATTGCATTTGCACTTTATAGTAACACATGACCAACGGGTAGAGATTGAAATGTGTTTTATCGCTCTTTAAGTCCAGCACAACGAGAGCTCGTAATCAGACGTGACCTAGGGATCTCGTTCAACAGGCCAGAGGGTTAGGGGTAGTAGTGGCTAGTCCACTAGCCTGCTGTAGACAGGCCAGAGGGTTAGGGCTAGTAGTGGGTAGTCCACTAGCCTGTACTGTAGACAGGCCAGAGGGTTAGGGGTAGTAGTGGCTAGTCCACTAGCCTGCTGTAGACAGGCCAGAGGGCTAGGGCTAGTAGTGGCTAGTCCACTAGCCTGTACTGTAGACAGGCCAGAGGGCTAGGGCTAGTAGTGGCTAGTCCACTAGCCTGTACTGTAGACAGGCCAGAGGGTTAGGGCTAGTAGTGGCTAGTCCACTAGCCTGTACTGTAGACAGGCCAGAGGGTGAGGGCTAGTAGTGGCTAGTCCACTAGCCTGTACTGTAGACAGGCCAGAGGGCTAGGGCTAGTAGTGGCTAGTCCACTAGCCTGTACTGTAGACAGGCCAGAGGGTTAGGGCTAGTAGTGGCTAGTCCACTAGCCTGTACTGTAGACAGGCCAGAGGGCTAGGGCTAGTAGTGGCTAGTCCACTAGCCTGTACTGTAGACAGGCCAGAGGGCTAGGGCTAGTAGTGGCTAGTCCACTAGCCTGTACTGTAGACAGGCCAGAGGGCTAGGGCTAGTAGTGGCTAGTCCACTAGCCTCTACTGTAGACAGGCCAGAGGGCTAGGGCTAGTAGTGGCTAGTCCACTAGCCTGTACTGTAGACAGGCCAGAGGGTTAGGGCTAGTAGTGGCTAGTCCACTAGCCTGTACTGTAGACAGGCCAGAGGGCTAGGGCTAGTAGTGGCTAGTCCACTAGCCTGTACTGTAGACAGGCCAGAGGGCTAGGGCTAGTAGTGGCTAGTCCACTAGCCTGTACGTTAGACTGGGTGGGGGTGAAGGCTGCTGTGCCACCTCTATGACCAGCCTCCAAGCTTCCAGAACATTCCAGCAGGGCCTCAACATTCCAGAGAGTGAGCAGTGTATTGTGATGTAACGCTACACTGCTCCCGTCTCCTGCCAGAGCTGCCGGGCGCTGGGTCTGCTGGAGGTCCCTGTTGAGTCGGTAGAGCCGCTCTCCTAGTAGGTACCGCTCTGGGTCTGCTGGAGGTCCCTGTTGAGTCAGTAGAGCCGCTCTCCTAGTAGGTACCGCTCTGGGTCTGCTGGAGGTCCCTGTTGAGTCAGTAGAGCCGCTCTCCTAGTAGGCACCGCTCTGGGTCTGCTGGAGGTCCCTGTTGAGTCGGTAGAGCCGCTCTCCTGGTGGGTACCCCGTGCTGTGTCTCTAACCCTCTGCTCCCCCCCCCCCCCCAGCCTGTTCGGGAAGCCCTTTGATGGAGGCAAGAGGATGGACCATGGAGGGTCTCAAGGGCAGCCACCCCCCCAGCCGCAGCCGCAGCAGCAGCACCCGTCCCAGGGCCCCTTCCCCCAGTACTCCCAGTACCCCCAGTACGCCCAGTACCCCCAGTACCCCCAGTACTACCAGTGCCCTCCCCAACAGCAGCCGCAGCACCCCACCATGACGCGGCTGTACGAGGCCCAGCGCGAGGTGGCCTCGCTGGGCCCCCAGGTGTGCACCTTCAGCGGCCTGCAGGACGAGCGCGAGTACAAGCGGCTGGAGCGGGAGCTGGCGCGCCTGCAGACGGACGTGGACCAGGTGGACACGGAGGGCCGCGCCGAGCTGCAGGCCGCGCGCAAGCGGGCGGCGCAGGAGCTGGAGGGGCTGCTGCGCTACCTGGAGGAGAACGCGCGGCACCCGTCCCGCCTCGCCATCGAGGAGCTGAGCCAGGAGGCGCGGCGGCTGGTGGACGAGGGCGTGGTGGCGCCGCAGCGCTGCGGCGGCGCGGCGGACATCGGCGACGAGCTGGTGGACGCGCTGCAGGCGGTCGTCCTGCGGCTGACGCAGGTGAAGACGGAGGGGCGCGTCCCGCTGCGGAAGGCGCGCTACCGCGCCCTGACGCGGCTGTGCGCCGTGCAGGACGTGATCGAGGGCCGCACGCGCCAGCAGACGCTCTCGCTGCCGCTGTCGGGCGACACGCACGAGTCGGTGCACCGCATCAACCAGGTGATGGCGCAGGTGAGCGTGGCGCGCAGCCAGCTGGTGGCGCTGCTCATGGGCCTGAGCGGGCGCGACAGCTGTGCCCACCTGTCCCGCATCCTGACGGAGCTGCTGGTGGAGCTGGACGCCCTGGACGTGTCCGGGAACGCCGCCGTCAGGAACTACCGCAAGCAGGTGGTGGAGGAGATCAACGGGCTGCTGAAGCACCTGGACCTGGAGGTGGAGGGCGACGACACCCGCAGGTACACACCTGGGACGTCCGGGCCTGGCCGCCTCTCGTCTCAGTGGTGCATGGGTCGTAACACAAGTGATGACAAATTGAATTTGTTTGATATGAATGCTGACGTGTTTGATTAGTGGAATGATGTCATGTTTAGTTTGGTGTGTGCGTGTGCGTGTGCGTGTGCGTGTGCGTGTGTGTGTGCGTGTGCGTGTGCGTGTGTGTGTGTGTGTGTGCGTGCGTCCAGTGTCGTAACGGAGCTGCCGTGTCCTGCAGGTACGACCTGGCGCAGAACGACTCCATCCGGGAGATCGAGGCGGTGCGCGGCCACGTGTCCCACCTGCGGGGGGAGGTGCTGCGGCACTGCGGCTCCCGGGAGGAGATCTGGCCCAAGGCGGAGCTGCAGAGCCTGCTGACCCACCTGGACCAGGTGGACACGGCCAGGAACCCCTGCATCCGCGAGGCGCGCCGCCGCGCCGTGCTGGAGGTCCAGGCGCTGGTCACCTTCCTGGACCTCCGCGAGGCCCTGGCGCGGCGCCAGGCGGGCCCCGGGGAGCCGCCCGCCCACCGGGCCGTGTGGCTGGTACTGGGCAGCCTGTCGGAGCTCCAGGCCCAGGTCCTGGGCTTCGGCGGCAAGCGGGCCGACAAGAGCTACATCCTGCTGGAGGAGCTGCTCACCAAGCAGCTGCTGGCCCTGGACGCCGTGGACCCCCAGGGGGACGAGACCACCAAGGCCGCCCGCAAGCAGGCCGTCAAGTTCGCCCAGAACATTCTGGGCTACCTGGACCTGAAGACGGACGAGTGGGAGTACTGAGCGTCTCCGGGGCGGGAAGCTCGGCGCAGGAAGCGGGAAGAGGATGCTTTGTAAATAAACTGCAAGGGGTGTGATCGCCCAGTCCGGCGGCTTGTTGTGTAAATATGGACTCCAAATCCCAGAATACACTGCAGCAGCGCGTCGTGTTTCCTTGTTGTTGGTGTTGCCGGGGCCGAGAAGTCGCCGACGGAACACACATTTTGTGAAATACAAGTTTCTTTTTCCTTTCGGAAGGTTTACAGAAGTTTTTTCTAAAAGATATCCTGTATGTGTTGTGTATGCAAGTTGTCAAGTTGTGTGTGTCGTCGTGTGTGTCGTCTACTAGCCAGATGCAAAAGCACTACAAAGCTTCCGTCTCCGCGGGCTTCAAACAGCCGCCAGACTCTGACTACGTTAGCCCTCGCTCGACCGTGCTCCACGTCGTCGTCCAGCGCAGAGAACAGAGAATCATGGCATGGGGACCACAGGGGCCGCGTTGAACAGCTAGAGGACCACAGGGGCCACGTTGAACAGCTAGAGGACCACAGGGGCCACGTTGAACAGCTAGAGGACCACAGGGTCCGCGTTGAACAGCTAGAGGACCACAGGGTCCGCGTTGAACAGCTAGAGGACCACAGGGTCCACGTTGAACAGCTAGAGGACCACAGGGTCCGCGTTGAACAGATAGAGGCACGGGGACCACAGGGTCCGCGTTGAACAGCTAGAGGCACGGGGACCACAGGGTCCGCGTTGAACAGCTAGAGGCACGGGGACCACAGGGTCGTCGATGGCGTGCTGCAGGTCGAGGAGGGACGCTGGCGTGCATGTCACCGCCGCCAGGAAACGTTCGCTCTCGCCTTGGCCACGAGTCGTCTAAAACGAAAAGATTTGTTGTATTTAAAGTGTGATACCAAGAGTGCCCGCGTACGCACACTTGGCAAGAAAGTCCACCTCCAGAAGAGTGAGAGTCCACCTCCAGAAGAGTGTGAGTCCACCTCCAGAAGAGTGAGAGTCCACCTCCAGAAGAGTGAGAGTCCACCTCCAGAAGAGTGAGAGTCCACCTCCAGAAGAGTGAGAGTCGACCTCCAGAAGAGTGTGAGTCCACCTCCAGAAGAGTGAGAGTCCACCTCCAGAAGAGTGAGAGTCGACCTCCAGAAGAGTGAGAGTCCACCTCCAGAAGAGTGAGAGTCCAGACGCGGCCTCACAAACACCAAGGCTTCGCCAAGACTAAAAGCGCAGGGGTCAACACTATAATAACACGTGAAGGGTCCCAAAATATTCATTCGGAAACAGGATATTAAAGGGCCCCTATTTCAAAGTCAGCCCATTAGTGACATCACAATTGGGAGTGTCTACCCAGATGCATGATGGGTAGATCGCCCTACCGGTTGGTACAGTCCACTGGTTAGGCTGGTAGGTTACCAGTAGATCAGAGACTACCAGTTGGTACAGTCCACTAGTTAAGCTGGCAGGTTACCAGTAGATCAGAGACTACCAGTTGGTATAGTCCACTGGTTAGGCTGGTAGGTTACCAGTAGATCAGAGACTACCAGTTGGTACAGTCCACTGAGAAGGCTGGTCTATCTAAACTAGGCTCCATTTAAACCTGCTGAAGGTAGGACCGGTTCTGAGTGTAGGGCCATGCTAGGATCTGGTCCATTTGAGGACAAAGTCTTTCAAAGACGCTGATTAGAGTGAGCGCAGTAGGAGTTTTTACAGCACTGACGCTAGGCCACTCTACCAACTTGGTGGAGTTAACCGCTAATGCTACTATTTCCCTCTGTTTCTCCGTGTGTTGGACAGGGTGTGACTGACCAGCGCTAGGGGGAGAGGGAGGTGTTGAGAGTGAGGTCAGGAGAACCTGGACTGGTATGAAGGTTGAAAACAACACAGGACCTGACAGTTCGGTGGATAGCCCTAGCCCTGGCTAGCTGGCAGATGTTGCTAGTTGCTGGCTGACCTGAGCTAGTGACCATTGCTATTGTCAGTTGATGGCTAGCTGGCAGTAGCTAGCTAACAGGCGCTAGCGTTGATGTGATTACAGTTGACAGCGTTAGTCTCCGCAGGACTGCGGAGGAGGGAGGAGGAGTATAAAATCTCTGTGCCTTTATTTGTAACCTCCCCTTTTGTCTGTTGAGCAAAGACTCGACAACCACGCTTTTAATGTCTTGATGCACAAAACGTAGGAGAATAGGACTGAATGTTTGTAGTTAACATATGTATCCCCAATAAATAAATTTGCACAACTAAGGTTGTTTTTATAATACACTGAAGAAATTTGAAAATGTACTGTTTGTCGGACAGTTACACTGTTTAAAACCCCTTCTTCCCCTTTAAAGGTTTAAAACCCCTTCTTCCAGGATCTGCTGTTCCACGATTTCCACCTAGCCCTAAAACCTGATCCAACCAATCAAAGACTTGGTGTCATGGTGACGGTCCTGAGACCGGACTGGACTGTAGTGTGGATTAGCGTCAGCGGGCCCAGTAAAACCCGGAGTTGAGAGGTCAACTGTGAGCAAGCCAATCAGCTGTTGAAAGTCATGACTGAACAAGACATGGGGAACTTCCTGTTCCAAAGTTAAAGTCTGCTCCAGTGTTTATATAAGGGCAGGGTGAAGGGTCATCTTGCTCTAGGAGGCCTACAGGTTAGGCTGAAGATGTTGGGGATCGAACCCAGTACCTTTTGGCTGAGATATGATTCAACCCCAGGAGATCCAAATGGCTCCAGAGCGGAAACCCTGGGCGGACCTTCTGAACCTGGAACAGTCCGTCACCAATCAAAGTACCTGACCTGAAATTAGAAGCAGCGGTCCAATGCAGGGGAGGTGCCTGACTGGATGAGGGGAGGGGCCTGACTGGATGAGGGGAGGGGCCTGACTGGATGAGGGGAGGGGCTATCTGGGGGAGCAGGTCACATGAGTAACACCAGACCTTCCAACCAACCCAGTCTAGAAACACATGTAACTTATTTTCCTTCCCGAACACGCATTTGAACTCTTTACTGTTGCTTTAGGAGAAGGTGCGTGTAGGTGTGTGTGTCACGTGACGTGTTGTTAAGGTGTGTGTGCCCGCACGATGGTTGCTTTCATCTCATTGGTTCTGCTCGCTAGCTCGAAATGTGTTCAGTTCCCCGGTGATTAGAACCGAGATCGCTGCAAGGTGAATAAGGCCAACTGGTAACAAAATACAGACTTTTAGCGCTTATGTTACGCAGTACATATATTTTACAATTATTTAATAACATTTGAGTTTTTAATTATGTATAATCTGAATCATGTTTTCTATGGAATGTCTTTTAAAAGCAAAATGCAGTCAATACATAGCACCCAAGTTCCATAAAGCTAAATAGCTATAACGCTCCTAGCGTTGTTCTCTCCTAGAGCTAATTAAATATGATGACAAGTTTAATTTGGCTTCTTTCAATAATTAATACTGATCAAAGAAAGTTAATTCTGCACTCCAGGTCGGTTGTTGATCTAACTAGAGGCTTGCAGAAGAGATAAGTATGTCTCCCCTTGAATGTACTTTTGGCAGAATGTCACGTTTGTGTATTTCCAACGAGCAGATTAAATTGATTTAAGCACATTTTTAAAAGCTTGTCACCCAGAGCTGTTTCTCCTGGCTGCCTTCTGTCTGTACATCAACGTGTTGTGTGAGTGAAAAAGTATTGCATTTCTTAATGGAAAGATGTTTCGCCTTGTAGGAGAAGCACAGAGGCCTGACCGCCTGATCTGAAATAAAGACCTGTGTCTACACCGCTGGCTCCCTCTGTCTGTCGGTCGGTCGGTCGCTCTCTCTCTCTCTCTCTCTCTCTCTCTCTCTCTCTCTCTCTCTCTCTCTCTCTCTCTCTCTCTCTCTCTCTCTCTCTCTCTCTCTCTCTCTCTCTCTCTCTCTCTCTCTCTCTCTCTCTCTCTCTCTCTCTCTCTCTCATCTAAATGGCCAACGTACAAAGCAAGTAAAATAAGAACTGTTTCTATCTACGATTATTTTAATCTCTGGACGCCATACAGAATGTTTAGTGGGGGAAAAATAGATCCACACATTTCATGAGGCCATGACGTCTATATGAATCCATCATCCACAACATGACTTCCAGAGGCCTATAGATGTTAAATAGACTACTGTCCTCCCGGTTCAGCTGCTGGATCGTATGGTGGAGGTTATCAGGTGTCTGTTTAGCAACAGATGCACACGTCAACACCCCACACAACTGGGCTGTATCATGAAACACTCGTGTTCTTAAATAGCCGAACGACTGTAAAATATCCTTCAACGTCGGTTCAAAAGAGAAATATCTCTACCATTTAATTCCATAAATTGCCATCCGACTTGAGCAATTAAATACAACCCTTTGACCGCCAGATTGCGCCAGAGTACTGAGGGGTGTCATAAACCATGGTGGCCACTAGATGTCCCCGGAGTAGTAATCAGTGTCATACGTCACGGTGGCCACCAGATGGCGCCGGACGCCGAGCGGACATTACGGCTCGTGCCAGCTGCACGTCTCACCGTTCGGCCTGAGTTGCTTCAGACATGACGATGAGGACCGCACCCATGGGCGCTTATGGCGTCCTAAGTGTGATTGCACAACCCGTCACGTGTAGGCGACGAGGATTAAAACCATTGCGGCGGACCGGCGTCCGCCCTATAGCCGCTGAGATCTTTGACCACCAGAACGAGAGGGTCCAACTGACGGTTCATGCAGTATATTGTGACGATGGGGCGTTCCTGTTCCTCCGGGATTCATACAGGAATCTGACTGTAAATGTGTTTTAGGAATCCCTCTAGTCCACAACTCACAACAGCCGCTAAACCACGTCATCAATTACTGTACTTTTGTACGCTGTACTGAAAGTTCAGCGTTAACTTTAACCCCTTCAGAGCAGCTTAGACCACACACACCACACACACACACACACGGAACGTTTCACAATTCCCCTCCTGCAGCAAACATGGAGTTAACTACCGCTGTCCTCACCCCCCTCCCTCCCTTTCTCCCTCTCTCCCCATCCCTCTCTCCAACTTTCCATCTTTTCCTGTCTCTCCTTCCTGCCATCCTCTCTCCCACTCTCCCTCCTCCCTCTCTCTCTCTCTCTCCTCCCCTCTCTCTCCTCCCTTCCCTCTCTCCCCCTCCTCTCCCTCTCCCTCTCCCCCTCCCTCCCTCTCTCTACCCACTTCCTCCCTCCTCCCTCCTCTCTCTCCCTCCCTCTCCCTCCTCTCCCCCGTCCCCCACTCCCTCTCTCCCCCCCTCCCTCCTCTCTCCCTCCCTCTCTCTCCCTCCCTCCTCCATCCTCCCTCCCTCTCTCCCCCCTCCTCTCTCCCCCTCCCTCCTCCCTCTAAGTGTTTGGAGAGTGATTCTTTTCATAAGCCTACAGCATGGACCAGTCAGAGCAGACATATGGTCCAACGTAAGAGCAGATGGACCTTCTGTCAACATCTGATCTCAGATCAGCGCGAGCCTGCTCAGCAGTGTGTTTCTGATAGTTATGCAAATAACTTTAGAAAGCCTAAAGTTCAAACCAACGTGTCTCAAATGCTTTCTGTGTACGAATAAAAGAGCAGTTCTAAATAATGTGCAGTATTATAGCGGTGACCTTTGGCCTTGGTTTGACTGGTTTGACTGGTTTGACTGGTTCTGCGGTGGTGTGGTCGGAGACGCACAGGTAAGACACGGCTGGAGGACGGCTCAGCTCATAACCTCAAGGGGCAAAACGTGCCTGTAAACGACGAAGTCCCTGTCCGCTGTACAGGCGCTGCTGCGCCTCCTCTCTCCCCCTCCCTCCTCTCTCCCCCTCCCTCCTCTCTCCCCCTCCCTCCTCTCTCCCTCCCTCTCTCTCCCCTGCGCCTGTGGTCACAGCACTCACCATGGCCCGTGTGCGTTCGCGACAGAGGCCACGCTACACGACAACACAACCGTCAACAACAGAGGACGTCGCCGCACAACGACAAAGTACTCCGCGCTGGTGGAACTGCTGATGGCGCTAAGCATCTTGGTTCCACATGCCCACCGTGCCGCCTGGCATAGTGGTTGCATATAAACCCAGTTCAGTGGTGTTCAGGATCAGCTAGGGAGGGAGGCTTTGGAATCTGGGACGTGTAAAGAAGATTACAAAATGATTAGTATCTAGAAGGGCGTTCGACGTCTACTTTGTTGAATCAGTTGTCTACAGTACCAGTAGACAACATTCAGATAGTCGTCTCCGTGAAGGAGGTCTCTGAATCGGAGTCATGACGATAAACTCACTAAGGACCCTCCAAAGATGTGTTTGTACGCCTCTGCTTGCCGGGGTTTTCCCTTGGGCCTGGAAGTCCACCATTATAACCCTATCTTCAGATCGTGTGGTCCTACAGACGTGAGCAGCCCAGAATAACTCTGCCTGTGGTGTCTTAGATGGCCGACTCACGGCCGCCTGACCAGCAGCCCACACACACCGCATCGATCCCGCCGTTCCAGCTGCTTTTTCCTGGAGAACGGGAAATCCAAAATAGACCACGGCGGCGTTGTTGGGACGGTCTTCCGAGACCTTACGGAGGAGGGAGCTAAACTCCATCTCAACACCGTGACCCTCCACCTCGCCTACTGCCTGACCAGCCGGCCCTACGCTGGGCCCCTCATCGAAGCCCCACTGAGTCCGTCTACACACCGGCCCTCCAGGGCCTCCTCACAGGACGCCTGAGAGCCACTGAGTCCGTCTACACACCGGCCCTCCAGGGCCTCCTCACAGGACGCCTGAGAGCCACTGAGTCCGTCTACACACCGGCCCTCCAGGGCCTCCTCACAGGACGCCTGAGAGCCACTGAGTCCGTCTACACACCGGCCCTCCAGGGCCTCCTCACAGGACGCCTGAGAGCCACTGAGTCCGTCTACACACCGGCCCTCCAGGGCCTCCTCACAGGACGCCTGAGAGCCACTGAGTCCGTCTACACACCGGCCCTCCAGGGCCTCCTCACAGGACGCCTGAGAGCCACTGAGTCCGTCTACACACCGGCCCTCCAGGGCCTCCTCACAGGACGCCTGAGAGCCACTGAGTCCGTCTACACACCGGCCCTCCAGGGCCTCCTCACAGGACGCCTGAGAGCCACTGAGTCCGTCTACACACCGGCCCTCCAGGGCCTCCTCACAGGACGCCTGAGAGCCACTGAGTCCGTCTACACACCGGCCCTCCAGGGCCTCACAGGACACCTGAGAGCCACCAGCCTCAATCAATAGGATCTTCCATGCTGGGAAAGTCTAGTTCAATATCCAGATGCAGGTGTTTCAGATTCTCCATGGCTTGGCTCCTCCAGCCGCTTTATTTTGTTGTCGTCAGTCAGTCAGTCAGTCAGTCAGTCAGTCAGTCAGTGTGTGTGTGTATGACTCAACTATCCCTGTTGCTATTGGATGAGTGACAGGGTCACTGTAGTTATGAGGTTAGATCAGATTAGATTAGATCAGATTAGATTAAATGAGATCAGATTAAATTAGATTAGATTAAATTAGATCAGATTAGATTAGATTAGATCAGATTAAGGCAGGGTTACGTTTGGATGGTTACTTAAGTTGAAGCTGGTTTGCACCAAGTGTAAGTTGGTTACGTTTGTCAAGTTTAGTTAAGGGTTTGGTGCGGTTACCATCAGGGCAAGCACTCTGCGGACAGCAATGCATCATGGGAAACCAGCAACAGAAGAGTCCATCTCTAAGCGCCTTGGGTCTGGATGAAAGACACTATAAAACTCAAATGTATTATTCTCTCTTTCTCGCCATCACACATCTGGGTGGACTCTCCCACTTGTGATGTCACTAGTGGAGAGATTCAGAATCTGCTTGCAATGGCTGACCAGCATCTCAGCTGGTGGCGATAGAGATCGTTTAAAACATCGGAGTCGATCGCTCACTCAGAGAGAGGAAGTGACCACCAGACCATCAGTCACGTCTGTCACGTCTGTCAACACTTCCTGTTCTACAACTCTGCACTGCGTTCCTATTGGTTACTATTGTTGGACACTAGAATCAGATGCTGCTCTATGACCCAGACAGCCTGTCTCTAAACAAGATAGACTGCCACCATCCCATAACGCACACACACACACACACACACACACACACACACACACACACACACACACACACACACACACACACACACGTACGCAGAGTAGCTCTAGCACCCAGGACTCACGGTGAGCCAGGTGTGTTGGGTCAGGTGCATTGGTCCAGGTGTGTTGGGTCAGGTGCGTTGGTCCAGGTGTGTTGGTCCAGGTGTGTTGGGTCAGGTGCATTGGTCCAGGTGTGTTGGGTCAGGTGTGTTGATCCAGGGGTGTTGGTCCAGGTGTGTTGATCCAGGTGTGTTGGGTCCCAGGTGTGTTGGGTCAGGTGTGTTGATCCAGGGGTGTTGGTCCAGGTGTGTTGATCCAGGTGTGTTGGTCCAGCTGCATAAAGAGACTGCAGAGGGATTCCTAGGAGGCTAATAGGCTAGCAACACACGTGATCAGCTAGTGTTACCGTGGTAAGTCACCCGGGACATAGGCTTGACCTGCCAACAAGGAAGCTCATAAAACGTTATGGTAGTTCAATGGAACAATAAAAAGAGTCGCACGTACACACACACACACCTTGTACAGTACAGAGTGTTTTGGGGTGTGTGTGTGTGTGTACTGACTATATATATATATAGTATAAACTATAATACTGGGATGCTACAGCTGACTCCACATTCTAACTAACCTCATATCAACAGGATCACACCAAGAGGTTGGAGCCAGTTCTACATGACGTAACAAACTGCTCACTGCAGCCAATCACAGGCCCAGGCTGCAGACGGCCATAACCCCGACCACGCCCCCTTTCATATCCCACTCTGGGCTGCCCTTGAGAGAACCCCTGCGGTGCGCTCATACCCCCCCCCCCCCCGCTAACCGATAACGCAGCCTTTCTGAAAGCAGGGGTCGTGACCCCGGAAGGTGGGGGACGCTGAGTACGTGCCGAAGTCAGGAGCGAGACCTCGCAGTGCAGCAGCCCGCAGATCCTGTCGCCGGGGGGGGGGGGAAGTGTGCTGTTCTGTTCTGAGTCGACTTTCGGTCGCACACTTGACGAGTCCTCTAGAGGCGAGACCACACGGTCTGACACTCTGATGATGTCACTTCCTGTCTGCTGCAGAGTGGAGTGTGCAGAGAAGAAGTAACATTTTGGCAGACATACAGGACTCCTATAACCATAGCTATAAATGATAACTATAGACATCATAACTGCATGGGACTGGTACAGAACTGGTCTAATACTCGTCTAACCATAGCTATAAATTATAACTATAGACATAACTACATGGGACTGGTACAGAACTGGTCTAATACTCCTATAACCAGTCTAACCATAGACTGTAAAGTAACACTGCAACTTTGAACAAAAAAACACACAATCCCACTATTACTACTCCATCTACCAACACAGACACCAAAACATGATGCTGACATCCCAGGTCTGGGTGTACTGGTGATACTGGTCGTACTGGTGATACTGGTGTCGGTGGCACTGGTGTTCTGTGAGCTAAGTGACATTCAGAGCTCCAGATAAGGAGGCGTTCTGACGCCCAGTGAGCGACTGTGACGCCTGGACACACACGATAACACACACACACGCGATAACACACACACACGCGATAACACACCCGATAACACACACACACACACACACCCGATAACACACACACACACACACAATGAACTGCTGTGACCCTGACAACTGCACACACACACACACGATAACACACACACTAGCATAGACACGCACACACACACAATGATAAAACACACGCACACAAAGATAACACACACACACACACATTAATTATGTAACTTTTTTTACAATCTTCAGACTGCGAGATACATTGTGACACATCATGAGTGCGATAAACATAAAATGTGTCACATTACAGACACATCTGTACTTCTGCTTCTGGACAAGCTAATGTTTGGAGCTGCGATGTGCAACGGCTAGAGAAGCTATCGGTGTAGCAACACTCAACACGACGCAGTCCTGCTGTGTTCTCGCTTTCCATCTCAGGGTGGAGCCCTCCTTCGCCCAGAAAACAAGAGACATCCCCCCCCCCTCCCCCCCATCTATAATTTCCTAATAATTTCCTCATAACATTTTCTAATGACATCTACATTTGGTTTTATGCTGCTGTTATACATTTGCCCCTTCAGAAGCCATTGCACTGCTCAGCCATGGATTACACAGTCTCTATGAACAGAGCAGACAGGGATTACACAGCCTCTATGAACAGAGCAGACGGGATTACACAGCCTCTATGAACAGAGCAGACGGGATTACACAGCCTCTATGAACAGAGCAGACGGGATTACACAGCCTCTATGAACAGAGTAGACGGGATTACACAGCCTCTATGAACAGAGCAGACGGGCTATTCTGAGGTTTCTCTGAGGTCATTCGGTCCTGTTATCGACGATCCGTCTCAGGATAAGGACTGGAGGAACCTTGTAGAACCTGCCCCGGCCTCCTCATTGGTCCAGAGCCTGATCCAACAGCACAGCCAAGACGGTTGACTGTTAAAGGGTGTGGCCGCTGCCCTGGTGGTGAGCGTGCGCTACTACAGCAGGAGGGCCCCTCCCAGTTGTTTATGTCAGGGGTTTAGCAGCCACACTATTTACCCTCCCCCTCTCTCTCTCCCTCCCTCCCCCTGTCCTATTCACCTCTGCAATGTTCTCAGTGTCAACAATGTGCGGCGATATGACAGAGAATATTTCACAATAAAAGCGTAGTGACAGAGAGTGTGGATTACACAGGGTGTGTATGATGTCCTTGGCTTGTTGAGTCGGCCAATCAGGATGAATCAGACCAACTGTTTGACCCCTGAGATGTACTATGCAGTGTACTCTATATAAATATAAATATATGATATACTGCACATACGACCATATAAAGGCCATTGCCTTTAGTGTTCTGAGCCCGGGCTTTTTAACTCAGAGTTAATCACGTGCACGGGGTAATCACGTGCACGGTAGTCTGGTGTGTGGCAGGTGGCCGGTTAGTCCAGGTGTGGGATGTGTGCTCCAGCAGAGCTCAGAGAGCAGAGGACAAGCTGATTAGCAGCAGGATTAGCCCAAGCTATGGCTATTCCTGTCCCCCGGCGAGCCAGCTTAGACCCTCTGGAGCTGGGCTGAGGGAGGGGTGGCCCAGCCTGTAGCTCCTAGCGCCCCTGGGTCTTTAGCCCTGAACTGGGAGGAGACTCCCATGGGTTGGTTCTGATGACTGTTTACTATCTAGTCATTTAGTAGAAGCTGCGGGCAGGGGTTAGACAGTACAGAGATGGGTCATTAAGGAGCAGGTAGGGGTTAGACAGTACAGAGACAGGTCATTAAGGAGCAGGTAGGGGTTAGACAGTACAGAGACAGGTCATTAAGGAGCAGGTAGGGGTTAGACAGTACAGAGACAGGTCATTAAGGAGCAGGTAGGGGTTAGACAGTACAGAGACAGGTCATTAAGGAGCAGGTAGGGGTTAGACAGTACAGAGACAGGTCATTAAGGACCAGGTAGGGGTTAGACAGTACAGAGACAGGTCATTAAGGAGCAGGTAGGGGTTAGACAGTACAGAGACAGGTCATTAAGGAGCAGGTAGGGATTAGACAGTACAGAGACAGGTCATTAAGGAGCAGGTAGGGGTTAGACAGTACAGAGACAGGTCATTAAGGAGCAGGTAGGGGTTAGACAGTACAGAGACAGGTCATTAAGGAGCAGGTAGGGGTTAGACAGTACAGACAGGTCGTTAAAGAGCAGGTAGGGGTTAGACAGTACAGACAGGTCATTAAGGAGCAGGTAGGGGTTAGGGAGCATCTTGCTCTATTGTCTACTGGAAGACATTAGGAATCAAACCCAGTATATTTTGGCTGGGAGCCAAACACCCCGACCACTGGACTATCCTGCCTACACAGGAAATTACATTTATTTCACAGGTAGTGCGTGTAGTTCAGCAACGTTTCAAATGATCTTGGCTAATGATTTAAGAATGATAAAACGTGGGACTGTAAAAGAGTTGGTGGACGCAGCGAGATTGTTAAAAGTGTTTTACACCAGAACGGAAAGAAGGTTTCTTGCCATTTTGTGTTAATATTTAACAACGAGTAATAACTCGTTGTGGAAGTGTGAACAGCTACAGTATTGAAATGGTTTGGTTCAGGGAGGCTGTCATACCTCTGCTGCCCTGACCGAGAACATCCCTGACCTATCCCTAGGCCTCCAACAGCCCATAATAATCCAGGGATAATCGGGCCTGAAATACACCAAGATGCCGTAAACACAGCAAACCAACGAGTGAAGAACCAAACTCCACCGTCTGTACCACACAACAGACCTGCATGACCCAGAACGTAACACACAACAGGCTCAGAATGTACCACACAACAGACCTGCATGACCCAGAACGTAACACACAACAGGCTCAGAATGTACCACACAACAGACCTGCATGACCCAGAACGTAACACACAACAGGCTCAGAATGTACCACACAACAACAGGCTCAGAACGTACCACACAACAGGCTCAGAACGTACCACACAACAGACCTGCATGACCCAGAACGTAACACACAACTGGCTCAGAACGTACCACACAACAGACCTGCATGACCCAGAACGTACCACACAACAACAGGCTGAGAACGTAACACACAACAGGCTCAGAACGTACCACACAACAGACCTGCATGACCCAGAACGTAACACACAACAGGCTCAGAACGTACCACACAACAACAGGCTCAGAACGTACCACACAACAGACTCAGAACGTACCACACAACAGACTCAGAACGTACCACACAACAGACTCAGAACGTACCACACAACAGACTCAGAACGTACAACACAACAGACTCAGAACGTACCACACAACAGACCTACATGACCCAGGCTCAGAACGTACCACACATCCACAGACTCAGAATGTAACACACACCAACAACAGACTCAGAACGTAACACGCACCAACAACAGACTCAGAACGTACCACACATCAAGACTCAGAACGTAACACACACCAACAACAGACTCAGAATGTAACACACAACACTCAGAATGTAACACACACCAACAACAGACTCAGAATGTAACACACAACAGACTCAGAATGTAACACATACCAACAACAGACGTGCATGACCCACAGACTCAACGTCAGAAACGTTCTTTATAAAGGTTCATGGAAGAAAACCCGATCAAGCTCTCTTCCAAAGAATTGTACATTACATAATAATACATATTGTATTGTTACAATATATTTACACATCTATTTGAAGGATATGGTGAGTTAAGGATTAAAAGACAGCAACAGGATGTCCTTAACAGAACTTCCTGTGACACAGGAACGATCATCGTCAAGAACGCACCACTTCCCCTTTCATAATGACCACTTCCTGCCATCCCTCACCCCCGTTATGAAATGTAACGTCTGTGCACACATTGGGGAATGCTAGGACAGCTGAGGAGGGCAGAGGACAGGAGAGGAGAGGAGAGGAGAGGAGAGGAGAGGAGAGGAGAGGAGAGAGGAGAGGAGAGGGATCTTCATCTGTGAGTGGCGATGCTTCATGCCTTGTTTGGTTGGAGGTGACAGCAGACCTGGGCCGGTCTCAGCTGAGCCAGGCCAGTCTCAGTGTTTGTTACGTTAGGGACTGGGGGCCAGTCTCAGTGTTTGTTACGTTAGGGACTGGGGGCCAGTCTCAGTGTTTGTTACGTTAGGGACTGGGGGCCAGTCTCAATGTTTGTTACGTTAGGGACTGGGGGACTGGATAAAAATAAATAATCTAAAGGCATTTGTTTTTCATTTGTAGATTAATGCCGTTGTCAAGTTAAGTTTACATTTTGAGACGGTTATATTTAGCTACTCATTTGATTACATAATATTCTGCAGATAGGAGAAGGTTGGATAGATGCAGGGTCATTTCTGGCCAATGAGAGGCTCCGGAACTGGGTTGCAGATGGACGTCAGCCAATCAGATTCCAGCATTGCCTCGATGCTTCAACACTATAACTATGTTGTTTGACATCAGGACAAGACAACAGAACACTTTTCCACACTTTAATACATTTTCCCTCACGCACACATCATTTTAACCTCATAAAATTAGTCTAGTCTAAGAAATTATAAAAATGATTATAAAAAGGAAACCAAAATGTATCAGCCAAAAGATTCTTTAACCTATTATTATAAAACAACTCTGACTTGATTCAAGCAACGCAGCAGAGTGAGGGACATCCAGCCTCAAGTGTTAAACAACGTAAATCCAAAGGGCTTTTGTTTTGAAACACCTGGCTGATATTACTTTTCAAAATAAGAGGGTCTGGGAAGCTTCCTCAGGCGCGACATTTCGAGGGAACAGAGAAAAGCCCTTCAGCTCAGCAGCACGGTGTGGTGAACTTTAGTTACGGTAAAGTTGTGGTAAAGGTTAGTTACGGTTTTGTTGTGGTAAAGGTTAGTTACGGTTTCGTTGTGGTAAAGGTTAGTTGCAGTTTCGTTGTGGTAAAGGTTAGTTACGGTAAAGTTGTGGTAAAGGTTAGTTACGGTTTCGTTGTGGTAAAGGTTAGTTACGGTAAAGTTGTGGTAAAGGTTAGTTACGGTTTCGTTGTGGTAAAGGTTAGTTACGGTAAAGTTGTGGTAAAGGTTAGTTACGGTTTCGTTGTGGTAAAGGTTAGTTACGGTAAAGTTGTGGTAAAGGTTATAAACAGGAGCTCCTCTTCACCTAGCGGTCACGTTCAGATCCAAGATGGCCGCTGGATGACTAAGGCCCTTAACAGAAGAATCGATGCAAGCCATCTCGACTGATCAATGACCATCCCTGACCATTGATATTTGATCTTGGTGGTTTCTGGGAAGCCATTAAGCTCTTAAAGCAATGCATCGCGGGAAACGTTTCGATGTATATTTAGCTGAGGCATCGGTTCGTCACGATTCAAAATGTCGCCAGAGACCGACCGTCCTGAGCTCAACCTCATCCCGTGACGACGTCCCGCTGAGGCAAACACCGTCTCCCACAATGCACCTCGGTGGCTCCGTCAGGTGCGTGGCTTGGTGGCGAAGGTGAGGTAGCCCGTGTGGCCCGCCATGCTCCGCGGGGGGGTGGTGGTCTTGATGGCGAGGGAGGCGTGGACCGGCGCCGGGGCGGGGCTCTGGGCAGGGGCGGGGCTCTGGGCAGGGGCGGGGCTCTGGGCAGGGGCGGGGCTCTGGGCAGGGGCGGGGCTCTGGTCCGGTCCGAAGTGTGGCAGCGGCAGGCCGACCGTGCGCACGTCGTGCACGCGCAGAAGGACCTCCAGGGTGCTGAGGTCGTAGAACCCCCGCTGGGCCAGGGCCTCGCACGTCCGCTGCACCTGCTCGATGCAGGGGGAGAACGAGCACAGACGGCCCCCTGGGGAGAGGGGAGGAGGGAGACAGAGGGGAGGAGGGAGGGAGGGGAGGAGGGAGAGAGGGGAGGAGGAGGGAGACAGAGGGGAGGAGGGAGGGAGGGGAGGAGAGGAGGGAGAGAGGGGAGGAGGGAGACAGAGGGGAGGAGGAGGGAGAGAGACAGAGGGGAGGAGGGAGAGAGAGGGGAGGAGGGAGAGACAGAGGGGGAGGAGAAACAGAGGGGAGGAGAGACAGAGGGGAGGAGAGACAGAGGGGAGGAGGGAGAGAGGGTGAGAGAAGGAAAGAGCAAAAGATAGAGAGAGAAAAAGAGAGAAAGAACACAAATGACAGAGGGGAGAGAGATATGGAGGGGTGACAAAGAGTGGGACAGAGAAAGAGAGGGTGAAGGGTGAGAAATGTGACAGGTGAGAAAACAAAACTGAGACTCAAAGCTCTAGGACGCCATGACACACTGACAGAACATCACCCTGCAAACTAGGAGGACGTATTTAAACCACAGCCCGGGCTGTCGTTTAAAGACTTGTGTTCCGGGTGTGGACTGCATGTGTGTAACAGTTCTTAGGAGATCGTTAGTAACCAGGCAACAAGCTCGTTAATCAGCCGGCCTTCGGCTGTAAACATCTGGACGCAGCTGTCAGCCGAGGCGGTGAAGAGGAAGTGAAGAGTGTTTGCAGATAAAGCTAAACAGCAGGGGGGTTATACAGGCTACTTCCTTCCCTTAGTCGCTACTTTAACCCTACCCCGGTACCAGCCTGCCTACATGTACTCACCAGGAAGTGCAGAAAGCATCACCATGCATGTTGTCATAACAAGGGGAAGGTCAACAGGTTTGGAACGGGTCAGTCAACGTGTGGAAACCAGTTGATGTGAGGCCAACAGCATTTAGCATCATAATGTGATAATGTAATGACGCCAGCCATCATAGCACGAGGCTGTGCTTACAACACAACTGGTAGCATGCATGATGCTAGCTGTGATAAGGTGAGGCTGTGCTTACAACACTAGCTAGTGGACAGTAGTAAGAGCCCAGATCACTTCAGAGCCAATTAACCCAACACACACACACACACACTAGAGCAGTTAGCTGGACATGGCTATTTGAGGAGGCACTAAGAGAAACCGAGTAGATCTCGCAGAGATCTCCCCTGTGGGAGATCTTCTGGTCTAGCCAGCCTCCCCAGGGCTCCTCTGAACCCTGCTGGCCTAATATGGAGATGACCGCATGCCCAATGCCCTCAAACACCCTTCCACTGCGCTGTAACACACCCACTCGCTGTGCACTACTCATTAACACGTTTACATCCCATGGACATGGGTCTGTGTCACATGCTTGGTTATGTAATAATGATCATAGCACGTGATATGGGAATTTTATGGAAACATATTTCCATAACATTGTGTTCCGTTTCCCCCTCCTTCCCCCCCCAACGCAGAGGGCAGCCATTTTGAATGATGACACGTCAGGAGACTGAGCATGTTTCAAATAGCGGGCGATCCTTTGACAAACTTCAGCTTTCGGCCTTGTGTAAACACAAACGGCTGTTGCCGAGCGACCAGGACTACGGTCGAGGGCAGGGTCAGTTACTGACTAAAGAATCAATCAATCCCATCGCCACTTGCTCTGTAGGAGAGGGTGGGACCAGGTGGACCAGGTGGACCAGGTGGGACCAGGTGGACCAGGTGGACCAGGTGGGACCAGGTGGACCAGGTGGGACCAGGTGGACCAAGACTCTGGTGTTCTCCGGTCTCTGGAATGCTTCGGAGTGTTCACCAGACTGATGAACACACTGGGAGCGCTTTTATAGACTAATGCACTCTTCTAGGTGTGTGCGTGCGTGTGCGTGCGTGTGCGTGCGTGTGCGTGCGTGCGTGCGTGCGTGCGTGCGTGCGTGTTCTCTCATAGGAGTTCAGAGTTAATCATCTAAACAGCGGTTCCGGCTGAGAGCCAGCCATGAGAGGAATTCAACTGCAGGAGAACATTACTCTGGACCAGCAGTCTGCAGCCACGCCAACCCTGTTGCCACGGTAACATGCATCAACTGGTGGGAGCCGAAAGGTTCTGGGTTCGATCCCCAATGTAGACAGTCTCCTGGTAGGCATCCTAACACAAGATGACCCCTAACTACTCCTAAATGGCTTTGAATAAAAGTGTGACAAGTAACTCCTACTACATGGTACTAACTCCTACTACATGGTACTAACTCCTACTACATGGTACTAACTCCTACTACATGGTACTAACTCATACCACATGGTACTAACTCATACCACATAGCGGTACGCCCATGGAAACAGTTTGTCCCTGAACATCAGAGGAGGCAGAACTGAACTCTCTGTGATCAGGTGACTCAGTTGTCTGCTGATGTTCAGATGGAAAAGATTCTGTGTTTAGCTCCGGGAGCATCATAAACACAGAACACACACACCACCTCCTCCTCCACCTCCTCCTCCTCCTCCTCCTCCCCTCCTGCTCTATGACCCTGTATGGACATCTACGGATGCACCCGGGCACGTGTGTGTGTGTGTGTGTGTGTGTGTGTGTGTGTGTGTGTGTGTGTGTGTGTGTGTGTCTCAGCAGTACCATAAAAGGGAGAGAACAAATGTATTTATATATATATATATATATATATATATATGAGAGGGAGAGAGAGCAAGAGAGAAGGGAAAGATACAGAGATGGAGACAGGAAGAGGTAGAGAGAGGGGTGGAAAGACAGAGGAGGAGAGAGGCGCTGGAGTGATGAAGAGGAGGGTCAGAGAGAACAGTATGCACTCCATTCCTCTACAGATCACGGATGCCTTTGTGTCCGTCTGACTGACGTCCCAGGATGCACTGGGAGGGAGGCAGGCCAAACGAGAACTCCTCATGTAAACAGAAAGCCTCTCGGTACAGAAGCCCCAGCCGAGTCAGGACCACAGATGGTCTTGTATGGCGTGACTGGAGTGGAGTCGCTCTGCTTGACCGCAGACTCCAATCGATGGAAGTGGACCGCGGCCTTGTGCGCTAATGGAATTCATTCCCAGCACCTCAATCAAAAGTTTGGAAGTCTCGAGGCCGAAGACCATACATATTTAAACAGCCGTAGAACCCACTGTAACGAATACTGAACCCAATCCAGCCAAGTGTTTGGTTTTTTAATCCATTCCCTAATCTTACAAAGCAGCATTCGAACCTTTTGCCCCTTTGGTCAGGCTTGACCAATGAGCTTGGAGCAGTGAACCCCATGACCCGTAGAAGGCTAGAGGTATAAATCTCCTGCTGTGTTCTCTGCAGGGTACACACAGGGCACAGCCCGGCTACCTTTAAGAGGGCCAAGGGGTCGTTGCCATGATGCTGACCATGGCAACGACCCCTGGGTACGATGTCACGCACCGACCTGCCCAGTCCTGCCACCCCGGTGTGGGAGGGCAGGTAACCATGGAAACACATCATGCACCATTGTTCTGCATCCCAGTGTGACACAGAGACAGGCCACGGTTATTATGGGATAGCACAAGGCTGTCTCTGTGTGTCCAGTCACAGTCAGGTTGTCTACCATGCCTGGATGACTCCCAGTCTCTCACACACACACACACACACACACACACACACACACACACACACACACACACACACACACACACACACACACACACACACACACACACACACACACACACACACACACACACACACACACGTGTGTGTGTGAGTGTTTTGTTGGCCTACCAGCGTGTTTATCTTTATATACCTTTATCATTCAGACCATTGCTAGGGAACCTTAGAACTCCATCATTGCATGGAGTTCCATCGTGTCCGGGATCAGAGTCCTGAGCCCCCGAGACGCTCTGGTCCTGCTCGCTAGCCCGGCCGAACCCCATTGGCTTAAACTGGCTAAAACGCAGCGACAGGAAACGCCTTCTACTGCACGGCCAAAAGTAACGTTCCCAAACCCGGGACCAAACTCCCGGGTTTGGGAACACAAGTACGGAGTACGGGCCCGGGAAGTGGGTCCGGGACCAGTGTGAACGCGCTGCGTCTGGCCGTCCTACCGTGTCTCTTCATGGCGGTGTGGGCGTGACCCACGGCCTCCCAGGGGTTGGGGATGTCCAGGAACACGGCGTCCGCTACGCCCGCCACGCCGAAGCCGTCGCGGCACACGTCCTGGTTACGCACGGAGACCAGGTGGGCCACGCGGTGCTCCCGGAACTCCTGCTCCACCTCCACCGCCCGCTGCTGGTGGAACTCCACCGTGTGGAGGTGGCCGGTCGGGGCGATGGTGCGCAGGATGGCGTGGGACAGAGACCCACTTCCTGTTCCTGTCGGTGGAGGAGCAGGGTGAGTTGAAGATACAGGGGCGAAAACAAGGAAAGCCTTCAGGAAGACAGCGTTGGGAGCTCTGGAGGTGGGAGTGGGAAACTCACACTTGCTCAAGGATGCAGACAGGTGGACCGCGGACATTGGGGTTTGAACCAAGAACCTTTCAGTTGTGAGTGAAACACCCCTAACCACTAGACTATCATGCCCCCCGTGTGCTGTGACAACTAGTGGGACATCCCATGATGCACTGGGAATTGCTTCATTAAGTTTTGGATGAAGGATTGAGGAAGATTAGGTCAGGCTAGGATCTGGGGGGAACGCAATGCAGCATGGGAACAGAATAATCTGCCGCCATCAGACTACCACTGTCTGTATGGAGTTCATCAGACGGTAATGGTCAGGGTAGAATCTGGGAAGACGCAGTGCCTCATTGCCAAATAAAAGTCGTATCTAGTTGCTTGCGTGCATGCACGCACATGCATGCACGCACATGGGGCACGCACATGGGGCACGCACATGCATGCACGCACATGGGGCACGCACATGCATGCACGCACATGCACGCACATGGGGCACGCACATGCATGCACGCACATGCACGCACATGCATGCACATGCATGCACGCACATGGGGCACGCACATGGGGCACGCACATGCATGCACGCACATGGGGCACGCACATGGGGCACGCACATGGGGCACGCACACACACAACACAGACGTTATTAGTTATGCAAAGCTCCCCGTCTCAGGTTCACCCCTAGCCTCATCCCAGTGTGCCACTATGTATTGTAACAGCTTTAATCCCAGCTTTATGTAGCGTTTATTACAATCTTCAACTGGTCTACAGCAGTCTCCCAGCGCTGTTGGCCAGTAACGCGCGGCCACGTAGAGACAGTTGTGTCATGTGACCCTGGAGTGTGTGGCTGTGAACTAGTACATCTTGTCTTCACCCCCCCCCCCCCCCCCCCCCACTCTTGCTAAAGTTGCATCATCGCCGCCCTTGTTCTCGTGGCAACAATGGACCCCAATGTTTACAACACATGACTAACGACGCAGAGACACACACACACACACAGAGAGAGAGAGAGAGAGAGAGAGAGAGAGAGAGAGAGAGAGAGAGAGAGAGAGAGAGAGAGAGAGAGAGAGAGAGAGAGAGAGAGAGAGAGAGAGAGAGAGAGAGAGAGAGAGAGAGAGAGAGAGAGAGAGAGAGAGAGAGAGAGAGAGAGAGAGAGAGAGAGAGAGAGAGAGAGAGAGAGAGAGAGAGAGAGAGAGAGAGAGAGAGAGAGAGAGAGAGAGAGAGAGAGAGAGAGAGAGAGAGAGAGAGAGAGAGAGAGAGAGAGAGAGAGAGAGAGAGAGAGAGAGAGAGAGAGAGAGAGAGAGAGAGAGAGAGAGAGCGAGACAGACACAGAGACAGAGCGAGAGAGAGAGAGATTTACTGGCAGTTGTGTCAGATTGTGGACTTTTGAGAGATTGTTGAACGAAGTGAGGAAAGTGTAGGAGATGAATAAAGACATGAAACAGAGGGAGCTTCTTGGCTCTTCCGAAGTGATAATTGATGTCCTGGTTATGAATTACATGAGAATCTGGGACACTCACTCGCTCACATTACCGTTGGTTACCTAGGTAGCTAGGTACCAGCTAGGTAGCGACAGCATCAGCTAGGGGCCGAAGAAGAGCAGTTAGAAATGGAACGCGCCGCTAGCAGGAGAAGCACAGCTGTAAAGCTAGCACACCAACGCTCTACGCTTACCACGATGAACCCTGACTATTGCAGCCGGTCATATCGGTGTCCAAAGGTTCCTTCCTTTCCTCTTTCAGACCGCTGTCTTTTTCCTTGTTCTCTAGGCCACGCCTCCTAACCCCACCCCATGCACAGCCATGAGTAGGGCAGTCAGCGGCTGCTGCAGAGGAAGGCCCCCGTCTCCTAACCTCACCCCATGCACAGCCATGAGTAGGGCAGTCAGCGGCTGCTGCAGAGGACGGCCCCCGTCTCCTAGTAGCTGTGCTCCTGTGGGTGGAATACAGGATACAGCTTGTTCTCATGAACAAGCTGCTGCAGCTCTGTGGATTGACATGGTCCGGACATCATCTAGACATCATCTCCGCAGAGGCAGACAACCGCAATCTATGCAAAAACACCACAGGTGGCGTACTTGCCAGTGTGAAACAACCTGCTCCTTGTTCCCCAGCCCAAAGCCAGAACATGAAGGACTGGTCATGTGCAGGACCCCTCCCAACCTTGAAGCCGGCAGCAGAACACTGCCTTTTATGTCCCACATATTCCAGAGTTACTGGGACAGCCTGTGGCACCGCAGTATTACTGGAGGAGACTATTTTTAGCTAACAATGCTGCTTCTATCATAAATCCCTAGTTTAGACTCTACATGAAGACATGCAGTTCTCATGTAAATTGACTATTTTTAAAGCAGCACGCCTTACTGCATCGTGGGATATCTCCCACTGACCAAGGAATACTTGGTCAGTGATACTCAGAGGTAGTTCCCTTCTGACCAGGGACTCTACGCCCACATCCTCACGTGCAAACAGGACGTTCCCATCTAGGAGCTACCCATCTCCAGCACAGATCTCTCTAACGTGATGAGAAGTATGGGGTTGGAATCCAAACCAAAGGGTTCCGGGTTCAATCCCCAATGTACGTAGTCGAACCTTCAGGCGGCCTCTTAAGAGAAAGACGACCTCTAATCCTTAATGACATGTGTCTGGATTCCCTGGAAGTCTCGTTGGATAGAAATTGGCTCCTAAATGACTAAACAGAACACAACTCAATAGACTATGAGCCTTATAAAACACACCTTCCCTTGTGAGCTTCTGGTCTCCAAGGTGACTCCCTAGTCCACACAGGGTGTGTCAACAAAGTCAACATCATAATCGCCGCGTGGCTACCCTGACAAAGTCAACCCCCCCCCTCACTGAAGGACATGACATTCCGGAGAGTGCGCTGAACGCTCTGAGGCAGCAGAACCTTCCGATCGCTCGGCCCAAGCTCCAGAGAAAAATACATCACCCAACTTCAATTGTCGACGGCGAACAACAGGTCACCACGGTGACTCCTGGACGGCGGCGTGTCCAGTGGTCGCCCTGTGGAGCCCATGACATAACCGCAACATGACGCAAGGCTGGTGAGGCAGCAAAGCCCTGGTCAGATCGTCAGGGCGAAAGCCCGACCAATCACTTAGAGGGCTTCAGGAGAACGCCTGGCTGAGAGTTAGGATGCAAATGCTAAACAGACACACACACACACACACATTTGGGTTTGCATTTATGCCAGAGGAATGAGGCATTAACGCAGACATGCAGAAGGTCTCCCATTAGGGAGAGAGGGTGTGTGTGTTGCTGACTAGGCAGATTTCCTACGGGACTAATAAAATGGACGGCCTGTGCTAGATCAATACAGTGACAGGCTGGCAGGAAAGCAACACTGCAGTTAACCATGATCTAGTACTGCTGCAACACACACACACACACACACACACACACTACGGAAATTACAGGTATGATAGCATTAGGATTAAGACTCTGGAAGTATACAAATAAATATCGTTTCTTTTCAGTTCACTCCTTTTGTTCCCTGTGACCTTCACCTGGAAAATCATCACTAAAAAGAAATCGATTGATGGGAGTTTCACAGACATGCGACTACCCTCCTGATACGCATGTCGGGTCACAGAGGATCTTTGACTTACAACAGAAATACGTCTGAAAGGTCTCCGCTAAAGGTCTTGTGTAGACGGCCTGCCTGCTGATGAGTGGGGGGCAATGCGCATAGGTTCCCTGCTGGGACGCTGAGACTACAGGGGGACGAGGTACGCTGGGCCCCAAACATGTCAAACATTTTCAGACCTAAAAATGTGGTCACAGGCCTAAAGATACTGGACCCCTGAATAGCTCCTAGTGGTTCTAAAGGTGTGGTTCTGTGAATAAAGGTGTGGTTCTGTGAATAAGGCTTGGTTCTGTGAATAAAGGTGTGGTTCTGTGAATAAAAGTGTGGTTCTGTGAATAAGGCTTGGTTCTGTGAATAAGGTGTGGTTCTGTGAATATGGTGTGGTTCTGTGAATATGGTGTGGTTCTGTGAATAAAGGTGTGGTTCTGTGAATATGGTGTGGTTCTGTGAATAAGGTGTGGTTCTGTGAATAAAGGTGTGGTTCTGTGAATATGGTGTGGTTCTGTGAATAAGGTGTGGTTCTGTGAATAAGGTGTGGTTCTGTGAATAAGGTGTGGTTCTGTGTGGTTCTGTGAATAAGGTGTGGTTCTGTGAATAAGGTGTGGTTCTGTGAATAAGGTGTGGTTCTATGAATAAGGTGTGGTTCTGTGAATAAGGTGTGGTTCTGCAGGTGAGGGACGGCAGGGTTCTTACCTGACTCACAGACCACTGAGCCGGGCTTCAGCTCCAGCATCATGGTGATGGTGGCGATGTCGGTGGTGTAGAGGATCTGGGTGCGGTGGGGCAGGTTCACCGTCCACAGCTCGGGCGTGGGGTGCAACACCAGCACCCAGCCGCCCTTGCTGCATGTGACCTTTGACCCGTAGCGCTTGCCGATCAGGTCGGAGGAGTGGCGTATGGCACCGTAGCGTGTCTGGGTCTGGCCGCCCGCCTGCACCTTGACCGGCATCATGGACTCGTGTCCCAGATAGACGATGACCACATCTCCCGCCTGGACCCGCTCAGAGTACTCCACGAAGCTCATGACGTCTCTCTCTGCACACATCAGAACCACCAGCACACAGCCGTCAGGGGAAGAAGCTTCAGAGCCACTTCCACTCGCACCTTACATTCCATGAGCTACTCTTTTTACCTGTCAAACAGGGCAGGATAACCTAGTAGTAGCGAGGGTGTTTGACTATCAGCAGAAATGTACTGGGTTTGATCCCCAATGTCCACGGTCTACCTGTAGGCATCCTTGAGGAAGATGCCCTAACCTGCTCCTTAATGACCTGTCTCTGTATTCACAGAGCCGTTTTGGATAAAAGCATCTGCTAAATGATAACATATTAAACCACACTTTATTAATCCCGTGAGGAAAATGCAGGTGTTACAGCAGCAAATTCCAGAAAGAAACAGAAACAATGCAAAACATGACAGAATGACAACAGGACACAAGATATGCGGCCGGCATAGAGAGACCAGAGAGAATAAATGCAGTATAATGGATGAGGGGCGCATCTTATTGCGTTGCCCCTGGTAACCACCTGATGAGCGTTCCTCCCCGCGCGCATGGCTGCTGTTTGAACACTAACATGGGATGAAATAACTGCCGTTACTTCAGTTGACACTCATACTGCTATTTAAGTTGATATTCAAACCGGTAGTTCAGTTGATATTCAAACCGGTAGTTCAGTTGATATTCAAACCGGTAGTTCAGTTGATGTTTAAACGGTTAGTTAAGTTGAGCTCCAGCAGTAACGTTAAAAGGTTTGTCAGTCGATTACTACACGAAACAAACCGTCTCTGAATGGCAGAAGACATGGAGAAACTGTAAGTGGTAGATACATGAGTTAAGGTTGTTGTGTTATTGACGTTTTAGCGATGTTTAAATGTGAAATGTTGCGTTTGTGTTCTGCTGACGCTGACTAACTCCACTAACGGCAGTGGACTTAGTGAGCGCCAACTAACGTTAGAGAAGCCGTTGTTAGCAGCCGTGCTAACGAGACAACGTCTACCAAGTCTAAAGTATGGCGAATTTTTTAACACAAGACATGTGGCAAGGTTGTGGTGTAAATGGTGTATGGGACTACGTTCGCGTGAGTTGTTTTAAACGTTTAATAAAAGCCAATGCTGCGACCGGTAAGACGTTAGGACCACCGTACCTCAGGTAGCCTAGCCGTTAGCCTCCCGCTAGGTTAACCTCAGCAGACAGACAGACAGACAGGCGGGAAGGGGTCAGCGGGTCGCCTACCTCCTGAGGATGCGGTGCTTCGGGGCTGACGTACACCCGGGCCAACAGAGGGATGTTTTAATGAGATGTCGGGTGTCTCGGTGCAGAGCTCCGGGACCACACGTGGGTTTGTTTTCAGAGCAGCCGGCTGGTGGACGAGTCGGCGCGGGTCCGCAGAGCTCCACTCTCCCTCCACCGCGTTGCTCCGTCCGCCCCGCTGAGCGCATGATCTGTAGATCTGCTGTCACTGCTGCGAGCCCGGTCTGTCTCGGTATGATGACGTAGCTGGGGGCTCGAGAGTTGTCGTTGAGAAGAAATATGGGCATATTCTCTTTCTCATGTTGCTTTTTAGTTTTGGGCAGATTCCCATTCCGTTATGAGCAACTGTAATGTCATCATGATTCGTTTTCCAATGGTAGATTTGGTGCACGAGGACGCTTACATATTTCACCAGGTTTTCATTGGTCTAATGCTAATTATTAAAATGAAATGAGTTGAATACTGAAAGCCTGAATACCCCATCGCTGTACTCAGTACTGCGATCAGACAATGGTACAGGCTCCCACCCCGGATACCAAGTGGACATTGATATTATTCATCTTTCAATCCTCAAACAGCTTGCAAAGTGTATTTCCATGACGCATTCCACCTCGTTTGATTATAAATTATATTCCATGCGAGATTTACACAACTGCTTGCACTGGGTTGGATGTCATTTATTAAATGAGAAGGACGCAGAGCTAATGAAATACAAACTGAACTGCTATAAAACAATCACATTGGTATAAGAAGCACACTTGTCATTTACAGTTTATGGACAATCACATTAAACATCCAGAGAGTTTGAGTCATGCTCCTCAGTCCAGATGAACGGAGGGGAAATCTCAGCGCGACCAATTGAGTGTCTCGAGTGCGTGCGCTGACCAATGGGGAGCCAGCAGCTCCGCTATAAGAGCGCTCTGGCCTGGTCCTCCCCGCGGAGAACAGACAGTCTGGCAGTGAAGGGTTTGCGTCTCGGCCGGAAAAATAGGGATCTTTGTTTCTTCCCCCAGTAGTATTAGTACACAGGTAGGACTGCTTTCTCTGTTCCTTTACAACGCGTCTTTGGGTTCAACATATTCTGTTCATTATTACATGCACTAGTTCATCCTAGGCGGGAAACTTGGGAACAGATGTGGACTGTAGGCTATGCATTATCTTAATGATACATTTAAATAATTGTATTTAAAGTAATGATTTAACGAAGTAGACATGTAATGCGTATCATGTGCACCTGGACCAGGTTGAGGAGGGCGCTGAGGCTTTCAGAGCCGCTTGGATGCTCAGCTCGAGGGGGAACGGGCTGAGTCTCTGCGCGTCCCAATGTCTCCGTTCACTTGGTCTCATTTGGTTTCTCCTCCGCGCCCCGCGTGCAGGGATCAGCCATGCCTTTCGGAAACACTCACAACGAGATGAAGCTGAAATACGCCTCCGACAAGGAGTACCCCGACCTCTCCAAACACAACAACCACATGGCCAAGGTCCTGACTCCGGCCATGTATGAGCTGCTGAGGAAGAGACAGACCCCCAGTGGCTTTACCTTGGATGACGTCATCCAGACCGGGATTGATAACCCAGGTAAAAAAAAAACTCAAGCCGAGTTTCCGCGGACGCGCCATCTGTTGCGCGTCGTTTCGTGTCTTCGCTAGACCAGAATCTAGACCAGCAGAGGGGGTATTAACGGGGCTTTCTTCCCGGGATGGAGCCGCCATTTGCAACGCGACCTTGCCATTGTATAAACATTTCACCTAAAGATAGATGAATGAAACGGAATTCTCTACTTGGCTTTAATGCCACGATGTGGTGACCGGTAGCGCTAGGTCTATATTCAAACCTAGCGCCGCCATGAGGCTGCTGAGGCAAGGTGCAGCAGGGCTGAGATGAGTGTTGGTAGCGTGGCTGTAGTGAGTTCCTGTAGTGAGCCTGCTGTGTGTCTAGCTGTGAGGCCGTGGGCCAGTTGAGCATCAAGCGGCTGTCAGCGGAGGAGGAGTACCCTAACCTGAGCGGCCACAACCACCACATGGCGTCGGTCATGACCCTTGACCTCTACAAGCAGCTGAGGCAGAGGGCCACACCTAACGGCTTCACCATAGATGATGTCATTCAGACAGGGGTGGACAATCCCGGTACTGTAACCTAGACAACAAGACCTTAACCAGGGACTAGACCTAGGGAGGCCAGGGCTGTGCTTGGATGTGTGTTTAACGTGTGTGTGTTTACCGGGGTCCAGGCCACCCCTTCATCATGACGGTGGGCTGCGTGGCCGGAGACGAGGAGACCTACGAGGTGTTCAAGGAGCTGCTGGACCCCGTGATCCAGGACCGCCACGGGGGGTACAAGCCCACAGACAAGCACAAGACCGACCTGAACCCCGCCAACCTCAAGGTAGCTCCGCCCCCGGGCACCGCCGACCACCCCTAGAGTGGATGGTTTGACCGGGCGAAGCAGTGTGACTGCAGTGTCTTGATATAGATATGTGGGCTCTCTTCGGATGGGCCTTGAGTCTGTTTTGGATGTTAAACATGGCCGTCTGCTCTGGGCTGGGCGACAAGCCCCGTATCTAACACCTCCTCTCTCCCCAGGGGGGAGACGACCTGGACCCCAATTACGTCTTGAGCTCCAGGGTGCGCACCGGGAGGAGCGTCCGCGGCTTCTGCCTGCCGCCACACTGCAGCCGTGGGGAGCGCCGCGCCGTGGAGACCCTCTCCATCGAAGGTAGGGGCGCAGGCATGCAAACACACGTACCCAGACCTCATAGAAATGCTGAGCAGAGGGCCCCCTCTAGTGGCAGCAGCCGGCAGAACACCTGCTCCGCGTTTCTCTTCTCCCCTGCAGACCAGTTCCCTCCCTAGCTGTCCTTCAGAAGGTTGTAGAACGTGTTCTCTTCACCTCTAGTCCCAGAAGGTTGTAGAACGTGTTCCCTCCCTAGCTGTCCTTCAGAAGGTTGTAGAACGTGTTCTCTTCACCTCTAGTCCCAGAAGGTTGTAGAACATGTTCTCTCCCTAGCTGTCCTTCAGAAGGTTGTAGAACGTGTTCCCTCCCTAGCTGTCCTTCAGAAGGTTGTAGAACATGTTGTCTTCACCTCTAGTCCCAGAAGGTTGTAGAACATGTTGTCTCCTGTGTTCCCCAGCTCTGGACAGTCTGTCTGGGGACCTGAAGGGGAAGTACTACGCCCTGAAGAACATGTCCGACGCAGAGCAACAGCAGCTCATCGATGACCACTTCCTGTTCGACAAGCCCGTCTCCCCCCTGCTGCTCGCGTCCGGGATGGCCCGCGACTGGCCCGATGGCCGGGGCATCTGGTGAGTAGAGGTTCTGCGGAGACCCTGGTGCTGGGGTCACCAAAGCTGTGCTAACGGGTCTCCCCGCCTTGTGTTGAAGGCACAACGTGAACAAGACGTTCCTGGTGTGGGTGAACGAGGAGGACCACCTCAGGGTCATCTCCATGCAGCAGGGAGGCAACATGAAGGAAGTGTTCAACCGCTTCTGCACCGGCCTCACCACGGTGAGCCTGCCGCCACGTACATCGCCGTGGAAACCACCTAGTGCACCAGATGGCATGAGCCCTGCCTCACGGTTGTTTGTTCCCGCAGATCGAGAGCCTGTTCAAGGAGAGGAAGCACTCGTTCATGTGGAACGAGCACCTGGGCTACGTGCTCACCTGCCCCTCCAACCTGGGCACCGGGCTGCGCGCCGGCGTCCACGTCAAGCTGCCCAACCTCAGCAAGAACGCCAAGTTTGAGGACATCCTCAAGAGGCTACGGCTCCAGAAGCGTGGAACAGGTACCTACTGCCCATTGGGCCTAGCACTAGGAAACCACCGGAATACGTTTTCTTTAGGCTGAGCCTAGCGTGTAGCTTTAGCCTTCCCAGAAGGCCTTGGTGTGTTGGAGATGGCCGTGACTTGTGGCTCTCGTCTCTCAGGGGGCGTGGACACGGCGGCCGTGGGCGGGACCTTTGACATCTCCAACGCCGACCGCCTGGGCTTCTCCGAGGTGGAGCTGGTGCAGATGGTGGTGGACGGAGTCAAGCTGCTGGTGGAGATGGAGAAGAAGCTGGAGAAGGGCCAGTCCATCGACGCCATGATCCCCGCCCAGAAGTAGCCTCCTGCTGATTCCTCCTCGCGCTGTCCGAATGTCTTGACACCCCCGTTCTGGAATGTTCCTCTATTTAAAAACTTCTCAATGGTTTGTTGAGGCTGGCTCTGAACATGAAATAAAGTTGTTCTGACCCAAACTTGTGTCTTCATTAAACATGTGTGGAGGTTTTCCTGGCCTGGTGTCTAGAGGTCTGTAGCTAGGCTAATGACCTGATGCTTCCCTTCTCATTAGACCTCTGGGAAAGATTCAAATCTACGGCCAGCGTCTTGAATGAAACGTATGCATAATTAGCGTGGCTGTGAAGGGATGGAGTTGCTCATGAACAGGAGACGTCGGTTCAGCACCAACCACTTCAAGAAATGCTCGAATCTGGGGACCCTTGTTACACTTAATACAGGGAGATCTGGACATTCATACATCGATATTATCTTGGCCTAAAATCCCCAGCAACTCGGGATCTGACTCACAAAGTGACAAGACGATCAAGTTTACACTTTAATCAGATGTAGTCACCCCTCCCCTGGCATTTACATCAACTTCCATCATCTAACAAAATACAAAAAAACAAAACCAATGGAGTACTGCAGGGAAGCCATCTTGAAAGTAAAATACATTATTTACACTGAAAACAAACGCTACGTTAAATCTGTTTTTTTCCAGGAGAGAAAAAAAACCTGTGAAATAAATAAGACTAGAAATGCTTTTTGTCCACATTCACAGCATGACAAAAAGCATCCTGTTAGAGGGCAGAGAACACATTAGTAGCTAACTGATTATTGCCAAAAGCCAAACTCTATACATTAGAATAGTCATTACATTATCTGTATTGTTTAGAAAAAAAGACATTTGGAAACTGCTACTTGAATGATTGTACAGCTTAAATACTTCTAGATATTTATATATATTCATTTCGTCTTGACCCTTTTGTTCATAGCTTTAACTCGTTGGCAACTTTGGAGGCGATGTTCTTGAAGGCGATGGAGGAGCCCGAGATCCGCTTGAAGCGCACGCCGTTGAGCGACAGGCGGGGCAGCTTGCACACCTCCATCTCCCACTGCACCAGGTCCTCGGCGCGGCCCTCCCCGTGGACGCACAGCAGCAGGAAGCTCTCGGGCTGCTCGTAGTCACAGTTGTTGGCGTCCAGCACCTTGCGGATCTCCCGCATGATGTCCCCGGGCTCCATGGAGCTGGTGGTCCTCATACTCCAGGTGAAGCGCAGGGAGCGCGGCTTGCCGTCTTTGGTTTCCCCCTTCGGATCCCCAGGAACGTGGCGACTAGAGACGGACAGACCGACGTGTTACAGCTTGTGGAACGGAGACCAGACACCACCCGGATGTAGACGGTGGTGTAGGCCTCGTCTCTGCTCCACTACGCACACACACACACACAGCCATGCTGGGTTGAACAGCCATCAGCTTAGAAAACGGTTGGGCCATTCAGAGCTGGTTTTAGTAACGCAGGGTCACACACACACACACACACACACACACACACACACACACACACACACACACACACACACACACACACACACACACACACACACACACACACACACACACACACACACACACACTGGGTTGAACAGCCGTCAGCTTAGAAAACGGTTGGGCCATTCAGAGCTGGTTTTAGTAACGCAGGATCACACACACACACACACACACACACGACATGAGATTCGCACATATGTACGAGTCGTGCCAGGGGTCAACAGACACAACAGGAAGACAGACAGAGCAGCAGGACAGACTGACGGAGACGGACAGAAAGACAGACAGAGCAGCAGGACAGACAGACGGAGACGGACAGAAAGGCAGACAGAGCAGGAGGACAGACAGACGGCTCACCTCGAGCCCTCAGGTCTCCCGTTTCTCTCAAACTCTGTGGAGACTCTGGAGGCAGCAGGGAGAGAACAACATGAATACCACCACCATCATCATCACCATCATCAGAGGCGCGTCACAGGGGAGGGGCGGGGGGGGGGGGGGGGGGTCAGTACTATGTAACCACGACACAACGGAACCACGAGAAAACTCAAAATATACGTCAAACTGAAACCACAAACAAGGTTGAAATCCGTTCTCCTCCTGGTCCCCCCAAGCAGGACCAAGTTCTGAGCATCACCCCCCAGCACACGCAACACTCAGCCAGATGGGGAGGGGTCCGACCCGGACAGACCCGCGGTACCAGGGTTGGCCCCAGAACCCACCACTGACCGCCACACACGAGACGGGGCTGCACAGCACCTCCCCTCCACTCCACCTCCCCTCCCCTCCCACTCCCACCTCCCCTCCCCTCCCCTCCCACCTCCCCTCCAGTCCACCTCCCCTCCCCTCCCCCTCCCACCTCCCCTCCACCCATTCCTGACATTACAGTCAACTCCCCCAGAGCCTGGTCTTTGTGATCCAGTTCCCTGCCTGGTGGAACATGGAGCTGGTACGGCCTGTGGCCGGGGTCCGCTGTGCAGCCCCCCTACCGTGCGCTGGCCGGTCTGGAGGGTCAAAGCCATGACATGCACACACACAGCAGATGGAGAGGCTGCAGCTGCATGCACTCTGACTGGATCCCATGCTGGCGACCGCTTGTTCCTAGCATGGCCCCTAGCATGGCCCCTAGCATGGCCCCTAGCATGGCTCCTAGCATGGCTCCTAGCATGGCCCCTAGCATGGCCCCTAGGAAATGGTATGTACTGATAGTTTTGTATGCAGGATGCTATTGGTTTGTTTTTAAACCATTCATTCATACTATTTATGAATAAAAGAATTCAGCTACAGCTCTATGCTGCTGTGGCTCACTGCTGCTTGTAGTTCTCAGACAGCACTGGGTTGTTGGAGGCCTCCAACTCCCAGCATGCAGTGGGGCAGCAGCAATAAGGGGCTCATTCAGACCAAATGTGTCCCTTCACCGGCCGTCTGTGTGACGTCGTGTTGTGAACTTTAACCCCTCCCTCATGCAGGGTGGAACAGGTCTGGAAAGGAGACGCGTGGCGATCAGTCTCTCCTCCCCCTTCACGGTTGCTCGGTAAACAGCGGAATGCTACGATGCTAACGTTGCATGGTAAACAAGGTTCTTCTACCCGTGGGCGTCTCCCGGTCTGCTCGCCCGGCTAACGTGATTGGCCGAATCTGTTCCCGCGCAGCAGCTTAGCTCAAATGACTCGCCGCCACGCCTGGTTTGGTGTGAATGAGCCCAACGTTTGTGCAACGTCCGAGGAAGCAGGAGAGGGCGCAACCAGCCTGACTCCAGACACCAGGCCCTCAACTCTGATCTCTAACACAAGACGGACTGTGGGAAACAACATGGCCCCACTTCCTGGTGGTCACATGACCAGACACAGCAGCCAATGATACGAACTCCCCAGGAAAACACACCAATGAGGAGATGATGCAAAGGATGTAGAGAATGTGGAGGAGGGGCAGAGAGGAAGAGGAAGTAGGGCAGAGAGAGGAGCAGAGAGGAAGAGGAGCAGCAGGGAGGAAGAGGAAGTAAAGCAGAGAGAGGAGGAGGAGCAGAGAGGAGGAGGAAGTAGAGCAGAGAGAGGAGGAGGAGGAGCAGAGAGGAGGAGGAAGTAAAGCAGAGAGGAGGAGGAGCTGAGAGGAGGAGGAAGTAGAGCAGAGAGAAGAGCAGTTGAAGGAATTAGAGCAGAGAGAGGAGGAGGCGCAGAGAGGAAGTGAGGGAGCAGGGAGAGGAGGAGGAGAACAAAGAAGAGCAGGAACCCAAGAGGAAGAGGAGGAGCAGGAGGGAGGAGAACGGTGCAGGAGACTTACTAAGACCGTGTGCTCCCTGCGGGGCGGGCCCGGCAGCCCCTGACTTGGCCGGGTCAATACTGACCCTGCTCAGAGAGGTCAAAGGTTACAGGGCAGAGAAAGGTGGGGAAGAAACATTTACACACAGAAAGAGAGAGGGTCAAATCGGGAGGAAGGGGAACCTAACTTCCTGTGTTGAGGAAGGAGGCGGGACATCAGCTCTCCCTCTGCACCAATCAGATTCCAGCATGTTATGGTTGAAGCGTGAACAAACCAAAGAGCAGACACAGGATGGACGGACAGCTGTGGGATGAAGGCGATGAAGACGATGACGATGAAGGTAGCGTTGAGCAAACCCACCAAGTTTCCTCAGACCGAGACCTAGATGACAGTGGAGGGCACCACCACTAGAGGGTGCTGAGAAGCTTCAGGACAGTCAGCTCCTGGCTTCTCCCAACATGGCTGCCCTCACGAAGGGTGAACCAGAGCTAGCTGGTAGCTACACGCAGCTACCTTCTGATTGGCTGATGTGTACACACCTACGTCTCTGGAAGGTTGCCCGGACCAGACTGCATCTGTTGAGCAGGTGAATAAACCCCTCCCCCTGAATGCTACAAGTTAGCATGCTAGCTTACACCAAACATGCTCGCCCTCCTCAACATGCTAATTTACACCAACACTTTAGCTTGGCTAAACTTAATGGTATCAATGAATCACTAACACTCTGTAAGATTCAACGCTACGTCAAGCAAACACATTTACAACCACAACACTCATCTCTAGACAGACTCGTTACTGGAGCCAGACGTGACAGCTGCTCAGAGAGGGAGGCCTAACACACCTGCAGTCTGTTCCACCTCAGTAGAGAGCCCTGAGATTCTACCAAACCCTCAGTCCGGGTCAGTCCCCTCCCAAACAACCGACCGGGAAAGAGAGCGGACTGGAGCTACAACAGGATCTAAACACAACCTTCTGCTGGGTTCTGAAGACCAACACTGAACCCCTCACAGTTTAGAGAGGTCTCCTGGGGGAATGAAGTGTGTGTGTGTGTGTATGTGTATGTGTATGTGTATGTGTATGTGTGTGTGTGTGTGTGTGTGTGTGTGTGTGTGTGTGTGTGTCTCAAGCCGACCAGTCAGAAACGGCCTCAGCAGGGGGGCGTTTGCATGCGATGAGATGTTAGTGACAGGCAGAACACTACACTACACATACACGCAGCGTCGTGATTGGCCAGGGCCAGGCGGTGACTTGTGATTGGTCGGGTGAGGGTCTAGCAGCTCTGCGTCTCTCCCAGTGGGAGACACACTGGTTCACCTCAACGCACACAGCCCAGCTCAACACCAGTGGAGGGAGACAGGAGCGTTTCCATACTGACCACGCAGACGCTCTGACCCCAACGGGCGTCCAGGGAGTCAAGGAGACGAAGTCAGGGCGGAGCGGGTGGTGTTACACCATCCAGCCTACCGGTAGACCAGGGACTCCTCCATCACTACCACAACACTAGCCTAGCAGGAAGTGAATAGGTTGTGTGTACGACCTCCAGTAAACATATGCCTTTATGCACGCATACACTCTGCACTCCTCTTCCCTCCTGGGGAGCACTCCCCTGCTAGTGGTGAGAGGGCTGGGTGCGTCAGGACGGGCTGTTAGACCACCAGGTGTGTGTGGCCAGGTGTGCGTGGCGAGGGGTTAGTGAAGCAGCAGTCTGCCGAGACCCCGGGGGTCCGAGTTATGGTTCACACCGAGGCAACGCCGGTGGTCCTACCTTTTGGCAAACCTGAACGACATGTTTCTACAACAGAACCAGACACACACCGTGAGAACCACACCACCACCACCACACTGTGTGTGTGTGTGTGTGTGTGTGTGTGTGTGTGTGTGTGTGTGTGTGTGTGTGTGTGTGTGTGTGTGTGTGTGTGTGTGTGTGTGTAGAGTGACAGTGTGTATGTGTGTGTGTGTGTTTAGAGTGACAGTGTGTGTGTGTGTGTGTGTGTCTAGAGTGACAGTGTGTATGTGTGTGTGTGTAGAGTGACAGTGTGTATGTGTGTGTGTAGAGTGACAGTGTGTATGTGTGTGTGTTTGGGAGTGACTGGGTGAGTGAGTGAGTTAGGGTGAGTGTGCGTGTGAGTAAGTGAGTGTGAATGTTAGTGTGTGTGTGTGAGGGATGGATGGTTTGCATGAGTGGAGACATATGGGAGGTGATAGGAATCGGCACACGTTGGAAGGGAGATTCCCAATCAAAAGGCTTTGGATTCAAATAGATACAATCGATTTCTCTTCCTGGTCCTAGACCAGAGCTGTAGCTAGCCTAGTGGTCGCTAGCCCACAACCTAGCAGGCTTAGCAGCCGTCGCTAGCCTAGTGGTCGCTAGCCTAGCAGCGGGCCAGGGACGCGCGGCTAGTGCAGTATCCAGTGGAGGAGCACGCTGCTGCAGATGTCAGGTTAGGATTGAGCTGGTGGTCTGGGGCAGCGTTTCCCAACCTGTGGGGCCCTTGAGTTGCATATGGGGTCCCAGGAGGTGGCTGATTTATAAGCTGGGGGGGGGTCGGGTGGGGGGGTCAGGTGGGGGGGTCAGGTGGGGGGTCGGGTGGGGGGGTCGGGTGGGGGGGTCGGGTGGGGGGGTCAGGTGGGGGGTCGGGTGGGGGGGTCGGGTGGGGGGGGTCGGGTGGGGGGTCGGGTGGGGGGTCCGGTGGGGGGGGTCGGGTGGGGGGGTCGGGTGGGGGGGTCAGGTGGGGGTCGTACCTGCGCGTGAGCTTGGAGGTGAGCTTGGAGAAGAGGTTGCCGGTTCCGCGGCTGCGTGTCTGGGAGAGGGGGGCCGCGTCGTGGGACAGCGTGGGCGAGGCGGGGGGCCCGTTGTAGGTGGCGGTGCGGCGGTCCCGGAGCTGCCCCCCGTGGAAGGTGCTGCGGCTGGCCGTCCCGCGGGGGAATCGCAGCCGGTCGGGCGTGGTGGCGTTGGCCACGCTGTGGGTGGAGGCCCCCGGGGTCCGCTGGCTGCTGGGGGACACCGCCACGCTGCTGGGGAGGGGGGGAAGCAACACCGTTACTATCACGACCACTAGGACCAGTAGGACCTACTGGGGAGTTCCCCACTGTTTAGCATCACCTCCCAGACGCCCTGCGAGACTCACTGGTCCATTTAGGAGCAGCTAGGGGTCAGGGGGCATCTCGCTCTACGAGACTCACTGGTCCATTTAGGAGCAGCTAGGGGTCAGGGGGCATCTCTCTCTACGAGACTCACTGGTCCATTTAGGAGCAGCTAGGGGTCAGGGGGCATCTCGCTCTACGAGACTCACTGGTCCATTTAGGAGCAGCTAGGGGTCAGGGGGCATCTCGCTCTACGAGACTCACTGGTCCATTTAGGAGCAGCTAGGGGTCAGGGGGCATCTCGCTCTACGAGACTCACTGGTCCATTTAGGAGCAGCTAGGGGTCAGGGGGCATCTCGCTCTACGAGACTCACTGGTCCATTTAGGAGCAGCTAGGGGTCAGGGGGCATCTCTCTCTACGAGACTCACTGGTCCATTTAGGAGAAGTTAGGGGTCAGGGGGCATCTCGCTCTACGAGACTCACTGGTCCATTTAGGAGCAGCTAGGGGTCAGGGGGCATCTCGCTCTACGAGACTCACTGGTCCATTTAGGAGCAGCTAGGGGTCAGGGGGCATCTCGCTCTAGGAGACTCACTGGGGCTCCAGGTCCATTTAGGAGCAGCTAGGGGTCAGGGGGCATCTCGCTCTAGGAGACTCACTGGGGCTCCAGGTCCATTTAGGAGCAGCTAGGGGTCAGGGGGCATCTTGCTCTAGGAGACCTACCGGTTAGACTGTGGACACTGGGGATCGAACCCAGAACCATCTGGTCTGAGTCAGGTCCCTACCCACTAGACTATCCTGCCACCAGTGGTTTTAAAGTTCACAAGGTCAACAAGATCCTAAAAACGAAAGCCATCTGACTCTAATTTGAGACAACAACAACCACAACAATAATTTGAGTTTGGTTTTGAAACAAATAGGACTAGTACACATGTCAATGTACCAGTATGGCTTTATAACCTACTTCCTGTTATCTCCACGTCTTTATGACGTATCACACCTGTAAATCGAACAATCGTATACCACAAAGCAAAACCACACCGTTCAGAAACCACCTTTTAAAACCACTGAAAACAAATGACCATGATGAATATGGACGAGGAATTCCACATCATTCACGTACCGTTGACCTTTGAACCACAGGATGGGCCAGATATGAAGATATATGACTTGGTCTTAACCTCAGCAACCTGCTCTGGCTGGGGAAGCTAGCGTGTTTAGCCCGTGGCGGCTAACCTATTGGGCTTGTGGTGTTGGAGCACGAGGCTAGCTAATGAAGAGCTACCTTGTTTCTGCTGCAGTCGTGTGACTCACAGGAGGTCACAAGACCGCGTCCTGCAGCTTCCTCGCTGCTGCGTTTGGCTCCAGCAGCAGACCGCTGTCCCAGCAGAGACCTTCCAGCCTCGTTAAGAGCACACTTCAAGTGGGGGAAGTACGGAGCAAATCCACTTCAGAGTTACTGGACCAATGTTGGACTTTTATTCAAACGCTAGAGCCACCGTGAAGGGCAGGTGGAATCCAGCCTTAAAATAAACGCTATGCACGTCAAATCGATTGGCTGCGTCCTTTCCCCAACACATCGACCGATGGGGCCACCTGCAAGTGGCTCTTCAAAGACAGCAGCTCCAGCCTGTCACGTGACCCCCCCCCCCCCCCCCCCCCACCCGGGACACCTCCAGCCAATCACAAAGAGGCAGCTTGATGTTAGCGTGTGGCGCTCTTTAACGTGAGGACCAGCAGAGCACAATCAGACGGTAGTCATGGTAACGCAGCTGGGAGGTTGGACCGCGGCGGCGACCGAGCAGGTCAGGGGTCAGGGGTCAGGTGGGGTAGACAGGGTCACGGTCAAAGGTCATGACTTTGACCTCTGGAGCACAAATCAGGAGCAGCGTGATTGGATGTTAGTACAAGGAGAATGTGTCTGGGAAAGAGTTCAGAGGTCAGAAGGAGGTCAGCCAGAGGTCAGAGAGAGAGGGACAGTTCTAGGGTGAACTGGATTGGTTGTTGGGTTGATGACATCATGATGTTTTAATCAGCATGTGTCCATCAGCAGCAGTAATGAGGCTTCCTCTAGGCTGGAGGAGGGTCCGGGGGGCCTCTTCTGAACCTGAGATAATAGAGGCTCCTGTAACCAGGACCTCTTCTGAACCTGAGATAGTAGAGGCTCCTGTAACCAGGGCCTCTTCTGAACCTGAGATAGTAGAGGCTCCTGTAACCAGGGCCTCTTCTGAACCTGAGATAGTAGAGGCTCCTGTAACCAGGGCCTCTTCTGAACCTGAGATAGTAGAGGCTCCTGTAACCAGGGCCTCTTCTGAACCTGAGATAGTAGAGGCTCCTGTAACCAGGGCTGGGTCCAGGACTGGACTAATGTGAACCGGGCCCTGGAGACCCAGGTTGAGGGTTAACCAGGGTTAGGTTAACCCGGGTGGTTTAACCAGGGTGAGGTTAACCCGGGTGGGTTAACCAGGGTGAGGTTAACCAGGGTGAGGTTAACCAGGGTGAGGGTTAACCAGGGTGGGTTAACCAGGGTGAGGTTAACCCGGGTGGGTTAACCAGGGTGAGGTTAACCCGGGTTAGGTTAACCCGGGTGGTTTAACCAGGGTGGGTTAACCAGGGTGAGGTTAACCCGGGTGGGTTAACCAGGGTGAGGTTAACCCAGGTGGGTTAACCAGGGTGGGGTTAACCAGGGTGAGGTTAACCCGGGTGGGTTAACCAGGGTGAGGTTAACCCGGGTGGGTTAACCAGGGTGAGGTTAACCCGGGTGGTTTAACCAGGGTGGGGTTAACCCGGGTGGTTTAACCAGGGTGGGGTTAACCCGGGTGGTTTAACCAGGGTGGGGTTAACCCGGGTGGGTTAACCAGGGTGAGGTTGACGGGGCCAGAGGAGGAGGCGCTGCAGGAGGAGACAGGAGGAGCGGGGGGAACACACAGGGCCTGCGGTCTTACGTGGGCGTGTCGTAGTCCAGGTGGGAGGGGGGCAGGGGGCTCCAGCCCGCCTGGCCGGCGGAGGGGGGGCTGACCGCCGGGTACCTGAAGCCCACCGGGGAGCCGGAGCACGCGGCCCCCAGACCCCCCGACCCGCAGGAGGGGGCGGGGCCGCACACCGCCTCGCTCGGACTGGCCGGGCCGAGGAAGAGGAGGGTGAAGAGACACCAGAGCCACCCAACGTGAGAGGAAGAGGAGGGTGAAGAGACACCAGAACCACACAACGTGAGAGGAAGAGGAGGGTGAAGAGACACCAGAGCCACACAACGTGAGAGGAAGAGGAGGGTGAAGAGACACCAGAGCCACCCAACGTGAGAGGAAGAGGAGGGTGAAGAGACACCAGAACCACACAACGTGAGAGGAAGAGGAGGGTGAAGAGACACCAGAGCCACACAACGTGAGAGGAAGAGGAGGGTGAAGAGACACCAGAGCCACACAACGTGAGAGGAAGAGGAGGGTGAAGAGATACCAGAACCACACAACGTGAGAGGAAGAGGAGGGTGAAGAGACACCAGAACCACACAACGTGAGAGGAAGAGGAGGGTGACAGAAGGTGCAAAAACAGGAAGAGTGAGAGAGTTAGAGGAAGAGTGAGAGAGTTACAGGAAGAGTGAGAGAGTTACAGGAAGAGTGAGAGAGTTACAGGAAGAGTGAGAGAGTTACAGGAAGAGTGAGAGAGTTACAGGAAGAGTGAGAGAGTTAGAGGAAGAGTGAGAGAGTGAGAGGAAGAGTGAGAGTTACAGGAAGAGTGAGAGAGTTAGATGAAGAGCGAGAGTTAGAGGAAGAGTGAGAGAGTTACAGGAAGAGTGAGAGAGTTACAGGAAGAGTGAGAGAGTTACAGGAAGAGTGAGAGAGTTACAGGAAGAGTGAGCGGAAGGTGACAACAAGGAGAACTGCGTATTCGGACACTCTCAGATCCTCTGGTTCTCCTTGGACATGCGGTACAGGAAGTCCTTACATGGGCAGCAAGAAAGTCCGGGTCCAAACCAAAGATCCCTCTGTTGGGACGACCATCGGGTCTCAAGATGGAGGGAAGGGGGACAGGAAGTGGTGCTGGCCTACAGGAAGTGGTCTCACCTGTTCTCCTTGCCGTTGGGGATGACGGCCAGGCGGTCCGTGTTGTTGCGGTCGCTGCAGACGTACGTGTTCCTCCTGGTCATGCCTGCAGACGCCGCCGAGCTCTGAGACAACAACAACAACAACAACATTAACAACAACAACCACCACCACCACATTAACAACAACATTAACCACAACAACAACAACCACAACAACATTAACCACAACAACAACAACCACAACAACATTAACAACAACAACATTAACCACAACCACAACAACATTAACCACAACAACCACAACCACAACAACATTAACCACAACAACAACAACCACAACAACATTAACCACAACCACAACAACATTAACCACAACAACAACAACCACAACAACATTAACCACAACAACAACAACCACATTAACAACAACAAAAACAACTGCAATAAAAAACAACACTTACAAAACAACGAGGACACCATGAAAACAGACATTGTCGTTGTGCGTGTGTGTACGAATATGTGTGTGTGCGCTCGTATGTATTTATGTATATGCGTGCGTGTATGTGTGTGCACGCATGTGTGCGTCCGTGTATATGCGTGTGCGCATGTATGTATGTATGTGTGTGTATATATGTGTGTGTGTGTGTGTGTGTGTGTGTGTGTGTGTGTGTGTGTGTGTGTGTGCGTCCGTGTATATGCGTGTGCGCATGTATGTATGTATGTGTGTGTATATATGTGTGTGTGTGTGTGTGTGTGTGTGTGTGTGTGTGTGTGTGTGTGTGTGTGTGTGTGTGTGTGTGTGTGTGTGTGTGTGTGTGTGTGTGTGTGTGTGTGTGTGTGTGTGTGTGTGTGTGTGTCTCACCGCGGGGCCGGTGGTCGCCCCCTTCTTGCGGTCCGGGATGTCGGCCTTGTTGGGGTTGTTGGCGTTGCCGAGCAACGGGCTGGCGGGCGGGGCGGTGCGGCTGGAGGAGAGCCCCGTGCGGGCGGAGGAGGTGGAGGAGGTGGAGGAGGGCTTCCTCAGAGCCACGCCTCCTTCCTCCTGGCCCTCGCCCACCGTGGTCTGACTCCGCTTGGGGTGGGAGCCCGGAACCACGTTCTGGCCCGCTGAGGAGAGAACGTAGAACCACGTCAACATAGAACCACGTCAACATAGAAATACAGCAACATAGAACCACGTTCTGGCCCGCTGAGGAGAGAACGTAGAACCACGTCAACGTAGAAATACAGCAACATAGAACCACGTTCTGGCCCGCTGAGGAGAGAACGTAGAACCACGTCAACATAGAACCACGTCAACATAGAAATACAGCAACATAGAACCACGTCAATGTAGAAATACAGCAACATAGACACACATCAATATATATATATAAATATATACACAAACAGTGGGCCGTGTTAATGCATCGTTTGGCTTCATGGAGTTGTAATTAGGTTCCATGTCATGTGATCTCCCACGTCAGCCGTGAACCAGTTCCAGCCGACAGATCAATGAGACATGACGTCATTAACAGAGCTGCATCAGACCAGCCCAGACTAGTCTACCACCAGGTCAGACCCGTGATCATCACCTCACCACTAGGGGGCGCAGAGTTATATTGTTATTCTGCTGTGTGTGTGTGTGTGTGTGTGTGTGTGTGTGTGTGTGTGTGTGTGTGTGTGTGTGTGTGTGTGTGTGTGTGTGTGTGTGTGTGTGTGTGTGTGTGTGTGTGTGTGTGTGTGTGTGTGTGTGTGTGTGTGTGTGTGTGTGTGTGTGTGTGTGTGTGTGTGTGTGTGTGTGTGTGTGTGTGTGTGTGTCCTACCTTGTTCACTGTAGCGTCGCTGCTTCTGATTGGACACACTGCGCTGGACCTTGAGGTGGGAGGGGGACTGGCCATTCAGCTCGCTGGCTGGGCGGGGCTTAGCCAGGGACAGGTTACTGTTGGAGCCACTGGGGTCCAGCTACACACACACACACACACACACGTTTAGATGCCATTCGATACAGGCTACAGCTCTCCAAGTCACTGATAAGTCCTCAGATGTTGTTTGTTGGGAGGGGTCTGTGGCGAACAGCTGGAGGGACTGAAGAAAGATATAAAACCTCTGTTGGGACACACAGATGAGGTGGAGGTCCTCTTGAAGATGGTAGAATAGAGGTCGAGGAGAGTAGAGTGTAGGTGTCAGTCAGATGTCAGAACGAGGTTAGAGGTTAGAGGTTAGAGGTCAGGTTAGGCAGACCTCAAGTAAAGCTAGAGTTGAATGGGGGTCAAGTTAAGGTCAAGAGGTTAAGTTACCAGTTTGTTTACCTCGGAGCTCTTACTAGACAGCAGCAGGTAGGTGGAGGTTAAGGGAAGGTTAAGGATAGTGTGTTTACCTCTGAACTCTTCCTAGACAGCAGCAGGTAGGTGGAGGTTAAGGGAAGGTTAAGAGGAGGTTAAAGGAAGGTTAAGGAGAGGTTGGGTTAGTGTGTTTACCTCTGAACTCTTCCTAGACAGCAGCAGGTAGGTGGAGGTTAAGGGAAGGTTAAGAGGAGGTTAAAGGAAGGTTAAGGAGAGGTTGGGTTAGTGTGTTTACCTCTGAACTCTTCCTAGACAGCAGCAGGTAGGTGGAGGTTAAGGGAAGGTTAAGAGGAGGTTAAAGGAAGGTTAAGGAGAGGTTGGGTTAGTGTGTTTACCTCTGAACTCTTCCTAGACAGCAGCAGGTAGGTTGCAGTAATCTCGTCGTATTTCATCTTGGCCAGCGACTCCTGGATCTCCTCCAGGTTGTAGCCCATCCCCACCATCACGTCTATAACACAAGCACCAGGAAGTACATGAAGAACACCTGGACTACATGAAGAACACCTGGACTACATGAAGAACACCTGGACTACATGAAGAACACCTGGACTACATGAAAAACACCTGGACTACATGAAGGAACACCTGGACTACATGAAGAACACCTGGACTACATGAAGAACACCTGGACTACATGAAGAACACATGAAGAACACCTGGACTACATGAAGAACACCTGGACTACATGAAGTACACATGAAGAACACCTGGACTACATGAAGAACACCTGGACTACATGAAGAACACATGAAGAACACCTGGACTACATGAAGAACACCTGGACTACATGAAGAACACCTGGACTACATGAAGAACACCTAGACTACATGAAGAACACCTGGACTACATGAAGAACACCTGGACTACATGAAGAACACCTGGACTACATGAAGAACATCTGAACTACATGAAGAACACCTGGACTACATGAAGAACATCTGAACTACATTAAGCCACACTTGGGCATCATAAATGGTAGATGATATTCTATCTGATCATTCCTGTGTGGAAGATTTATCAGATGGAATCAGTACACAGTGAGATCAGGAGGAAGAGAGAGACAGAAGTACACTTCAATAGAAATAAAAACGGATTTAAGAAACTGACTGGTCTATATTTAATCACATTTTCCCTGAAAAGTCTTTGAATCAGAGACATTGGTTTATTTTAATAGATTTAGCAGAGAAAACGACAGGGGATGAAGGAGACTTTGAACTGATGCATTTCCACGCATCTAAAAATATAAGTGTTTGAGGAGACGACAGCACCAAGGATATATTTCTCTCTGAGCTTCAGAATCTCTTCTGAGAGACACAGAGAGAGAGACCCAGAGACAGAGAGAGAGACCCAGAGACAGACAGACAGAGACAGACAGACAGACAGACAGACAAAGAGAGAGACATACACACACAGCGAGAGAGAGACAGAGAGAGAGACACACATACACAGCGAGAGAGAGAGACAGAGAGAGAGAGGAGGAAGCTGTAGTCCCACGCTCTGTGTATTAGCCCTCCAACACCTCCATGAAGCCTCTGCCTTCTACAAACACCAACACTCCTTTACTGCTCTGGTGTTTCTACTTTACTAATCAAAACTAGAAGATACACTTGACAAAATGTACTTAAACCAACATGTAGCAAACCAGCTAACTGACTGGGTAGCTTACCAGCTAACTGACCTTAATGTATTATTAATGTTCTGACTGTGAACAGTACATGATTCAAACAACAATTCATATAGTAGTCCCATTATGACAAACAAAAACACTGACAAAAAAATCAAAAACTGTGTGTGCGTCTATACGATACATTACGGTAGACTGATCCACACACACAATAACTTATCCGTAAGTAGCCACTTTTATCTAGAGACTAAAAATAACCACAGTACCTCACACTGCCCTACACACACACACACACACACACACACACACACACTTCCAAGTCCCAGTGTGGTTCACACACACACACACGGTTATTCTACACAAAAGGTAAAAGTGCAATTGATGCACACACACACGTACACACACACACGCAGTTTGTAATCCCGCCCCCTCAACCAATGACCTCTCCCCATCTAGCGAAGACCCGCCCCTCGCATACCACCCCACCCCCCCAGCCTCCCTCACGTTGAGAGCAGCGTGCAGCTCCATCCCATAATATCAAACATTGATCTCTGTGCTCCACATCTGCTCCAGAGAGCCCAGCGATGCTCCCAGCAGACGCAGGGTGCTAACTGGGTCTGCCCGGCTGGAACCAGGCCCGGACACCCAGTTCTTCTAGCACCCCACACTCTGGGTATGTCATTATGATCGAATGATAAGGACAACCCCCCATTAATAAAGAACTGTTCGGTCTTAATTCGGTTGGAGTTTCCATCGCCTTCCTTTGGAAACCCAGAGAGCTTTGCAAGCAAAGAGAGAATAAAAGATCAACAGTAATAACTCAGTGAAGGAGTGTGTGGAGGTACTGGAGGGGGTACTGGAGGGGGTACTGGTGGTACTGGTGGTACTGGAGGGGGTACTGGAGGTACAGGAGGGGGTACTGGTGGTACTACTGGTACTGGAGGGGGTACTGGTGGTCCGATCCTAAGAGGTCCGGATATTAGTCATGTTGAGATGAAGCCCACAGAGAGACCGAGGGAGAGAGAGAGAGACAGAGACACAGAGAGACCGAGGGAGAGAGAGAGAGACAGAGACACAGAGAGACCGAGGGAGAGAGAGAGAGACAGAGACACAGAGAGACCGAGGGAGAGAGAGAGAGACAGAGACACAGAGAGACCGAGGGAGAGAGAGACACAGAGAGACCGAGGGAGAGAGAGACACAGAGACGGTCTCTAGAAGTGAAGCAATGTTGTAAACACAGTGTGTGTGATGTAACGACAGCAGAGTTATTTAGAGGACACCTCCTACATAGAGGAAGAGGAGAATACAAGGAGGAGGAGAATAGAGGAAGAGGAGAGTAGAGGAAGAGGAGAATAGAGGAAGGAGGTGGAGAATAGAGGAAGAGGAGAATAGAGGAAGGAGGAGGAGGAGGAGGAGGAGGAGGAGGAGGAGGAGGAGGAGGAGGAGAGGGAAGAGGAGAAGGAGGAGAGAGAGAGTGGTGTCTTGTGTTGTCGTGGGGGTGGAGGAGTCTGTAGAGAAGGGCTCTTGTCAGGATGACTCAGACAGCAGAACCACACTGTGTCCAGCTCCACCTGCTCCACCTCAACATTTATACACCACCCTTCACAACAGACAGCAGAACCACACTGCGTCCAGCTCCACCTGCTCCACCTCAACATTTATACACCACCCTTCACAACAGACAGCAGAACCACACTGCGTCCAGCTCCACCTGCTCCACCTCAACATTTATACACCACCCTTCACAACAGACAGCAGAGCCACACTGTGTCCAGCTCCACCTGCTCCACCTCAACATTTATACACCACCCTTCACAACAGACAGCAGAACCACACTGTGTCCAGCTCCACCTGCTCCACCTCAACATTTATACACCACCCTTCACAACATGTACTACTAGACCCGGTGTACACCACCCTTCAGGAGAGAGAGAGACAGAGAGAGAGACACAGAGACACCGAGACAGACATACAGACCGAGACAGACAGACAGAGACAGACAGACAGAGACAGACAGAGACAGACCCAGACAGACAGAGACAGACAGAGACAGACCCAGACAGACAGACAGACAGACAGACAGACCGAGACAGAGAGACAGACCGAGACAGACAGACAGACAGACAGACCGACCCAGACAGACCGAGACAGACCCAGACAGACCCAGACAGACCCAGACAGACCCAGACAGACCCAGACAGACAGACAGACAGACAGACAGACAGACAGACCGACATACAAACAGATGACGCAGAGAAATGATGCTGAGAGGTGGAGGGAAGCAATAAGCAGTGAGATGGAGAGAAAGTAGAGAGAGAGCAGTAGAGTACATAGAAACAGAGACAAGAGAGAGAAGAAAGGGGGGATTAGAGAGGATGGGAGAGCAGAGAGAGAACAGATATAGGGAGAGGCAGAGGATAGGGGAAGAAAGATGGGCAGAGAGAGAGGAGAGAGAGAAGGTGCAGAGGGAGGCAGAGAACGAGGGAAAGGGAGAACAGTGAGAAGGAGAGAGACCGATAGGCAGAGAGAGAGAGGCAGGGAGAGAGAGAGGCAGGGAGAGAGAGAGGCAGGAAGAGAGGGGGAGAAAGAGATCCCTGGTACGTGCTCTGGGTTTCTAATTATCCCCCCACGTCTCAGTAGGTGGGGGCTGGGCGCTCCAACACATGGCACAGCCAACCAGCTGCTGTTATGTAACCACCTCCCCCTGAGGACAGTAAATAACACAGCACCTCTCTCCCTGCTTCACCGCTCTCGTTTCCTCCTTTCTGCTCCTGCTTTTATCCTCTCCTCCCCCTCTTCCTCCCTGTCCTCCCCTCAACTCGTCCTCCTCTTCCTCTCCATCTCTAGAGTGTGTCTCAGGCTGAACCAGGACACTGCAGACCCAGCTGCTGCGGTGGTGGGGAGCAGTACAGGTTCTGGTACCGTGTGGTCCATCTCTCCCTCTGGTTCAGTCCGGCTCGGTCATGGCCTGATGCCAGCTGGTCCCGGGACATTTGAGGATGTCCTTGTAACCCTACTTAACCATTCATTAACATTAGTAAACGCAGTAACAAGCCTTCACTAACCATTAACTTAACAGTTCATACCAGTTAACTAATGGTCTAGTAATAATGTACTAATGTGTCCGTGTTACCTATGGTATTCATTTATACTTTATCTAACAGGGTTAGGCTTAATCCAAACTATAACCCTACTAAATAATGTATAGATTACTACTTAGTTAACACCATCAGTAACCACAAACACCATTAGTATACCATCAGTTAACTAGTTAGTTCATTCTCATTACTGCATTAACTAATTATGTTAGTTATTGTAACCTTATTGTTTTCAAATGTACTTACTGTGTGGTCATGTGACTTTGTTTTCAAATGTACTTACTGTGTGGTCATGTGACTTTGTTTTCAAATGTCCTTAGTGTGTGGTCATGTGACTTTGTTTTCAAATGTCCTTAGTGTGTGGTCATGTGACTTTGTTGGAGGGTAGATTAAGGTTCATTACAATGTGATCATGTGACTATGTTAGCGTCCTTTGTTAAACTTCCTCAATGTCTGGTCATGTGACTTGACTGTTGTGTTAGGGTCGATTGTTTAACTTCCTTACAATGTGGTCATGTGACGTTCGGGTGGATAAGGCCTCCTTTCTTAGTGCTGATAATAATAATAATACATTTGATTTATATAGCGCTTTTCAAGGTAACCAAAGACACTTATATGACAAAGCCAACAAACTATCAACTAAAATACAAAACAATTATCAATGGTGAATCCATTCAAATGAAAACAGAGCGAGGAGGAGAGTGGTCAAAGCACATGTGACCCGTGGTCATGTGACCCGTCTACCCACCTATCCTCTTCTGGTCGGTGATGTCCAGCTCGGGCTCCAGGAAGGGCTTCAGGTGGTCCTCGTCGAAGCCTGCGTTGATCCAACGGTCCTTCATGATTTGCTGGAGAGGACGGAGGTGACATCATCAGAACACCGACTACCACACAACCAATCGCATCAGAGTCGTCACATTTTGTTTTGCCTTTGTGTGTTTGCATTATTATCAGTTGATATGCATTATTATCAGTTGATATGATAACGACAATCTTAGACATGCTTCACTCTGCTTTTATGCCACCCAGATGAATCCAGAATCCACTTTGAATCGGAAATCGTTCTGAATCCAATCGTGAGATACTGAACGATTCCCACGCCTACTAACAACCAATCACAAAGCTCCAGCCCAGACCACTTCCTGTTGCGAGAAGCATGGTCAGGAAACCATGTGAGACAGACAGCTAACAGGTTTCCTGGTTTCCACTGTAGACCAGTATCATCCGGTCCCATCGCGTAACAAATATCAGACATCAATACGTAGTTCACACAGACAAGCATCCATTATACAGCACACACAACAGTAGAGATTTATACCACAGTACACACAAATGAAAGCACAACAGAGACAGAATGTGTAGCATTGCTAACTGTTGCCGGCTGTGTAGCATTGGAGCGACGCTAGTTTCCCTAGCGTGTAGCATAGCTTTGTGCTACTAGCACAGTGCACGACCAGCATTGCTAACCGTTGCTAGCTGTGTAGCATTGGAGCGATGCTAGTTTCCTTAGCGTGTAGCATAGCTTTGTGCTACTAGCACAGTGCACGACCAGTAACTGTGCATCATTTGCTTCACAAGGAGTCACGCACACGTTGTCTTCATGCTCAAACCAGAGGCGTTGTGTCCAGTGCTGGGTGGTTGATCTATTCCACTAGCTCATCTACAGTCCTCTGCTGCAAAGCCCTCCTCTCCCATCACTCTGTAGGGCCCTCTGCTGCAACACACACTCATCACTCTGTAGGGCCCTCTGCTGCAACACACACTCATCACTCTGTAGGGCCCTCTGCTGCAACACACACTCATCACTCTGTAGGGCCCTCTGCTGCAACACACACTCATCACTCTGTAGGGCCCTCTGCTGCAACACACACTCATCACTCTGTAGGCCCCTCTGCTGCAACACACACTCATCACTCTGTAGGCCCCTCTGCTGCAACACACACTCCCATCACTCTGTAGGGCCCTCTGCTGCAACACACACTCCCATCACTCTGTAGGGCCCTCTGCTGCAACACACACTCATCACTCTGTAGGCCCCTCTGCTGCAACACACACTCCCATCACTCTGTAGGGCCCTCTGCTGCAACACACACTCCCATCACTCTGTAGGGCCCTCTGCTGCAACACACATTCATCACTCTGTAGGCCCCTCTGCTGCAACACACACACACACACACACACACACACACACACACACACACACACACACACACACACACACACACACACACACACACACACACACACACACACACACACACACACACACACACACACACACACACTCCTGCTAATCACCAGAACACGTGTTCCCAGGAACAGAACAGAACAGAACAGAACACACAATTATGTTATACGCTGATTCTGTGTCTCTCTTCTTAGAAGTGATCAAAGAAGGAGTTCTAAGAAGACGGTGTCCTGGTAAACACCCCGTTACCCTGGTAGCACACGATCAGCATACGCTGCTAACCACTTAGTCCTTAGGTAGAGGCTTTCATCCAACGCCTTACCGGGAATTCAGAGCCATTGTGGAGTCACCTTGCTCTAGAGGCCTACAGGTAGACGCTGGACATGATGGAGTCATCTTGCTCTAGAGCCCTACAGGTAGACGCTGGACATGATGGAGTCACCTTGCTCTAGAGCCCTACAGGTAGACGCTGGACATGATGGAGCCACCTTGCTCTAGAGGCCTACAGGTAGACGCTGGACATGATGGAGCCACCTTGCTCTAGAGGCCTACAGGTAGACGCTGGACATTGTGGCTCAAAGCCAGAACCTTCCAGCCTAACCAGTACTAGACTACGGACTCTAAAGGTCATGTGGGATGTTGAGGTGCACCAGGCCAGGTGCCAGGCCACCAGGCGTCCTGGGGGAGGTGTTCAGGTGCTGTTTGTGAAGGGACATTTCTCATGAGGACTATCCTCTTATCGCCACTAACGTTTGAGTGCTACTTCTGCCTCCAAAGCCCATCAGCCCGCTTCGTCCATGGAGGGGGCGGGGCTTCCACAGGGAGGAGGAGAGGAGGTCGTGGTGATGTCATGGTGATGGAGGAGGAGGAAGAGGAGCAGGAGGAGGTGCTGGTCCGGGGCAGACCGCATGCCAGGGGGCGATGAGGAGGATGATGGCGATGAGGAAGAGGAGGGTTAATAAAGAGATATTTACATTGTCCGCAGCCTCCCTCACCTCCAGTGTTCCCCGCTTGGACGGGTTCAGCACCAGGAAGCGCTTCAGGAGGTTCTCGCAGTCCGTGGACATGTAGAACGGGATGCGGTACTTCCCCCGCAGAACCCGCTCCCGCAGCTCCTGGTGGACAGAGAACCACAACACAACGTTGGAGGAACCGGGTTCAGAAACTCTCTCTGCCTGACCGCCTGATCTGAAATAAAGACCTGTGTCTACACCGCTGGCTCTCTCTCTCTCTCTCTCTCTCTCTCTCTCTCTCTCTCTCTCTCTCTCTCTCTCTCTCTCTCTCTCTCTCTCTCTCTCTCTCTCTCTCTCTCTCTCTCTCTCTCTCTCTCTCTCTCTCTCTCTCTCTCTCTCTCTCTCTTCTCTCTCTCTCTCCTCTCTCTCTCTCTCTCTCTCTCTCTCTCTCTCTCTCTCTCTCTCTCTCTCTCTCTCTCTCTCTCTCTCAGGTCAGGGTTGTCCGTGTGTTCCGTGTACTGGGAAACAATCCCAGCGCTCCAGGATTATCCCAGGTGTTACATAATCAGAGCAGGATCGCTCTCGTGTTTCAAGGACAGGACCTTCTGGCGGGCTCGCTGTCTGCTCCGTTTAAAGGGGGCCTTTAAACGGTAGGAGCACCACTGTGGCTCTGTAGCCCGGCTGGGGGGCCGCAGGGGCCCCCCAGCCGGGCTACAGAGCCACAGCGGTGCTCCTACCGTTCACTAGTAAGGTGCATGTTGACATGTTCTTGTGTTGTCTCACACGTCTAAATGTACTGTACCCGTGGCAGACGACTGATAAAGTTATTTGAATAAAGACGCTTATGTTAGCGTGGAACTCAAGGCAGGAGGAACTGTCCGGCGTTTTGTGAACGTAAACATGATGTTACACCAAGAGTTATTCAGTCAGCCATGGTGGACTACAACGCACAACATGTTAACGCAAACACACACACAAACCAGGTCCCACACACACACACCAGGTCCCTCACACACACACACACACCAGGTCCCTTACACACACACACACACACACACACCAGGTCACACACCCACCCACCTTGAGGTTCTGGCCGTCGAAGGGCAGCGAGCCGCTGACCAGCGTGTAGAGGATGACCCCCAGGCTCCAGACGTCCACCTCGGGGCCGTCGTACTTCTTGCCCTGGAAGAGCTCGGGGGCCGCGTAGGGCGGGGAGCCGCAGAAGGTGTCCAGCTTGTTGCCCATGGTGAACTCGTTGCTGAAGCCGAAGTCGGCGATCTTGATGTTCATGTCGGCGTCCAGGAGCAGGTTCTCCGCCTGGGAACCAAACATGACCCGTTCAGACCGAGGGGGGGGTTGGCTTTGAACCACACTTCAACATCTGTACAGCCTCTCTCGCACACTCACACACAGTTCAGCACTACCCTGTTTACCAGCCCATTATCAGAAACCTGCATTTTCTGTACAGGTGACACGTCGCTATGGAAACAGGTGACCCAGAAGCAGGAGTTGGTGGACTGGTTAAAGTTTAACTGGGTGTTCCAATTCTCACACACACTCAAACCACTCTAATACACACACACTCAAACCACTCTAATACACACACACTCATAGATCCATATGACAACACACGGTTCCCTGGACATGGGCTCATGAATTATTGGTGGTCCTGAAGGGGGGGGGGGGGGGGGGGGGGGGGGACACCAGGTCACACACACACACACACAGTGATGCACACAGCAATATACGCACGCAAGACGTGTACACACAGTGATACACACACACGGCTCACCTTGAGGTCTCTGTGGACGATGTGCTTCTGGTGACAGTACTGCACTGCTGAAACTATCTGTAACACACACACACACACACACACACACACACGCACACGCACACACACACACGCACGACAGTGAGTGAGCAGATTACTGGCTGATTAAAGAGTTTGATTAGAAATCAATTGGGTGAGAGGAGGGGTCTCCCACTCAACTACATCACACACACATTATGAGGGGTCTCCCACTAGACTACTAGTTTCAGACTACAATGGGTTCTGATTGGACGGTTTGAGGACAGGAAGTAGAAAAGGCTGTATGGGAAAGAATGTCTCAACTACCCGGGGTAGTAGGGGGGGGGGGGGGGGGGGGGGGGTCCTGCAAGGTAGGTGTGTGTGTGTGTGTGTGTGTGTGTGTGTGTGTGTGTGTGTGTGTGTGTGAGAGATGGATCCAGGGAGACTCCAGGAGTGGGAGAGGGGTTGAACCCAGAACACTGCAGAGGGGGTGAGGAAGAGGGGGAGGAGGGGGGAGGGATGTTACCTGTCTAAATTTAGCCCTGGCCTCTTTTTCTTTCATTCTTCCATGTGCAACAAGGTAGTCGAACACCTCACCTGGGAGAGGAGAGAGGACACAGAGGAGAGGGAGACATCAACTCTCACACAAAATATAAAACACCAAATGTACCAAAGCCCCCCCCCCCCCCCCCCGCTCCTCTCCAGTTGTTCTGCTGAAAGAGAGCCTCACTAAGCAAACACCTGGACCGCCAATCATTAACCTGAACTAGTCTGTGGCTGAACTAGTCCGGCTACTAACCCTGGCTACCATCCCTAGTTACTAACCCTGGCTACCATCCCTAGTTACTAACCCTGGCTACCATCCCTAGTTACTAACCCTGGCTACCATCCCTAGTTACTAACCCTGGCTACCATCCCTAGTTACTAACCCTGGATACCATCCCTAGTTACTAACCCTGGCTACCATCCCTAGTTACTAACCCTGGCTACCATCCCTAGTTACTAACCCTGGCTACCATCCCTAGTTACTAACCCTGGCTACCATCCCTAGTTACTAACCCTGGCTACCATCCCTGGTTACTAATCCTGGCTACCATCCCTAGTTACTAACCCTGGCTACCATCCCTAGTTACTAACCCTGGCTACCATCCCTAGTTACTAACCCTAGCTACTAACCCTGGTTACTAACCCTAGCTACTAATCCTGCATACTAACCCTGGTGACTGTTAATTTGAGGGGCCCATAACAACACTGGTCTTGATGGTGTGAGTGAGTGAGTGAGTGAGTGAGTGTTCACCTCCACTGGCGTACTCCATGATCAGGTAGAGAGTCCTGTCTGTCTCGATCACCTCAAACAGCTTGACTAGAGAGAGACACAGACAGACAGACAGACAGACAGACAGACAGACAGACAGACAGACAGACAGACAGACAGACAGACAGACAGACAGACAGACAGACAGACAGACAGACAGACAGACAGACAGACAGACAGACAGACAGACAGACAGACAGACAGACAGACAGACAGACAGACAGACAGACAGACAGACAGACAGACAGACAGACAGACAGACAGACAGACAGACAGACAGACAGACAGACAGACAGACAGACAGACAGACAGACAGACAGACAGACAGACAGACAGACAGACAGACAGACAGACAGACAGACAGACAGACAGACAGACAGACAGACAGACAGACAGACAGACAGACAGACAGACAGACAGACAGACAGACAGACAGACAGACAGACAGACAGACAGACAGACAGACAGACAGACAGACAGACAGACAGACAGACAGACAGACAGACAGACAGACAGACAGACAGACAGACAGACAGACAGACAGACAGACAGACAGACAGACAGACAGACAGACAGACAGACAGACAGACAGACAGACAGACAGACAGACAGACAGACAGACAGACAGACAGACAGACAGACAGACAGACAGACAGACAGAGTGAGAGAGAGTTACGTAATGAACCGTTTAATTGCCACTGAGGTTACAGTTGTAAAAGGTTTCCTTACATCCTACTCAACTAGATACACAGTCCTGTGTGTGAGGATATAGAAGGGTCTGATGATGAACTGAAAACAGGACAACACAAAGTATAGGTCCAGAGGTAGAGACACACTGCTGGTTTCCACATGATGAGTCTCAGAGCCGTGGAGCACATGCATCTGTTCAGAGGAAGTCTGGTGTCAGGGTGTCTGTGTGTGGCCCACAGATTAGCAGGGAACCCCAGACACACTGCAGAGAGACATCTAGAAGGATCTAGTTAAGTGTGCAGGACTGTATCTCTATAGTGAGTGTTGATACGTGCAGGACTGTATCTCTATAGTGAGTGTTGATACGTGCAGGACTGTATCTCTATAGTGAGTGTTGATACGTGCAGGACTGTATCTCTATAGTGAGTGTTGATACGTGCAGGACTGTATCTCTATAGTGAGTGTTGATACGTGCAGGACTGTATCTCTATAGTGAGTGTTGATATGTGCAGGACTGTATCTCTATAGTGAGTGTTGATATGTTATATAATATGTTAACACGGTTCTTACCTATATTTGGATGATTCAGGATCTTCATTATTCGAACTTCTCTGAAGAGCTGGAAGAGAGAAAACGTTCATATTTATAAGAAACTACAACCACAGTGGAGCATAAACTCCATCTCCCAGCAACCCTTCCTTTCCTAGATAGAAGGACTACAGAGCCGACACAGTGTGGAGATAAGGGGCCCCGAACCATGATAGGGGCCCCGTACACACACACACACACACACACCTCAAGGGCCTCCAGACCCACTGAGCATAGGCTAGGGTCCGGAGTTCTACATTGAATCATTTAGCAGACTATCACCGCGACTTCCACGTGAGGCTCAGAACAATCAAAGCATGTGATCAATATTGGAGGAGCTACTTAGAATCCCAAGTGCTGTGCGACCTACTTTCAGCTGGAGCGAGAGAGTCACACCACGGCTCATTATCATGTTAGCACGAGCTTAGCACATAGCTTGCCCGCTGTCCAGCAGCCCAGCACCATGGACAATACGCTCTCCTCAATTCGCTTAAAAATGTTCGCTTGTATTACTATTATTTACGTCAATTGTGTGTGGCCCCTATTGCACTCCTTATCGTCCCTGGAGGGAGGAGCCCCAGGCTGGGCTCCTTCTCAGATTCTTCAGTGTTTATTAAGGGAGTTTTTCCTTGGCCTTCGGAGGGGCTAGGGTTAGGGGATGTCATAAACATAAGCCCTTTGAGACCAAAACTGGGATTGCGAGCTATACAAATACAATTTACTTGAATTTATTTAAGTCCTGTGTTTAAGGTTCAAGGGAAATCAGACTAAATGGGTCGTTTATTAACACAGCTTTTATCAAAGCAGTTTGAAACTGTTAAAAGCTTTAAGATTTTGTTTTATAATAAACTCTTTGAAGACTCCTTAACATCCCTGCAGTCCACCTACCCAGGTCAGACCACACCACACACACCATTACATATCCCGCTCTTATTTTGAAACAGGAAATCAAACTTCCTGAAGACATTCCGATAAGAGCAGGCCACCGTAGGTGAGCGGTGAAACCAGACACGGCTCCTCCGGCTCTGGGAACATCATTGTTTCCTGACCCGGGACGTGGAAGGGCGGGGCGGGGGGGGGGGGCCGACTTGGGCCAACTGCCACACCGTTGTCGTGGAAACGGATCATTCTGTCATGGCCGCCTGGTTCACCTCGGGCAGCAAGGAGGAAACAACACCAGGCCTGTTCCTAGCCCCCCTGGGCCAAACATCTCCCTCCTTGTTAAACCGGTTTCAACCCCTTTTCAGTAAGTCCGAGTCCACCTGTTCCGACTAGTTTCAACCAGTTCAAACTAGTTCAGACAAGTTCAAGCTAGTTCTGACAAGGGGTGACATTTATTTATTCTTTTTTTTCTTTTCACGGAAGAATTGTGATTCTTATTTTTTGGAAAATGTGGAAACTTTTGTGGGAATCAAACTCGGATTGTTTATTTATTCCTTATGTCTTAGGTGTGCCTTTGTGTGTTTACATTATTGCAATCAGCTGATATAATTTGATAAAATATAAAAACGACAACATCTTATACAACCTCTCTTGGCGCACAGCGGAATGGCACAGATCTGGAAACTAGAATCCCGACGTACTGAATCGAGAATCCATTTTTAATCAGGGAATCGTTCTTCCAATCGTGACCCCGAGAATAGAGATCCAATCGCAATGTGAGATACCGAAAGAGTCATTGTATCGTTAGCCAAAGCCCCCGTGGTCTGACAGTGCAGGCCATTAGCACGGCGAGGGGGGGGGGGGGGGCGTTTGTAAATGTACAGATCAGTCTGTATCTTTAATGAGCGTGCTGCGTGTGTGTATAATTTACACCATGTGCATAAAAAGGTCCAAACTGGTCCGGAATCCTAAATGTATTATTAATGCCCTCACCCTGAACAGTGCATGATTTAAACGACAATACATGTAGCACCCCCACCCCCACCCCCACCCCCAGGTGTCCGGTCATCCCCTATATCCATACACTTCCACCTCTCGAACCTGGGACAGAGCCGTGTGCACTCAGCGCGGGGAGGCCAGGGCGCTCGTCAAGACGATGAGGTAAATAAAAGTTTCAACATGTGCGGCCACACCCCACCCGGCTACGTCACCAGGCTACGTCACCAGGCTACGTCACCAGGCGCTGCCCGGCAGGTCCCTGAGCACACGGACGCCTGCTGCCAGAGGCTCTTCAGACCAAGGAACCAGGAGACATGTCTTATTGAGCTGCTGTTAACTACATCGCTCTCTCTAGCACACATCAATCTTTCATTATCAGGGGTCTCACACACACACACACACACACACACACACACACACACACACACACACACACACACACACACACACACACACACACACACACACACACACACACACACACACACACACACACACACACACACACACACACACACACACACACACACACACACCTCCTTAAAGGCTAGACAACAAAATATCATGTGCTCAGTTTATTTTATAACTGCTTGTGGGGGATCTTATTTTCCTCCAAATTGCTCATTTTCAGGCAATACTGACTACTGAACAAATTGGTGTATTGTAAAACACAGATTTAATATGCATTGTTGTTTGAAACATGTACTGTTCACAGTGAGGGATTTAATAATACATTTAGTGCATAATATTGAGTAAATTACTCTACTGTTGACAACAATACAATAATATTGAGTAAATTACTGTAGTGTTGCCAATTCAATAACAGTGTTACTGTACTGTTGACAACAATACAGTAATACTGAGTACGTTACTATAAAGTATCACACAGGGCCTCCAATTAGCACAGAGCCAAAGTTAACATGGAACCAATGCAAAGCTACTGGCCATAGCTAGCAGAAAGCTATGATTCAGTACAGAGCTAATGACAAGCAGAAGCCACTAGCTGCCAGCTAACAGACATGTATCATGTATGACAAATATCTACCAGAACCCTATCAAATATCTACCAGAACCCTATCAAATATCTACCAGAACCCTATAAAATATTGGAAAGAGTGAAGCAACCAATACTTTGGTTTCCTTTCCTATTTGTTTACCAGGGAAACACCAATATCTGTCTGTCAAACGAAGGGTTTGGATTATATTAGTCCTCTGGATCAGCCATCCCAACACAGATGAAGAGTTCAGAATTGTTCCTGTGATTTCCTGGACTTTATGGCCTCAGCTGAGTCACTAACCCCACCCGGCCAGCTCCCGAGGAGACACAAAACAAGCGTCTATCCTATGAGCCAACACTTGTTTTCAAGTGAAGAGAATAGTGGAAAAACACCAGGCTGAGTGATTCACCACAGAACAGCTAGGTCCAGGACCCAAACCTGCTATGGGTCCAGCCTGACCCCAGAACCAGTACGCCAGCCTGCTATTGGTCCAGCCTGACCCCAGAACCAGTACGCCAGCCTGCTATTGGTCCAGCCTGACCCCAGAACCAGTACGCCAGCACAATACTACAACACAACCTCCCTACTATACTACAACACAACCTCTACACGCTCAGCCTCACTACTCTACTTTGTGTATGTTATTACAGAGGTTTGACAGCCAAAAGGATTGGAAAGACTGACTACTTCTTGCTTATTTGAATGAATGCAGTAAACCTCTGAACACCAGCTAGGCCGTGACACCTCAGTTAATATTTCCTGACGACAGGAAGCAGACGCACACGCTAGGCGGTGTTGTTTACAGTTCATTAAGGCTGAAGCCACACTCCTTCACCTGACCTTTAACCTCTGACCTGCATGACACTGATAACGGCATGCTTCACTTGAGTGAACCTCCAGTGACGGTTCGGGTGCCTTGTTGAGATCTATGACCTAGAGAGTGAGACCCACGGTCTCACTCTCTAGGTCATAGATCTCTACACCACTGTGGGTCTGTACTCTCTAGGTCATAGATCTCTACACCACTGTGGGTCTGTACTCTCTAGGTCATAGATCTCTACACCACTGTGGGTCTGTACTCTCTAGGTCATAGATCTCTACACCACTGTGGGTCTGTACTCTCTAGGTTATAGATCTCTACACCACTGTGGGTCTGTACTTTCTAGGTCATAGATCTCTACCCCACCGTGGGTCTCACTCTCTAGGTCATATATCTCTACCCCACCGTGGGTCTCACTCTCTAGGTCATAGATCTCTATGCACCTCTCTAGATGTAAAAGCCTAAGGAACCCTGGAGGACCAGAGTGGGGACCCCCACCCCACCCAGTGCAGGTCTTCACCCTCAACATGATGACCCGTATCTGGCCCGTCTTCCCCGCTCTCCTCCGCCCCAGAAGGGGAACAAAGAAACAGGAACCAGCTATAGAATTTCACTAATGGCCACGCGCGAATCAAACTAACAAAAACAAAACCGACTCTGATGGTGTTTTTCTTCTGGTTCCAGTCACGAGAAACAGCCCGGAGAGATGTTTCTGTGAGCCGTAGTGGAGCGGAGATCTTTTCAACCAAGGTGTTTTTCTCCCTGTGGTTTCCACACACCGGTAGCCTAATAACAAGAGAAGGCTGCTGACAATAGGCTTCTGCTTTGTGGCTCCATGAGCGCGGCTCCCTGTTTTTCTGCCAGCTTAGTGGCCAACGGACCCGGCCTCTCCGCTACAAAGGCAAGAATCAATGAGCCTGTGGAAAAACTGATGGAAACTACGGCTGAGGGAGAGAGAGCTTGGACCACAGCCACAGAGAGAGACCAGGCTGGTCTAGAGACAGAGAGACCCAGCTGGTCTAGAGACAGAGAGACCCAGCTGGTCTAGAGACAGACAGACCCAGCTGGTCTAGAGACAGAGAGACCAGGCAGGTCTAGAGACAGACAGACCCAGCTGGTCTAGAGACTGAGAGACCCAGCTGGTCTAGAGACAGAGAGACCCAGCTGGTCTAGAGACAGACAGACCCAGCTGGTCTAGAGACTGAGAGACCAGGCTGGTCTAGAGACAGAGAGAGTAAAATAAATGTCACATGTTCCAGTATTGGATCAAAGATCCTGTGATATTTGACTTGGTCCAAAGAGTACAAATCTCCCCCGACACAAATGACACACACACTCTTGTGCCTCAATGCCTACATACACTCCCTCCCTACATGCACAAGAACCACAATGGAAGTGATTGAGTGGCCTGGTCAACATCAGCAGGACTAGCATCACCAGATAATCAAGGGTTACGTGACAAGCTTGTCTCCAGTGTGTTCACTGTAGCGTCAGACAGGGAGCACGGCCAGGCGCTAACATGCTGCTTTCTGCACCTGGTGGCCATCTTGGTTCTGAACCAAGGTTCTAGAACCAAGATGGCCACCAGGTGCATCAGGCCCATGCACTGCACAGGCATGCATCAGCTGGTAGATACGACTCCCGCCGCACTAGACAACAACACTTGATAAGGTGTCGCTGTTCTCACAAGCTGAAGTGATATCTAGTCATTTAGCATAGGATGTGATCCACAGTGACTAACAGTGGCTCCAGATACATGCCATTAGGAGCAGGTAGGGGTTAGGGGTCATCTTGCTCCAGGATGCCTACAGGTTAGACTGCGGACATCGGCAAACCGAGAACCTTTCGGCCGGGAGTGGAACCCCCCCTAATCACTGCTAGGGTATCCTGTTTCTAGAAGGACATGGCCGGTGTCTGAGACAACCCACGGTGCATTTCTAAGCTATCACTTAGCATTAGGCAAGGACTCTGCAAGGCATTGTGGGTCATTTCACATTTCTGGTCGAGATATAACATAACCACCACGGGATATTCAGGGCATTATCGGCCTATCAACACTGAACCCTGAAGGCCGACGCCTTGTATAACCGTACAGCACATATAACCAGAGATGGTAGATGGTGAAACATGTGGGCCATTCCCGTCAACTCCAGATGTAGCGCTTCAAACACAGTCTCCCAGGGCTTCTCAGGACCACATCTACGGTCCCGCGTTTCGTCCCTGAAGAGGGATCCCTCCTTCGGGGGCGGCTAGGAGTGCGCTAGGTGCTCAAAGGGGGGACGTACAACAGTAGCCTTGCATGATATCAGGTTGAATCCATTAGACCCCAGCAGTAGAGGACAGGACAGACAGACAGACGACGGTAGCTCACCTTTTGAAGGCTGTTGGGGTTCAGCTGGGTCTTGTCTATGATCTTGATGGCCACCTGTGGACAGAGGAACACGCCCTGAAATATAGACTCACCACTAGCAACTAAAGTGCTACTGGCATAGTATTAGCATGCTACTGGCATAGCACTAGCATGCTACTGCCACAGCACTAGCATGCTACTGCCACAGCACTAGCATGCTACTGCCATAGCACTAGCATGCTACTGCCATAGCACTAGCATGCTACTGCCATAGCACTAGCATGCTACTACAGTAAGGTCTGAGTCGTGAATTCAAAATACATTAATACCATCTTCTAAAAAAATAATTTGGTCTTATCCACGGACTGCTCCCTCTTTAATGGATGATTTATGGAGATCTTGACACGGTAGTTGCCTGGACAACAGACACATAAGCAGTAAGCTAGGTCTTTAGGGGGGGGGGGGGGGGGAGTTAAAGAGCCCTAATCCACAGAGCAGGGACGGGACTTCAACCTGCAGGCCTGGAGACAGTGGGAGTGGTCCGGGACATTCAGGTACAGTACTATTGTTGTTGTGTATTGGTTTGAATGGTATGCCTTTCGCTCTAACTTGGTGAGAAAAAAAAAAAAAAAAACTTTATTGACCCCAGAGACGGGACATCTGGGCAAATGTTAAAGTGGGCACCTTTTCAAGTACTGTGAAACACGTGGTTGTGTTGTTTTGTCTGAACTGTCGCATGGACTGAGACAAACACTCTTTAAACATACAGCCACCTTCACTGCGGTGGCTCGCGACCCCTGACCCCTGACCCCGGCTCACCTCTCGGCCCGTCAGGATGTGTCGGGCGAGCTTGACCTTGGCGAAGTTGCCCTTGCCGATGGTCTTCAGCAGACGGTAGTTCCCCACGTGGGGCTGCGGGGGCTCCTCGCCCGCCCCGGAGCCGCGGGACCGGCCCCCCGACCGCACCGAGCGCGCCGTCCCCTCCTGGCGACCGTTGGTGTGGGTCGTGTGCTGGGGAACCACGGAGACACGCCGGTCACATGACACACCACGGAACCCCCGCCGCCGGAGAGACCAGGGAGTCCCAGCTTCCCCGTACCTGCGTCTCCAGAGACCGCTAACCCTGAGACCCCCACTGAGACCCACTAAGACCCCCACTGAGACCCCCACTGAGACCCCTACTGACACCCACTGAGACCCCCACTGAGACCCCCACTGAGACCCACTGAGACCCCCACTGAGACCCACTGAGACCCCCACTGACACCCACTGACACCCCCACTGAGACCCCTACTGAGACACCCACTGAGACCCACTGAGACCCCCACTGAGACCCACTGAGACCCCCACTGAGACCCCCACTGAGACCCACTGAGACCCCCACTGAGACCCACTGAGACCCCCACTGAGACCCACTGAGACCCCCACTGAGACCCACTGAGACCCCCACTGACACCCACTGACACCCCCACTGAGACCCCTACTGAGACACCCACTGAGACCCACTGAGACCCCCACTGAGACCCCCACTGAGACCCACTGAGACCCCCACTGAGACCCACTGAGACCCCCACTGAGACCCACTGAGACCCCCACTGAGACCCACTGAGACCCCCACTGAGACCCACTGAGACCCCCACTGACACCCCCACTGAGACCCCCACTGAGACCCCCACTGAGACCCACTGAGACCCCCACTGACACCCCCACTGAGACCCCCACTGAGACCCACTGACACCCCCACTGAATCTAGTTAAATGGCAATAGAGCTGCCCTTTAAAACCATGACAGCTGATCTTCCAGTAGCCAGCGAAACGGTCAAAGTTTCTCATCGCTGCTTCTCACCACCGGGCCCCTGAGCGTGTCAACACACTGGAGGCCTGTGTTGGGTTTAATGGGTGACGCGTGTCTTTTAATTACAGCCGTCCTGACTGCGTGTGGACGCACCTCAGGACGTTGCGGTCGCTAAACCTAGCCTAGCATCTCTGAACGGTAGACTGGACTTCAGTTCAGTAGTTGAGATCTGCGGCCTGTCTCTTATATGTGGTCATAGTATATGAACAGGAAGTTGGGGGAGAGCAGTCTTTGGCTTTTTGTCCTCTGGGTGCAGAGCCAAGAGGGATGGAAATTGATTCCCTGGGTGCTATTTAAAACAACAATCAAAACCCTGCCTCCGCCCAAGCGTGCTAAATACAGAGCCATCCTGGCGCGGGACAGTATCGATAAAGGTAGTTGACCCTGTTTGTTTCTTTATTTATAGGGTCCCCATTAGCTGATCGTTTGATCCCCCATCTCCCACGAAACTACCCCTCCCTACCACGCTGTCCCCGGGACAGCTTAACACGTCTGGCTTCCAACGTCACACATTACCAATTCGATGGGAAATTAACCCCAATGCGAACAGAGCTCAACTTTAATTAATAGGATGATAACTGTAATTCGCATTTGTGCCGTCTCTCAGTGTAAACACACACACACACACACACACACACACACACACACACACACACACACACACACACACACACACACACACACACACACACACACACACACACACACACACACACACACACACACACACACACACACACACACACACACACACACACACACACACACACACACACACACACACACTCTCCCGTCCGCCTCCCAACTTCCTCCCGGCCGGTTACTCACCGAGCCGCGGTGTTTCCTCATCGACTGGGATCCGGTCATACTCTTGCCGCTAACGTTAACGCCGTCTAGATCAACGGCGGACCTACTGGGGTAGCTTGTCCCCCGGCCCTGGTTGCCGGTCTGATACCCACAAAGACAACGGGCTGACAAGAGTTCCTACTGGTCGGAGTCGTTTAGAAAAATCTAAATAAAAACGTAAACCCTCTTACACAGCTCTGCTCCTGGTCAACAGGGGTGGGACACCGGAATGCCCATATTTGGAAGGGCTGCGATTGAAACCCTTCGAGTGACACTTTGGAAAACCAGTAGGAATGCAAGCGCTCTCCTACCAGGAGACAAAGTGTTGCACTTTTGTTCGTAGTTGGGCCCTAAACGGGGCTACACCCCGAATATCCACCTCGTAACGTGGTTCAAGAACACGTTAACGGTATAAAACGCACTGTAACCAGCCCCGTTAACCTTTGAGGCCACGGCGGAGAGGATTTAAGGGCGTGTTGGACGCGAAGGATGTGAGTGTTTACGAGTTGTTTGAACAATGTTTAAGCCCCTTATAAAGCCATTATAAAGCAGTATACGGACACTAACAGCGGGGTGTCGTGTGCTGCTTCAGCACAAGTACTTCCTGCGAGGAGACCGCAGGGATGTGGAACAAAGTCAACAGTTGTACTTACGCTTTCCGTCGCCTTCTCGTTGACGGTCGGCAGAGGCGTTTTGGATGACATGTTGGTCCTTGACGGGTCGACGCCTCGCAGTTATTAATATTTATATTCGTGTGGGATTCCGCAGCACCTGGTTCAACCCAGCCGGTCGCTGACGGGGTCACTATTGGCTTCTCGTAGCTCCAAACCATGCAGCCCTTTCGGGAAACAGTCTCAACATTGATCCGTGACGGGTTCCAGTGCAGGCGGACGTGTTCCCACTCGCCTCATGAACCGTAATAACGGCCGACACTTGTCAATAACGCGCATCAAACAAGCTGACGGCCATTATTTACACTGCACGGACATACCGTACATGGCGTGCGCTCGGCAGGGAGGGCCGACCCAAATCACGGTCCGCTCGGCTCGGTCGGGCAGGGTGCTAGTGCACAGCTATCGCAGCTTTTCGGAAATCACCCTCGGGTTCCAAAAAAGTAGTTCCTCCTAACACGCCATGTTGCTCAGGGTAGTCCCTCGGGTCTTCTGAGAGAAATCTCAAAAGCTTTCGGTTGCTGAAAGCCTGTGCGTGTGCTCCGTTTCCCCCATCTCCGGCCCACTGCGAGCCGTTCTGCTTTAGGTGGGACCAAAATGGCTACTGAGAGTCCGGGATTAATGTGCGCCGAGGCAGAGGAAGTGAGGAAACCCTCCGAGCTCTGCACTCATTGGAGCTCAAAGCAGAGCTGTCATCTCACAAGACCGGAGTTTCAGACAACGGCAGTTCACACCCGGATCTGGGGGGGGGGGGGGGGGGGGGGGGGGCTTTTCTGAATCCGGTTTAGATCTATAACGGATCTACAGCAGGCGTGGGCCTTCTCACCGGATCTCTGCACAACCATCGTTTGTGATGTTCGGAAAATAGCCCTGCATACCCAACTTGCTCATGAACAAGTTTGTGATCTAATTCTCCGTTCCTCTCCGAGCCCGAGACAGCCTATTGATCACATCACCCTGATCAATATTGTATTCTTTATCGATAGGTTTGTTGACCAACGTTACATATAACACTATATAGCTCATTGTAAAACATTTTTGCATAGACCCGTTTGATTAGTTTTTTTGTAAGATGTAGGGGGATACATCATTAATAACCTAAAGCAATACAATTTAAATGATCAGAACTACTAACCTTAAAGCACTTATTACAGTAAGGTCAACCAGTCAAAAACAGTTTCAAGTGTTGTGGATAGCAAAACATTCTTTATTAACTGGAAAAATACAGACAAATTAAATGTGCAGTCAAATGATCCCCCCCCCCCCCCCCATAACCCATGATTACAACCCACTAGCCACTTCATTTCCACTGAATACATCTCAAATCACATTAGTTAATGTGCAGCAAGGAAAATGCTATAATATTGGATATCATGCCACAGAGCAGAGGGTTGGTGTAAGAGGGGGGGCAGGGGTTAGCTGAAGCAGGGTGGGGGGCGGGGGGGGGGGGTACAGGCCACAACACACACACACAAGCAGGAATCTCCTGGAGCTCCTCCCAGTCCAGCTCCGTCGTCTTCAGATGGCGTCGATGTCGATGTCCTCTTCCTCCCGCTGGGTCTTGGCTGGCTTCACCGTCTCCACCTTCAGCTCCCGGGCGGAGGGGGAGTACACCACCTGTGGGGCAGGAGGAGCAGCCATTAAGGTGGTGTCGTCCTAAACACTGACACACATAATCCAAAAGGGGCCCCCCCTTATCACGTTCCTTCTGTGTCAGTAGTACCGAGTGATCAGATTACAGCTTTCCTTTCTAGCTTGGCTACTTTCGTTTTTCTGTCTACACATACGAGGGGGGGGGGGGTTAAAACCACCGTGACTAAATTAACAGTAAACAAATGCTTCCAAAGTAGTTAAGGGTTTAAGCACGGTGTGTGTGTGTGTGTGTGTGTGTGTGTGTGTGTGTGTGTGTGTGTGTGTGTGTGTGTGTGTGTGTGTGTGTGTGTATAAAGCAATGCATGCATTTTATTGAGTGATCATTTTTATAGGCAACAGATTAACGATTTCCATTTCATTTGTGATGGAGGACCTTTTTTACGCCTGGTTCAGTTGCGTTTCTAGCTCGTCCAATGAGGGGAGAACAGATCACCGTTTCATAGATAGAAGCCTTACTTCAACGTTCTCATCCTCTTCCTCCTCGTCCTCGTCGCTGCCCTCGCTCTCCTCCTCTGCCTCCTTCAGCCACTTGACGAAGGGCGCGGCTTTGGCGTGGATCTCCTTGGCCAGCTCCTTGGACACGTACTTCTTGGACACCTGAGGAGAAGAGGAGCACAGGTGAGGTCATCGTTCACCTGCTCCAGGTGTTTCATGAGTCCTGCTCTGAGTCCAGTCAGGTCCTGCTCTGAGTCCAGTCAGGTCCTGCTCTGAGTCCAGTCAGGTCCTGCTCTGAGTCCAGTCAGGTCCTGCTCTGAGTCCAGTCAGGTCCTGCTCTGAGTCCAGTCAGGTCCTGCTCTGAGTCCAGTCAGGTCCTGCTCTGAGTCCAGTCAGGTCCTGCTCTGAGTCCAGTCAGGTCCTGCTCTGAGTCCAGTCAGGTCCTGCTCTGAGTCCAGTCAGGTGCTGCTCTGAGTCCAGTCAGGTGTGTGCGGGAGGCGGTACCTTCTCGGCCCAGGTGAAGATGACGTCCTCCTCCAGCAGGTCTGCGTCGTACAGGTCCTTGAGGATGAGTGGCACGCGGGGCAGCAGCTGGGTCTGGTGCAGCTTCACCAGACACTCAAAGCCCCCCAGCAGGTACTTCTGGGCCTTCTTGTTGTTGTAGCAGAACTGGGGGGGGGACACCAGAGGAGGTCAGCACCAACAGGACTTCATAATATAAGGGGACAGTGACATTTTATTTACTCTTTGACTCTTATTTTCTCTCTTTCTAAAGTAACTTTGGTTTTTATGAGCTCCAATGGGCCTCTACCTCACATACCTCTTTCTTTAAGGTGGAGTGCGCAGAAATGGAATATAATACCCTGAAGTATGTTTTAATTTGTGTATAATCACACCGAGCACAGCAGCAGTTGTGGGTCAGATAGCCAAGAGAAACATGACATCACATAACATCAGTCGTGTTTGCGAAACCATTCTCAGAATCATCACTCCCCATACCTGCTCTACAGGACAGAGTCCTCCACCTGCTCTACAGGACAGAGTCCTCCACCTGCTCTACAGGACAGAGTCCTCCACCTGCTCTACAGGACAGAGTCCTCCACCTGCTCTACAGGACAGAGTCCTCCACCTGCTCTACAGGACAGAGTCCTCCACCTGCTCTACAGGACAGAGTCCTCCACCTGCTCTACAGGACAGAGTCCTCCACCCGCTCTACAGGACAGAGTGCTCCACCTGCTCTACAGGACAGAGTCCTCCACCTGCTCTACAGGACAGAGTCCTCCACCTGCTCTACAGGACAGAGTGCTCCACCTGCTCTACAGGACAGAGTCCTCCACCTGCTCTACAGGACAGAGTCCTCCACCTGCTCTACAGGACAGAGTGCTCCACCTGCTCTACAGTCCTGCTGGAGTCTCCGGGTGGTCTGGCGTGTATTTACAGCGCCGCACCCGACTCCAGCGCAGGACGTCACGAGACACGGAGCCCCGCGGCGGCGAGGAGGACTCACGCGGAGGAAGTGGCGCTTGTACTTCTTGATCTGCTCGCGGATGTCCTCGTTGAACAGCAGCTCGGTGAGGATGAGCGGCCCCATGGCCGTGACGTCCAGACGCTCCGCCTCCGCCAGCACCTCCTTGTCCGCCATGTCCATGGAGCCGTCCTCCTTACGATCCTGCAACGACACCCCAGCGTCAGCACCGGGGGCGGGGGGGGGGGGGGGGGGGGGGGACAGGGGCGCTGGGCACCAGCGAGGCATCGCAGAAAAGTGGAAGCAGCTACAAACAAATGTGTTCTACATGAAGCTTGCACGGTCAAACGCACCTGACAAGAGCGCCGAGACGCTATGAGAAACACAGGATTAGTCCGGTTAGGAGTCCTTCACTATACGATTATATGATTAGTGGTTATGCATACAAATCACATCTTCTCAATACTACACTTCTCCACCCATTTCTATGCTTTCAGCGTGCAGTTTCCACCTGAACACGCAGGCTCAGTGGGCTCTGGAGTTCAGCTCACTAACTGGCTGTAATATAGTACAACAGCCCTTCTTAATGCTGGTTGGGCCAGTACTGTGTTTGTCTGGGGGGGCGTTAGCGCTACGTCCGACTGTTGCAGTCCAGTCCCACCGTCCTACCTTCACAAAGTTGTAGAAGAGGTTGACCCTCTCCTCCAGGGTCTTCTCCAGGTCTTCGCTGAGGGTCAGGTTCTTGGCGTGGTCGCTGATCTCCTCCATGCGCCTCCTCTGCGCCTCCTCGGTGGTCTCCTCCGCCCAGTCCTCGTCGTCATCATCACCGTCCTAGCAGGGGGAGGGCGTTAGCGTGGGTGGAGAACCGGGGTCGAGGGTTCTGGTCGACGTGTGGTCCAGTGCAGACTCTTGAGCACTTTGTTGTGTGATATCTACTAACCACTACTCATTCATAAAAAAGTACAAACAAGTGTTTATTGACTACGTCACGTTGCAGTATTACTCCTGCAGCTACGCCAACGTTGCGTGTCGTCCAAGTGACTCCATGTCAATGTAACCGTTCCCCTCCCCAGACCCCGTCCATGGGACCGCTGGCCTCCTGCTGCAGAACTTCCTACGCCCCAACCGTCCGTCTGCACTTCAACCCAACTACTACTGCTGTGGCTCAACCCAGTAGTCTGCTCCCCAGGTGTGCACTGAGCCTTGTAGCGACCACAGGTGTGAATGCCGACCTGTCCTATTCTAGCTGGTTGCCCTTTCCAACATATCCTTTTAATACAAAACCTAAATACTGTGAAGTCCCTAGTAATACCAAGTCAACCCTTGATGGGACCTTTAGCTTTCCTAAAAGCTAACTGTGGGGGAACACCAATAGGACTTCATAATATAAGGGAACAGTGAAATTGTATTTACTTCTTTTGACTCTTATTGTGTACAGTGTACAGAAATGAAATATAATACTCTGAAGTACGTTTTAATTCGTGTATAATCACACCGAGCACAGCAGCAGTTGTGGGTCAGATAGCCAAGAGAAACATGACATCACAGAACATCAGTCTTGTTTGCGAAACCATTCTCAGAATCATCACTCCCCATACCTGCTCTACAGGACAGAGTCCTCCACCTGCTCTACAGGACAGAGTCCTCCACCTGCTCTACAGGACAGAGTCCTCCACCTGCTCTACAGGACAGAGTCCTCCACCTGCTCTACAGGACAGAGTCCTCCACCTGCTCTACAGGACAGAGTCCTCCACCTGCTCTACAGGACAGAGTCCTCCACCTGCTCTACAGGACAGAGTCCTCCACCTGCTCTACAGGACAGAGTCCTCCACCTGCTCTACAGGACAGAGTCCTCCACCTGCTCTACAGGACAGAGTCCTCCACCTGCTCTACAGGACAGAGTCCTCCACCTGCTCTACAGGACAGAGTCCTCCACCTGCTCTACAGGACAGAGTCCTCCACCTGCTCTACAGGACAGAGTCCTCCACCTGCTCTACAGGACAGAGTCCTCCACCTGCTCTACAGGACAGAGTCCTCCACCTGCTCTACAGGACAGAGTCCTCCACCTGCTCTACAGGACAGAGTCCTCCACCTGCTCTACAGGACAGAGTCCTCCACCTGCTCTACAGGACAGAGTCCTCCACCTGCTCTACAGGACAGAGTGCTCCACCTGCTCTACAGGACAGAGTCCTCCACCTGCTCTACAGGACAGAGTCCTCCACCTGCTCTACAGGACAGAGTCCTCCACCTGCTCTACAGGACAGAGTCCTCCACCTGCTCTACAGGACAGAGTCCTCCACCTGCTCTACAGGACAGAGTCCTCCACCTGCTCTACAGGACAGAGTCCTCCACCTGCTCTACAGGACAGAGTCCTCCACCTGCTCTACAGGACAGAGTCCTCCACCTGCTCTACAGGACAGAGTGCTCCACCTGCTCTACAGGACAGAGTGCTCTACCATTACATCTACCCCTATGGGAGTAGTGGTCTTAATCAAATTACCAAACAGATTCAGAATAATGTGAACTCTGGTGGTCTAACTGCTCAGTGTGGCGCAGCAGGGGAGCGTAGGGCTGGTGGAGGGTCAGTGCGGTCACGTGACCAGGCCCATCCAGTCAGAGGTGGGCCAGTTGCCTGGGATACGAACCACTGCCTCTGGAGCGTCGATGTCGTTGTTCTTCCCGGCCTCTCCGCCGCCGTTCTCCTTGTCCTTCTTCCGGTTCTTCTTCTCCTTGTCCTTCTTCACGGTGGCGGAGCCCAAATCAGGGGCCTCTGGGGACAAGAGGAGCCGGGTCAGCCCTGGAGTCATCTGGACTCACATACTCTGTAGCACAGGCTTCATCCACTGGTTAGCAGTCACCTATACTAACAGTGGCTAGTATGGTCAGCCCTGGAGTCACATATACCCTTAGTACAGGCTGTATCCACTGGTTAGTCAAGTCCCATATACTCACCAGTATAGTGTGACAGAAAGGCCTCTATAGTGCTCTATACTAACTACCGTTAGCTTTCCTAAAGGCTAACTGTGGGGAACACCAGAGGAGGTCAGCACCAACAGCACTTCATAATATAAGGGGACAGTGACATTTTATTTACTCTTTTTGACTCTTATTCTCTCTTTCTAAAGTAACTTTGGTTTTAATGAGCTCCAATGGGCCTCTACCTCACATACCTCTTTCTTTAAGGTGGAGTGCGCAGAAATGGAATATAATACCCTGAAGTATGTTTTAATTTGTGTATAATCACACAGAGCACAGCAGCAGTTGTGGGTCAGATAGCCAAGAGAAACATGACATCACATAACATCAGTCGTGTTTGCGAAACCATTCTCAGAATCATCACTCCCCATGCTATCTACATCTATATAGTACTCTATACTAACTACAGTGTATATAGTGTGACAGCCTCTATACTAACTACAGCATATATAGTGTGACAGCCTCTATACTAACTACAGTGTATATAGTGTGACAGCCTCTATACTAACTACAGTGTATATAGTGTGACAGCCTCTATACTAACTACAGTGTATATAGTGTGACAGCCTCTATACTAACTACAGTGTATATAGTGTGACAGCCTCTATACTAACTACAGTGTATATAGTGTGACAGCCTCTATACTAACTACAGTGTATATAGTGTGACAGCCTCTATAATACTCTATACTAGCTATACATTAAACCTCCCCACTGCTGGTCATGTCAATTCTATTCTTATAGCTTCACAGGCCACATTTCACAACTCCCCACCCCTAAGCCCTCTGGAGGGCCCATCAACCAGTCCTGAACCCTGCCATTGTGCCAGGGCCCAGCCGGTAACCTAGGCGATGAGGCCCCTGACCCAGCTAGCGAAACCAAACTCAGGTCCTAATATGGGCATGTCTGGGGCCAGAGTTCAGAGGCTGACGCAGGGCATAGTGTTTGCCGAAGCGGCAGCCAATCAGGGGGCTCACCTGGGGGGTTCTTCAGGATGAAGGTGCAGAGTTTGTGTCTGGTGTCCAGCATGCCGCGGTAGCCACACGCCTTGCACGAGTTTCCAATCGTTTGTTTTTTAGGGTTCACATGCTGTGGTGGACAAACAGTTCCCCAGTTAGTCCCTAAAAGCCAACCCCCCCCCCCCCCCCCCCCCCCCAGTCGAAAGCACCCTAAATTACACTTGATACCTTGAAAGCAAATGGATAAAAGTCAAATGTACAACATTTCATGCCAATCATCTACATGTACTTAAAGCAAAGACGATTATGTAAACAGTCTAATGTACACTTGGTGCAGTGACCAGGCACTCATTCGGGGTCAAGGTGACTGAACTATGGACCAAACCAGTACTACTGTACATAGTCCCACATTGGTTGCATCATTTTGATGGTGTGATCAGTGCGAGGGCCCGATGTCGGTGGGTCGGTTACCAGGTCAGTTTCTGGGTTGTCGCACTCGGGACACAGCACGAACTTCCTGATGAACCCGTCCAGCATGTCCTGGAGCTTGTTGGCCTCGTGGGACCCGTTGACGATGAAGCGGTCGTTCTTGGCATCGAACTGGGTCTGAGCTCCCAGCTCACAGCCAAAAAACTTGGTCGGGTCTGTGGACAGAGAGGGGGGCCTTAGGACGCAGTACCACCAGTAGGTGCTTATCTGAGCATCCTTCTGGTTCCACTAGATTGGGAATTACTTTAAAACAACATTAAAATGACTTTATAGTCTGACATGTAGTTTGCCGTTTATTTGACTAAATAGCTGTATATTCAATATTCAAACAGAACAGTATTCATTTTTATTAACGTTAAAAGATTACCCAATGTTGTATTATAGTAATACTCTGAAGTACGTTTTAATTCGTGTATAATCACACCGAGCACAGCAGCAGTTGTGGGTCAGATAGCCAAGAGAAACATGACATCACATAACATCAGTCGTGTTTGCGAAACCATTCTCAGAATCATCACTCCCCATACCTGCTCTACAGGACAGAGTCCTCCACCTGCTCTACAGGACAGAGTCCTCCACCTGCTCTACAGGACAGAGTCCTCCACCTGCTCTACAGGACAGAGTCCTCCACCTGCTCTACAGGACAGAGTCCTCCACCTGCTCTACAGGACAGAGTCCTCCACCTGCTCTACAGGACAGAGTCCTCCACCTGCTCTACAGGACAGAGTCCTCCACCTGCTCTACAGGACAGAGTCCTCCACCTGCTCTACAGGACAGAGCTACAATATGCTACTCAAACAGAACAGTATTCATATTTATTAGAGTTAAAAGATTACCCAGTGTTGTTTGTATTCTAGTCCTACTGTTGTGTGAACCTTCTACTGAAGAGCGGCGATAGCAACATTTCAAAGCTGTGCTTCATTTCCCTACGTAGCTGTATTATCAGCAGGCCGATGTATTTTTATGCACAGCGCTGTATCTCGGAAATCAAATCCCTCCCAAGCTGCACGTGTGCCGCACTGGCCGGAGATCAGATCCCACCTAGAGCTCTGGTTCCTGGCAGCCTGTGAATAATGAATAGCATGCTGCCATCTCCAGCTCAACACCAGGGCTGACAACTTCTGCTCAGTTGGGCCGTTGGTTGGTCCCCATGCACTTGGTCGGCCAATTCTCATTCACGCTCATTAGTCGGACAATCGTTGGGGATACTTTCGTAAGGAAAATAGCAATTCTTAGTCCATTATTTCAGGGGTGGGAGGGACAAATGCAGACTGATGCGCTAAAGAAATAACATTAATTATGAATACAAATTATCTTGAAGGCGCCGTAGTTTTGGTTATAAATAATCGTATGGTTTAATAGACTATAAGACTTATAAGACAAGAGGTCGAAACACCCTGGTTTTCACAACTTTGAACTCGCCAAACTTTAGGACGACTGCTAGTCTACTTAGTGAATATTTACTCGGCTACAACTTCATTCACACCATGTAAATCAAGTCGTTGGCAGCATTTGGTTAAAATGGACGACAACGCTCTGTCAACTTTCGTGTTTAACACCTGACAGGCTTAGAGTATCAGACTTGGCACGCATCGCCACCCATTATATTAAACACAGATCAAGACCTAGAATCCATTTCCGACGCGTTGTCTTTCTACTATGCGACGTGGCGCTCCGTGGCTCGTCTGTATGACCGCCTTCACACTGAAGCCGTGCCGTAACCGAGTCACACGCGGACCGAGAGTGGATCTGAAACCCACTGACTTCCTCCACACAGCACCTGCACGATATTTAGGCTAAGGGGTAAAGTTCAGCGCACTGGCGCCGATTTAACTAAGCTAGAGATAACGTGAAGTATTTCTGTATTTCTATTTCCCTCCCATAGACCAGTTGATTGGTCGGATTCTTTCGGTTGACTACAGCCCTACTCGACGCCCATGTGTCTACGGATGGCCACGCTGGAGCACCAGGACACGTGATGGCGTGTTCAAGGGAGACGACTGCTAAGCGATCGCCTACACCAACGCCCGTTCTGTTCTTGAACCCCGGAGCAGAGGCGGACTTCTGTAAACGCCACGAGAGGAGGCGGTTCCTAGCGTGTTATTGGCATGTTCTTGGCATGTTCCTAGCGTGTTATTGGCGTGTTCCTAGCGTGTTCTTACATGTTGGGGGTCTGTTCAGAGCCTTGGCAACATCCACCATGTTGACAACGACCGTCTTGATGCCGTTTCCTTTGCCTTCCACCTGGAGGGAAACACGGACACATCAGAACCCACCGACCAGTCCAACCCTTCAGACACACCGGGGGGAGGCGGGAGGAGCTACCTTGGCTATCAGACGGGGCATCTTGTAGCGGTAGAACTGGTCCAACACACTGCGGTTGACGTTGACAGACATCTTGGCTGGCTCTGAGCGCTATCAGTAAGATAAGAGGATCTGGAATGGGGATTTTTCGGGATCTTCTGTCTGGAAAAGAGGGGATGACATAAACGACTGCAAGCGCGCTCGGTCTCTGACATGAAAAACGCTGTGCCGCTGTGGCTGCAAGCTCCTTGCTTGAAGGCTAGATGTCCACCACACAGGTTCCAATGGCTGCGCAACAGCTCTGCAAGAGGAGAGGGGACAGCGGTCAGGACCATGGACACATTGCTCAGTTCACAACACCGGCAATACGGACACCTGGCTAACCCAGCAGGCAGTTTATTTCAAAGGAAACAGAACATCAATCTAATTCAAGCCAACACGATGGATTTGCTAGCTTCCTCTAGAATTGATACATCCCACATTCCCAATGGCAATGACTACGGTCTAATTATGGGATGTATATAATGCAATACATTCATTGTAATTTATTTGATCAATTTGTGTATCTAAACTTCACTGTCGCTTTGGAATCAAGCTTCTGCCAAGTAATTGACGTAACAGTAGTAGTACATTGGTACTAGAGGGAAATAAATGTAGAAATGTATTAAATAAAGAATAAATAAAAAAGAACACCAATATCCATCTTGGTATAGCAAGAAAGTGTTGAATTACAATTACAACTATAGAATTGGCGAGAAAGGATGGAATGATATAATCTGGTTCAATTAACGATGTACATCACGAACTCGCCAATAACTAAATGTAATCCATTCTGAACGTAAAACACATTGTACGTTCCAGCCCACTGTTTTCGCCCGGTGGCCTAGTCGTTTAAAACGCACTCCGCGACCCTAAAGCTACGACGCACCGTGTAGGCCTCGATAACACCCTGGAGTCACGATAACGGAAATAACTCAAAATACCCAGAAATGATTCGGCATAACTTTATCCCGGGCGCGCCCCATCCCGTTATTAGCGATAGCGGGTTCGCGGGTTACATAACGCGAGGCGTCGGGCCCGGTCGCCCAGTCTGCTGCAGAGTGCGTCATGAGCGCTGCACACGAGTGCTGGCGATGGGAGACGCCATTTTGATCCACCAGCTCACGAACATGCCATGTTGCACGGCCGCCGCCTTCCTCTGGCACATTTTAAACCATCTAAAACGAGCCAAATGTATCCACGTCCACCCGCACGTATTAGGGGGAAAGGAACGGAATCGTTCTCTTACCGTTTTCGCAAAACAAAGACATAAACACAACGCTGGTCGTCCAGAGGCGCAGTGAAGGAAGCCGAGCTGCTTGCTGCTGAGTGTCGGCGAGGCGTTGTACTGAGTGTGGCTGTCAGAGGCGTGCAGGGTAAAGGTCCGGACACTGCGGGGTCACCAGGCTCAGAGGGTATCTGGAAGGTCCTGGGGGCTCGGGGGACCTGAGGGGATAAAGCGCATTGTTATTCCGCCGTGGTGAAAGGCTGAAGTGCTGCGTCATCAGCAGGACTCCGGACAGGAGAACCCGGGGTCTGACGGGGGGGGGGGGGTCTACATCATCTGACCGGCCTGCACTGAACTGAGGTCAGGGTGGTCGTCAGGGGGACCAGCTGCCGCCGGGTCTCACGTCCGACAGCACGACGGGCTGGGTCACAGGTGTTGCCACTTCAATCAATAAATATCTTTAAAAAATCGTGTAGTGACGACGTAAGCGCTCACATGTTCAAGAACTAAGTCGGTACCCGCACCCGGGAACCGACCCAGCATGCTGACGTCATACTGACGTTAGCTCGGCGGTAATGGTGGCTAGCGGGACCACAACGCATTGGATATTCTGTCGAATTACAACAAAGGGCTCAAATAAGACCAGTGACCTTGGATGTCTGTAAATGATCGCGGAATTAGAGTAAGCAATCCATAGTGTGCGACGTCGTATAACGGACAACGTCCAGAAAGCGCTTCTTTAGCTTACCTCTCGAACGTTCTGCGGGATACTGAAGCTCGCTTCTCTAACAAGTGTATAGTGGTCACACCACACTTCCGGTTGGCTGCCTTCTAAAGTAAAAGCCCCCCAACCAAGTACCAAATAGTACCAGAAGGAAGATTTGCCAACAGAAATCTAAACATCGTGTTTTTCACAAGTCACTTCCTTGTTAAACGCTGTTATTATAACCATTGCCTTGCACGAAAACAACACTTTATTTCTGATCTGTTCATTGTGAAACAGGGTTTCACAATTTTTTAAAAGGGTAAAAAATTATTTACACATTAATTATGCTCCTAATTTATATTTTGACTTGAATGTAAATTTGTTAACCTAACGTCCTTATCGCAATGACTTGCTTGTTATAATTTATCTTTTATTTTGAAGAACACAAACTATCCACCGGAAGTCATACTGACACCAACTGTGCCCACCTCCTCTTCTCTCATTGGTTGACGTCTCCGGGCTTTACGTACGTCGATGCTTCCTGAACTTGACTAGCAGCAGCTGAAAAATAGAAGATGGTAAGTACTGAAATGCAAAAACGGCCAATTGTCTACCCATTACAGGTGTTGTTCTGAGCACTGAAGCTGACGCGCGTCCGGTGGGAAGCCTCCGCAAGGATGAAGGGCTGGACGGTTCGTCCGTCCGGTGGCTCCGCCGTCACATGACTGACCAGTAGTCACAAGTCAGCGCTACAGACTTCCAGCGCATCTGCTCAGTTCTCGTTCTTTTGCACGATTCTTGTTCTTTTTGTCACCTTTCAGTTCTGTTCATTTGATTGTCTGTTGTGTAGAAACAATGCACACACACACACAACCACTTTGTTTGCCAACATGTTAGTTTGCTAGGCTAGGAAGCTAACATGTTTTTGTATGCGCCATTTATGCAACTAAGCAAAACAATCTAAACGTAGTGTTGTAGTTCATTTGGTTTTTGTTTTAGTATTTGTCTTTCCGACTCTAAAACGTGATTACGACAATACAGGGGGTTTCCCCCTAACCTGTAATCCTTACTCTCCACTAACTAGCAAGCGCTAACGGAATCAACTTTGTCATTCAATTTGTTCTGTTCCTCATTTATTCATACTAATATATCAGCCAGCCATTCACTTTTAATTTCTAATTTCCCTTTTACTTCTTGTCCCAACTTGTTCCTTCTCTTATTTTTGTTTTCCACCTGAACCTTTGACCTTTGACCCATGCACCATCTCCTTCTCTCCACACACACCCTCCATCCTACCTGTCCCACCTGCTTCCCCCACCCCCACCTCCCTTCTCCGCACCACCAGTCTGGTCACCGGGTAAGTTCCAACACTCACGCTCTCTACCGGCTCACACTAACCGCCTCTCTGGCTTCCTGCTGCTTCAACCGCGCCTCCTCTCCTGTTCTCTTCCTTCATTAACCAATCACGTTTCAACCAAAATCTATTTCTTAATGTTGGACCTTCATCCTATACTTTTAACCCTGTGTTGTTGTGACTGTTAGATTAACTCTCCCTGGTTGTTGGGGCTTGTAATGTCTCTGTTGTGCTGTGTGCCCTTCCACCAGACAAACTGCCTTAAAGACTGACCAGAGTGCTGTTTCAGTCTCACCAACGTGATTTGATAATCCCATGCTGCCATGAGCCACTGGCCTTTCTCTTACTTGACTCGTCCTCTTAATAATGAATATTTACAATTATAAAGTTTTAACATCTCATGAAAAAAATTACATCTTTGAGAAACGTTTGCTCAACTTTAGAGTAACAAAGGTGGCTTCAGAATAAACTTTATATATATATATATATAAATATAATCAAAATTAAACCACCCAAAGACTTGTTTTCTCCAAAAGCAGACAAGACAATCTAATCTCCACACAGAGGACCTCATAATGGACTCAACCCTAACAAATCCCTATGGTGTGCCTCTCTCCTCGTTCTCCTGAGCTTCTGCCCTGTAGCTAGCGGCCGCATGCTACTCTGGGCGCTGGCTAACGTGTGTGTGTGTGTGTGTGTGTGTGTGTGTAGTTGGTCCTGGTGCTAGGCGACCTCCACATCCCCCACCGCTGCAACACACTGCCGGCCAAGTTCAAGAAGCTGCTGGTGCCTGGGAAGATCCAGCACATCCTGTGTACAGGGAACCTCTGCACCAAGGAGAGCTATGACTACCTGAAGACCCTGGCTGGAGACGTGCACATCGTCAGAGGAGACTTCGATGAGGTGGACCAAGATATCCCCTAACCCTACACACACACAGACCAAGATATCCCCTAACCCTACACACACACAGACCAAGATATCCCCTAACCCTACACACACAGAGACCACCGGCCAGACTGCCAGTCTTGAAGTCCATCCATTATCCAAATATTTGGAGGATATTGAAATAGTTGCACCTGAATCTTGATGTGGATCTGCTTCAGGGTACCCCAAGTGGGAGTTCCTCACGTAATGGAACGATTAGGAGTCCGTCACCCCACCCATGGAATATGAATTATGAATATTATGCATTCCTGAAATGTGTGCGTATAGGACTGTCAGGGTTGTTCCTTCTAATTGCCACTGGAAGGTGCTGTAACATTTATTTTGTTCTCTATGAACACGCATCTGCTTATTTTCTGTCATTGACCTTTTGTTATATTCACCTCTTCTTTTAATATTCCATACGGACGCAGCAGTGAGCAATTAGTGAGCAGTGTAGTGCTGTTGCTATAGCAGCGTGTCAGTGCACTAGTTCAAAGAGCTAAAGGAGTACGTCTTCCTGACCCGTCCAGAACCTCAACTACCCGGAGCAGAAGGTGGTGACGGTGGGCCAGTTCAAGATCGGTCTGATCCACGGCCACCAGGTGATCCCCTGGGGGGACATGGCCAGCCTGGGCCTGCTGCAGAGGCAGCTGGACGTGGACATCCTCATCTCCGGACACACGCACAAGTTCGAGGCCTTCGAGAGCCAGAACAAGTTCTACATCAACCCCGGCTCGGCCACCGGGGCCTACAACGCACTGGAAAGGTAGAGTTCACACTGCCAGGGGTCTGCTGGCACCTCTAGCAACGCCGCTGTTAGCAACGCCGCTGTTAGCAACGCCGCTGTTAGCAACGCCGCTGTTAGCAACGCCGCTGTTAGCAACGCCGCTGTTAGCAACGCCGCTGTTAGCAACGCCGCTGTTAGCAACGCCGCTGTTAGCAACGCCGCTGTTAGCAACGCCGCTGTTAGCAACGCCGCTGTTAGCAACGCCGCTGTTAGCAACGCCACTGTTAGCAACGCCACTGTTGGTCTCACCAGTGCCCCGTGTTCTCTGTTCCCATAGCAACATCATCCCCTCCTTCGTACTCATGGACATCCAGGCGTCCACGGTGGTGACGTACGTGTACCAGCTCATCGGCGACGACGTCAAGGTGGAGCGCATCGAGTACAAGAAGTCCTAAGAGTCTGCGTGGAGAAGAGGGAGGAGCGAGGGTGGGGGTGACTCGGGAGGGAGGGAGGGAGTGCTGGTGGTGTTGACTGCAGAGGAGGTGGGGGTGACTGCAGAGGAGGTGGGGGTGACCCTGGTGGAGTTGAGGGTGGACGTAGAGGAGGGTGACTCTCTCGTTAGGTGGGTGGTGTTATTTCATTCCTTTCCACTGGTGGAGTATGCCCCCGTCCCAGCAGTGTTCCCACGGTAACGGCCGTTGTGCTCGTTTGTATAATGGCCGGTTCTGTCATGCCGGTCTGCTTGTGTCCATGTGTGACTCACTAGCTGTAGACTACGCCATGATGTCACATGTATTTGTAATCTAAAAGATATATTTGGTGCCATTATGTTTTTTGTTCGTTTTTTTTCACTCCTTAACCTGTTTGGGTCCACGCCATCCAAACCACAGTGTGACCGGCCCGCTAACAATCATGTTCTTTCCACAATAAAAGTCTCATTACACTTGAGCAGGGCTTCTGTTTACTCATAGCTGATAAGAGTTGTGGTGGGAATGATCTGCTCTGGCTAATCCTCTTTTAATCAACCAAACAGCATTTTAATAGTTAGATATTAAACCTAGCTGACCGCCACGCTCCACCTAGCTGGCCGCCACGCTCCACCTAGCTGGCCGCCACGCTCCACCTAGCTGGCCGCCACGCTCCACCTAGCTGGCCGCCACGCTCCACCTAGCTGGCCGCCACGCTCCACCTAGCTGGCCGCTACGCTCCACCTAGCTGGCCGCCCGCTCCACCTAGCTGGCCGCTACGCTCCACCTAGTGGCTTCTCTGGGCTCCTCCAGGCACAAGGACGCAGGGTGGTGTTGGAAGCGGGTTTATTGTAGAGTTTGAAGACAAGGGTCCAGGAAGAGGAGAGCTTCCTGAGTGTGTGGGGTGACGGCTGGTTTAACCTTGATTACTGAATGCCCAACAGGTGTGCAGCCTCACCCAGCCCCAGAGTCCAATCAGTCTGACTCGGGCCAGGTGATGCTGCTTAAACCAGCCATCACACAAACACACACACGTACACACACAATTTAAATGATTATATTGATATTTTCAAAAAGCGCAGATAGGGTGCATGAGACACATTGACATGACTATGGAGAAGGTAATACTGAAAAGGCTGGGTCTACATTTCAACACCTGGATAACGAGAATGAATACAAACTATGCTACTAACAGACACTGCCCCTGTCTCCCCACAACGAGCGTGAGTGACCGTCGGTCAGTAGGTCGTGTGTCATTCCAAACCCTGTGGCAGGGTTGTTAAATTGTGCATAGCTCACGTGAACCTGAGACTACAGCTGTACTCTGTCAGCCCAGACCTGTTCCATCCTCAGGTCTGACACAGCGCCACAGAACAGGGATCCACCTTATCCTGACACGTGGTAAATACTGCTTCCAGAAATATAGCCAACACAAAAAGGTTTCATTCATATAAACACATTGAGGAGAGAGGTGCGCCACACAGCTCTGCCGAAAGTGTTCAGCATCCTAGAGCAAGATGCCCCCTCGCCCTACCTGCTCCTCAACCCCTTGTAGCTCCACCAGAACATCACTAGGGTTAGATAAAAGTGTCTGGACTTGTATGACGAGCTCCATTTGGATTCCCCTCAGAGATCCGCTATCTGGGACTGTCCCCATAAACCGAGTCTTGGTCGTCCTCCATGGACAGAGAACTCAGACTCTCCCTCAGAGAAGCTTCTAGATCGTCTTCCCCCAGCAGCTCACTCCAGGAACCTGGGGGAGAAAGGTTTCCTTTTTTCATTCAAGATAAGACAACATCTTTATGTTGTCTTGATGCATGTGAAGGGGACTGAAAACATGAGTCATGTTCATTACACGATTCTGTCGTCCTAGGAACAAATCTTTCTGTCGCCCTAGCAACAGAACCTTCTGTCGCCCTAGCAACAGAACCTTCTGTCGCCCTAGGAACAGAACCTTCTGTCGCCCTAGGAACAGAACCTTCTGTCGCCCTAGGAACAGCACCTTCTGTCGCCCTAGCAACAGAACTAAACAGCGGTTGTTGATGTACTGTATGTGTTGTATTGTACATGTAATGTTATTTCGGGAGACAAACCGTTAGCGGTTTCCATCTTGTTTTTGTTGGCGTTTGGCGACTTGACGTTTGCAGGAGGCCTGTTTTATGAAATACAAACACAAATGTAAAACCACAAGATAATATTTATCATATTTTTCATGTTGCTATTAAAAAACGGACTCACTATTATGGTTACACACATTTACGCGTGATAAATAACTTTTTGTTGAATACAAAGAAATCTTATTTTGTTTTCAACCTGTACTTTGTATAGTAACAAAGCCATGGAATAATCTACTCTAAATATTGTTTATAGCTATTATAGAAATAAAATACTTAATTGGTTCACTTTTCATGCTGCAGTATGTTGCTGACTCACCTCGTCTTTTTGGCGGGGACTTTAGTGAGACTCATTTTCCCAGAGTGCTTTGCAGCAGCAGCAGCGGTTCTGATTGGCTGCTTGTGTTTTGCCCTCCTCACAGCCTTGGACTGAGGCTCTTCAGGTTCCTGCGCGATCTCGACCTCTGCTGCCACCGGCACCATGCTGTACTCCTCCTGGGGGCCTGCAAGCAGATGAAGAACAACCGTTTAACAACACATTCAAACTACATGTACGTTTGAAGAGGATCAATATCTGAACTTCTTAAGTGTCCTTGTTACTTCTTCTGTTGAATCAAACATTACACTGCCGTCAATGTCTCTCTCATTGCTCATGAAATCAATATTTAAAAGCTGCCTCGCCATTTGACATAATATCATGTAGATCGTATTATGAGCTGTTTTCCTAGAGACACGATACAGTACAGACCGCAGCAGGACTCTGGCTCAGTGGCCCATTCCTGAGCAGTCATGGTTCCAGTGACGGTGCGCACGACAGCGAAGCAGCCTCTCCTATGGACGGGAGGCCTCACCTGGCCTGATGCACCTGCGCAGAACGTTGAGGTAGTGCTGGTTCACCAGGCTGTACACCCGCTCTGCGCTCTGGGACCCAGCCACCGAATCCAAGTACCTCTTCTGGGCTGGAGTCAGCTGGGGGTGCTGTAGGAGGATGTGAGAAGGTTTCTTTTTCAGGATAAAACCCCTTGAGGCGTACCATCTCGTCTTCGGTGCTCACAAAAGACACCGCATGAGATACAACACAATATGCACCCATTAGTAGCAGACATGGTTACAGTTACAATTAGACTAATTATGAAAGGACAAAAACAAACACGCACACTCACACACCATGCACACACCAAGAAATCTAGACACCCACACCCGTGCTATAGCAACAGGAAATAGTGACAGTTAACAGGAGCAGGCTGTTGTGAGGTGAGTGATAAGAGCCTTTTTAAATGAACCTAAATGCTGCAGAGATGTTGTTGTAGCCGCGTTATCAGCGGGACAATGTCCGGCCAGCTACACATCACCCCGTACATTTGATAGAACCGGGGTACACAGTAAGCTGCCATTTGCTGTGGCTTTGTGAAAACATGTACTGTACAATCTGTAAACAGACACTTACGCACGCACTCTTATATACTTATTTTCATACTTATTTAGAAGAGTTATAAAACTCTTGCATAACACTATATGTATGACCACACAGTATGCATATATGCTACTTTTTTTTCTATACTGTATATTTCTAGGGTGTATTCTAAAATGGTTGTGTATTTTAAAACACAGCGCTATGTGCAGAACGACCCTGTGTTTTACTGTGATACATGCGATGAATCAATGCGCTTTTACTTTGACGGACCTTGAGGAAGGGGGCGGGGCTCAGTGTGGTGTGGATGCGCACGACGGCTCCACACGACTCAGATGGAGCCTCAAGAGGCCCCTCCCTCTGGAAGGCTGGGATCACGCATGGACTATAAACTACATCATACAGATTATATATAGTTACATGTCCTCGTTTTTATTTAACACGAGCTACACAGTAGTTATTTAACATGAGCTACTCATGAAATATTTGTTATTTAACATGAGCTAGACATTTAATAGTTGTTATTTAACATGAGTTATGCATTAGGTATTTAGCTGTATTTTAACAGTATAAGCCACTAGTGTGTTGTGTGTTCACTAGAAACCAATATACAAAACCAGTGTATGGTGTCATTAAAGGACTTACCAGTGACTGCATGGTGGTCTGTATTCCTATAAGAGATATGGTGATCAGTAATGGTTTTAGCAGTGTCAATACCAACCATTCCTTCTGTACTACCCTGGTCTATATGAGGTGGGCTAGCGTCACACCTGGTCTATATGAGGTGGGCTAGCATCACACCTGGTCTATATGGGGTGGGCTAGCATCACACCTGGTCTATATGAGGTGGGCTAGCATCACACCTGGTCTATATGGGGTGGGCTAGCGTCACACCTGGTCTATATGGGGTGGGCTAGCGTCACACCTGGTCTATATGGGGTGGGCTAGCGTCACACCTGGTCTATATGGGGTGGGCTAGCATCACACCTGGTCTATATGGGGTGGGCTAGCATCACACCTGGTCTATATGGGGTGGGCTAGCGTCACACCTGGTCTATATGGGGTGGGCTAGCGTCACACCTGGTCTATATGGGGTGGGCTAGCATCACACCTGGTCTATATGGGGTGGGCTAGCATCACACCTGGTCTATATGAGGTGGGCTAGCATCACGCCTGGTCTATATGGGGTGGGCTAGCGTCACACCTGGTTTATATGAGGTGGGCTAGCATCACACCTGGTCTATATGAGGTGGGCTAGCATCACACCTGGTTTATATGGGGTGGGCTAGCATCACACCTGGTCTATATGAGGTGGGCTAGCGTCACACCTGGTCTATATGGGGTGGGCTAGCATCACACCTGGTTTATATGGGGTGGGCTAGCATCACACCTGGTCTATATGGGGTGGGCTAGCATCACACCTGGTCTATATGAGGTGGGCTAGCATCACACCTGGTCTATATGGGGTGGGCTAGCGTCACACCTGGTCTATATGGGGTGGGCTAGCATCACACCTGGTCTATATGAGGTGGGCTAGCATCACACCTGGTCTATATGAGGTGGGCTAGCATCACACCTGGTCTATATGAGGTGGGCTAGCATCACACCTGGTTTATATGGGGTGGGCTAGCATCACACCTGGTCTATATGGGGTGGGCTAGCATCACACCTGGTCTATATGAGGTGGGCTAGCATCACACCTGGTCTATATGGGGTGGGCTAGCGTCACACCTGGTTTATATGAGGTGGGCTAGCATCACACCTGGTCTATATGAGGTGGGCTAGCATCACACCTGGTTTATATGGGGTGGGCTAGCATCACACCTGGTCTATATGAGGTGGGCTAGCGTCACACCTGGTCTATATGAGGTGGGCTAGCATCACACCTGGTCTATATGGGGTGGGCTAGCATCACACCTGGTCTATATGGGGTGGGCTAGCATTACACCTGGTTTATATGAGGTGGGCTAGCGTCACACCTGGTCTATATGGGGTGGGCTAGCATCACACCTGGTTTATATGAGGTGGGCTAGCGTCACACCTGGTCTATATGAGGTGGGCTAGCGTCACACCTGGTCTATATGAGGTGGGCTAGCATCACACCTGGTCTATATGGGGTGGGCTAGCGTCACACCTGGTCTATATGAGGTGGGCTAGCATCACACCTGGTCTATATGAGGTGGGCTAGCATCACACCTGGTCTATATGGGGTGGGCTAGCATCACACCTGGTCTATATGGGGTGGGCTAGCATTACACCTGGTTTATATGAGGTGGGCTAGCGTCACACCTGGTCTATATGGGGTGGGCTAGCATCACACCTGGTTTATATGAGGTGGGCTAGCGTCACACCTGGTCTATATGAGGTGGGCTAGCGTCACACCTGGTTTATATGAGGTGGGCTAGCGTCACACCTGGTCTATATGGGGTGGGCTAGCGTCACACCTGGTCTATATGGGGTGGGCTAGCATCACACCTGGTCTATATGGGGTGGGCTAGCATCACACCTGGTCTATATGGGGTGGGCTAGCATCACACCTGGTCTATATGGGGTGGGCTAGCATCACACCTGGTCTATATGGGGTGGGCTAGCGTCACACCTGGTGGTCAAATAGTTGCCCTTTGACACAGCACTTCATCATATACAAATGTATATTAATGTTTGGTTAATGATCAGTTTATCATCGATTAAAGGCTTATACAGTAATGTTTTGGTCACTGATTAGTTCATCATTAACTCAAGGCGTATATATGACCTACGACTGAACGACATTATTAAGTGTTAGCAGAAAAACCTATAAAAGCTCTCACTCCAGCAGCTCGATTTCTGAAGAATATGATCAACCGCAAGGGCCGAACCTCTGGGGCGGAGGGCCTACCTCTCCAGGGACTCGGGCACCGGGTGGGCTTCGTGCCTGACGTGGTCAGTGGAAGCGGTGTGGTGTTTCCTCATGTCGGGAGCGGGACAGACCTTCGGCCAAGCGAGGCGCGACGAGGGCTGGGGAAAGTGTTCAGTGAACACGTTCAGAAAGCAACGCGCAAAGCAAGGCGCAGGTGGCGCTGAACACGTTCAGAAAGCAACGCGCAAAGCAAGGCGCAGGTGGCGCTGAACACGTTCACAAAGCAACGCGCAAAGCAAGGCGCAGGTGGCGCTGAACACGTTCAGAAAGCAACACGCAAAGCAACGCGCAGGTGGCGCTGAACACGTTCACAAAGCAACGCACAGGTGGCAAGGCGCAGGTGGCAAGGCGCAGGTGGCAAGGCGCAGGTGGCAAGGCGCAGGTCGCTCCTGCAGCCGGACACCAAACAGACCACACCGATACACATCCGCCACGTGATTAGTAGAAAGTAGTGCTGCGGGGTTCTCGCTCTAGTCCCGTTTCCCAGTTCTCTCCTCTCCCTCCCAGCTGCTCAATACCACAGCATTAACCGAGGTCGTGACTCGGACCTCAAGGAGTGTAAATGTACTTTGAACACATTTGAAATGAACTCTCACTGTTTCATCACGACGTCCTGAACCAGTTAGGAATTGTGAACACGTTGCA
>JACYXH010000299.1:545000-570000 GCA_026745465.1 Lota lota | reverse complement strand
CTCACACGCAACGGTTCTTACTGCTTCATCTACCTCAGTACTTAGTGTGTGTGTCTGTGTGTGTGTGTGTGTGTGTGTGCGTGCGTGCGTGCGTGTGTGTGTGATAGCACTCTGGTGTCAGCCAACAGAACCATGTGCTCCTGAAGGTGGAGGAGCTGATCCAGAGTCAGGACGTGGACTCAGTGAAGCTCACCCTCTCTGCGATGCTGCAGCTCTGCCAGTCTGAGTGAGTCCTCTACAGGATCTCCTTCTTCATCTCTCTGTGTCTCATCTCTCTGTATCTCTTCATCTCTCTCTGTATCTCTTCATCTCTCTGTCTCATCTCTCTGTTCTCTCTCTGTATCTCTTCATCTCTCTGCATCTCTATTTCTTCTTGTCTTAGTCTTTCTTCATCTTTCTCTGTAGCTTTTCACTTTCTTTCTTTCCATGTATATCTCCATATATCTTTATTTCTTTATCTCCATATATCTTCCACTTTCTCTCTTCATCCATCTGTATCTCCCCTTTAACCTTTCTTCATCTCTCTCTCTATCTCTATGTATCTCCATCTCTTAATCTCCTTTTCTCATTTGTATTCCTACCTCTTATCCCTTTATATATTTTCTATCTTCATCTGTTTCGATCTATATCTCTCTTACTTTTTGTCTATCTCTCACTCCTAATCTCTTTCCATCTCTTCTAATCTCTCTCCTTCTTTCTCAAGATTCAACAGGCTTTATTGGCATGGAAAAGGTTCATTTACATTGCCAGAGTTCAAAAAGTAAAACAAGAAACAACGTAGGAAATAAAGTAAAAACTTACCTTATTTTTTATTAAAACGTCAAAAAAAAAACAAAGTAAGACAATGTAAGTGTGAACACAGTGGAAAGTAGGACGATAATATTCTCTCTGTCTCTGTCTCACTGCTGCAGGAAAGTTAAGAAATCGCTGCTGTGTCTGTTGAAGTGGAAAGATCTTTCTAGACCTGAGTTCAAAGAGGTCCTGGAAGCTGTTCAGGGACCATCCACCAGAGAGACCAGAAAAATTTTCTCATGTATCCCTATCTAGAGACCAGCGACTCTACTGGGACGATGGTACCACATTAGAAAACTCTGCTGACCTCTGCTGGCTGAAGACAGTATGAATATATAAAATAGGTTCACATACACGTTAACCTAGGATACGGTATAAATAAGTTTATTTAGGATTATACATTACTAAATTCTCTTGAGTACTCTAAAAATGGCGCCAGTATCGCCAACGAAAAACCCCATGATACATTCTGATGTATTCTGTTCTATTGTTGTTATTTATAGTTTAATTTATATGATGATTGCAAATAGTTAATATCAATGAATCAATAAAGAATGCGATGCATGCAGCATGACGGTGTTTGCATTCTCTCAGACCGACTGAACTGCCACGGCCACGTGGCGTGAAGGCTCAAACCAGCGACAAAACACTTTCCGATTATACCGGTGTAAACTGGTCTAGAACCTACGAGCCGACCCACTCTCACACGTCAAGTACAACATTTACAGCCGAGCAAAAGCAACGTCATCTGGACCAATGTATTCCCTTTGAAGGGAAGTCAAGAGTTGACCACCGTCGTACTAATCCAGTCCGATCACAACATAGAATCTGGTCGACTAAAAACTGCATCAGGCGCGACGCCGCGCTGTGAGCGCACAGCTCACACTGTGAGCATGTGGTCCTGGCTCTGTCCCGGTAATGTACCGGGATGATGGCCATGCAGTTAAGGGCTAACGGACAACCACGGGAATTGCGTCCTCTTTATTTTGAGGGAAGCCTGTAGACAGAAGACACCACGTCTTCACAAAACGTGGTGTTGGTCCTTTACAGGCATTTGCCTTCCAACGCCGTAACATTACTGTGATAGCCTAACGAACTTTTAAGCTAATTAACATGCAAATAGTCCGATGAAAATAATATTAATAAACGTTTCATTAGTTAATACAATTATTCAAAATTCATCACAATGCACGCTAAAAACAAATAAAACACACTGCATTAAAATAAACCCTCCAGATTATGTCTTTCTCCTTAAACAAAATATAATACACGGAAAACTTTTGCTAAGCACATATCCTGTCTCATAGCAACGCCCTCTAAAGAGGTACGGCAACACGCAACAGACAAACATAGCAGACCCGTAGGACACCACAACTCCACAGGAGGCGCCATTACAAATAATACAATATTAGGCTGCGTATCTCTGACGAAACTCAATCATTCTCAACATTTAGAACTCTGTTACATTAACAGTCAGTGGTTTTGTGAATTGGACCTTCTAGGCCCAAGCATACAGCCAACAAGTAGAAGAGACGTACATCGCAAATGGGGGGAGCTTTAGTTGAGGGGCTGCAGACTGGCTATGAAACTAAAAATGATTACATACACAAATTACTTTCTAAAATGAATTGCGTTCAATTGAAAGTCTCACGCAGTTTGCTGTGTTATGGAAGGCGGACATAACTTCATCACATCATAATGTTCATTTATTTTACTGTATAATGATGTATTTATTTATAGTGAGGAGGATTTAAGGGAAATCCCTTAATGGCGCCGTGATGATGTCATTACAGTGATGTCATTGAAACGTCTTGCTTCAAGCACACGCCGTGATACACGCCAGCAGAGACGTGCAAATGTGTATACTATGTGTGTTCTATCAGGGCCGGCCTTAGCCTTTTTGGGGCCCTAGGCAACATCAGCATACGGTGCCCCAACATTAGCTACTTTGCAAATTGGACCCCTGTGAAAAACCAAGGCTTGGGTTATAAATACGTGACATTTTAACTGTGTTTTGATTTATGAATATATTGTTATCAATTAGGTGTGTTTATAAAGAATCATTTTCTGTTCATTTAATCGCCGATGGGATTCATCAAGTCAGCCAGGGATGGACTAGGACCAAACATATTGGCCTGTAGGGCAATTAGCTTATTTTTTATTTAAAAAAAGATAATGTGTAATATTTTGTTATTCACGCTTGGCAGCCTTTATGGCGTATTAAGGGCCGGCCCTGGTTATGTGCCTGAGGTGAAGATGTGTTTTCCTCTACATAGTGAGAACCACAGGGACTTTCTACCTGGAGAAGGTACCAGAGTGCAGCCAGGTCACCATGATGACCAGTGGGAAATCCCCCAGCACTTTACGTGATTGTGTGTGTTTGTGTGTGTTTATGTGATTGTGTGTGTGTGTGTGTGTGTGTGTGTGTGTGTGTGTGTGTGTGTGTGTGTGTGTGTGTGTGTGTGTGTGTGTGTGTGTGGGGGGGTGTGTGTGTGTGTGTGTGTGTGTGTGTGTGTGTGCGTGTGTGCGTGCGTGCGTTGTATGTCACACAGACGAGCGTTACTAGGTACAGAGTCTCGTGGATTCTGATAAACCGGTCTTCTTGGAATCCAAACCAGGGCACCTATGCGTGGTCTAGGCCAAGAATTTAATGAGCTCGCTTCATTGTCGATACATGCATCATCCTAACTAGCATAACAATGCCATAACCGACTTTGATAGAGTTTGATAGATTTGTTTGATTGGATAGAGTTTGACTTGGCACAATAATTATACGTGTGATGCTGTTTTGACTATTTGCAAAATGGATATCAACCCCTACCTGGTCTAAGCCTTAAACAATCAGGACGCACCATGGAAACTCCACCATGAAACCGAAAGTTTGGATGCGGGAATCCCGGAGCATTCCGTCATAATGAGCATAAATACAGGAGGTAGCGTACTACACAACCACACTCGGACATTGACTGCCTGACAGCACCCAGAAGAAACACAAGGAGAACAAAGAGAAGAAAGAAAAAGCATGGGTTCGTGGAGGAAAAAAAGCGACGCTTCTACAACTACAAGTAAGGTCATTGCTTATATTATATTAAATGATATTTTTCGATTTATATAATATTGCGCACTTTCTCTATCTGTCGTCTGATCCCTGGTTCGGGATCGTCTCCGTAAGCAAAAGCAGGCTCGGGAATCAATGTGACGCAAGGCAGTATCACCGGAGAGACTCCGAGTGTGTCAGATACATCACCGGAGAGACTCCGAGTGTGTCAGATACTTAGAGTACGTTTGTTGAAGGGGAGAACACGCTGGCGTCAGGTGTGTTCAACATACAACACACACACACGAACACAGAGAAGTCGTGTCACACGGTTAAAATACATTATACACACACACACACACACATGTATGGCACCACAACTAACATACGCATTAAGACCACGGTATGTGAGACACACATATGCACAGTGTCTGATACAGACGTAGAGAATGTTCGAACAAGGACATTATATTATGTTATAATATATTATATTAGCTAGAGAGTGATAGATATGCGTGCCTATGTAGTTGTGGTGCTGAGCACATTAAACTGCGTCTCCACGTTGGAGGTCTTGAGTGACCACCTGTACAGTCTATATGCAAATGAACTCGAAGGCCGTTGTGTTGGACCGTTAGTAAAGAGTGTGGTTGTAGAAGAGGAAGAAATCTAAACTGGACGAGATTGACCGCTCAGCAGGAGCCCTGGTCGCAGAAACAGCACTAGTCATAGAGGCCAATAAAACTAAAATAAAAAGAGAAATGTAACACTATGTAGGCCCAGATATAGGACAGTAAGCTAATACCAGCAATTACGCGCATTTTCATGTTGTGCCTAAAAAGACATAAATGTAATCTCCATTAGTTTGATTTAATGAAAATAATTGTCGGTCACGTAAATCGTTTGTTTTCACGAAAGGACGAGTGGTGCATCGCATTAAATGTTGCACCCTGAACGTTGCACGTTCACGTGACATGGGCGTATAAAAGCAGGGCGCATCGTGTCCCCTGAGTCCTAAGGTGGAAGGTGGAGTCCGCAGAAGTGTGAACTCAGCTTCAGAAGTAACGCTTTTCCTTTCCATTCACAGAACTAGCGGAGGATGACCACGCCTCCGCCTCGCAGACCGACACAAGAGTTGAAGCCGAGCCCCAGACTGACGGCCCATCTCCCGACCTGGACCATGTGGAGCTGGAACCACTGGCCGAGGTTCTGCGTGTGGATCTGGACGCGACTGCCAGCGACCAAGACCTCATCAGGGAGTCAGTGGTGAAGCACTTCCCCCCGCTGCCACCAGAGGGCGACGATGAATTAACCCCGGAGCTGCTGGTCGAGCACCTGAAGAGCGTGAAGCGGACTGTGCACGACGAGCTGCAGCGGTTGAACCCGCTGCGCAAGCAGAACAAGAGCCTGGCCGCTCTCGTACCGTCGTACCACCGCCACGCGATGGACCACGTGGGCAACCTTCTCAAGAGGACCTCGTCGTCACAGCAGGCCTTTGTGCTCATGGAGTGGCTCTGCAACGCTTACTTTAGGTTGTCTGCACGCACGCACACACACACACACACACACACACACATACACATACATACATACATACATACATACATACATACATACATACATACATACATACATACATACATACATACATACATACATACATACATACATACATACATACATACATAGTTAGACCTGTAGCTCTGATAGAACGTTGTAGTTAGACCTGTAGATCTAGTTAGAACCTTGTAGTTAGACCTGTAGATCTAGTTAGAACCTTGTAGTTAGACCTGTAGCTTTAGTTAGAACCTTGTAGTTAGACCTGTAGATCTAGTTAGAACCTTGTAGTTAGACCTGTAGATCTAGTTAGAACCTTGTAGTTAGACCTGTAGCTCTAGTTAGAACCTTGTAGTTAGACCTGTAGATCTAGTTAGAACCTTGTAGTTAGACCTGTAGCTTTAGTTAGAACCTTGTAGTTAGACCTGTAGATCTAGTTAGAACCTTGTAGTTAGACCTGTAGATCTAGTTAGAACCTTGTAGTTAGACCTGTAGCTCTAGTTAGAACCTTGTAGTTAGACCTGTAGATCTAGTTAGAACCTTGTAGTTAGACCTGTAGCTTTAGTTAGAACCTTAATCTGTGAATCTTAACACCCTTGTTGTGCCTTCACAGTCTGGAGTTCCTGGGAGACCCAGACTTCATTGAGAGCAAACACAGGTGTCCTGTGGACATGCACTTGTACTCTGAGACGGTCGAACGCGTCCACCAAGCCCTCCGGACCTCACTGCAGGTAGGAAGACATGCATCACCATCGAAGAAACTAAAACACCCACACAGGGTTAGCGTCTTAACCGGCTCCTGAAAACCTACCATTTGAGTTAATCCCTCTGTTGTAACTAACTAACTAACTAACAGAGGATAGGCTGGCCTAGCATCATCTTGTCTTGTTTGACCACAGAGGGATGTCCAGAGTTCCCTGGATGAGATCATTCAGCGCCAGGAATCAGAGTTTTGGAGGTCCAGGGAGCTACACACGGATGTCATTAAGGTACTGTGGACACAGGACGGTTCTGCACATTAACGTTACTGCGTCTATACGCGCGTGTGTGGACACGAATAAGCAGAACGTATTAAGGATACAAAATACCTTTTTATTCGATCCAAGTGCATTGATGAACTGATCGTAAGAGCGGAGGACGTCAGTGAGAACATGCAGGGTTGTACCCGGCGTGTCTGTTACCTCCCCCTTCAGACGTTCCTAGAGAGGTTGGTGGCCCTTTTCTTCCTGCCTATTGGTGTGTCCAAGGTACTGTTGTTGTTGTGCACGTTGTTTGTTCAGTTGTTTGCAGTCAGGTTCTTCAGTTGTCAATAGGCCTGAATGAGCCCTCCTGTTGGCTGTAGGTTCAACGCGGCCAAACAGGAACTTCTGAAAAAATACAAGAGAAATTCCAAGATGGCTGTCGAGACCTGCCTCAAGACACTCAACACGTGCCACGGCCTTGCGTGAGTGAAGGGCCATGCTACATGCTACATGCTAGCGTGTGCATACAATGTATTGCTATTTTTTTGCTCCTTTATCTACTGCTCAAAGCTCAAAGCAAGAGTGATCAAACCTCAGCTTGAGTATTAGGAAAAAGATCTGATCCATGTTAGCGTGTCTGATGTTAGCATGTCTGATCCATGTTAGCTTGTCTGATCCATGTTAGCATGTCTGATGTTAGCATATCTGATGTTAGCGTGTCTGGTCTTATTATGTCTGATCCATGTTAGCTTGTCTGGTGTTGTATTGTACGCATGTATTGTATCATGGTAGGACAGTGTCACGGTACATCGATAAAAGGCCTTTGTTTTGCAGGAGTTACATCCAAACTAACACTGATGGAGGAACCAAGGACATCACAGCAGAGGAGACCCTCTCCTTACTGAGCACAATAGAGAGAGATGCCCAGACGTCCATCAAAGAGGTCCTCGTTAAGATCATAAAGGTGCAACCATCAACTGTTCTCTTCATCCATGCAGAGAAGAACCGCTACTGTTGTTGTGTGTTGTTAGCCAGCACCTACACTCATCCTGTTACGCTAACATCCCCTAGTGGCCAACTCTGATACCACACATTTTGAGCCTGGTTACCACTAGCTTCAGCACCATCGTGCTCAGCTAATACCATGGGGACCAGGACATTCTATATTACATCCATGAGTGATGCTCTCATTTGGTAACCAGTAATACATCCATGGTTGTTATGACAACTCTGGTGAGAAGACAATAACCAGTTTATAAAACCTGTTGTTGTGGATTCCCTCAGGACCTCCTGGAAAGACATTTCAAAAGCAGAGAGGAGGATTTTCTGCTGAAGGAGATGGAGATGTTCAGTGCTGAAGCCTGTTGTCCAGACGTCCAGAAGGTAGAGGGAGACTTTCACTGTATCTCCTTACCTAGAGGTCACGTGTGGTTGGACCTCAGCTGTTGATCAATCCATGTCGTCATAACCTTCTGTTAGCTGTTGGGTTAGCTGTTTTATGAATGACAATCTGTCTCTCTCTCTCTCTCTCTCTCTCTCTCTCTCTCTCTCTCTCTCTCTCTCTCTCTCTCTCTCTCTCTCTCTCTCTCTCTCTCTCTCTCTCTCTCTCTCTCTCTCTCTCTCTCCCTCAGAAAGTTCTGGACCTGGCCTATAAGCGGGTGAGTGCCTTGTACCTGTCTAATCTGGTCCACACCAAGAAGAAGAAGGAGCTGGAGAAGCGATGGGGTCAAGACGTGGGTCAGAAAGTGACTCAGGATGCAGAACATCTTCATCAGACCTTCTCAGACCTGGTGAGGGCCTCACACGCTGCACTCAGCCCTGCTCCGCCACTTTCATAGCACCAGGCTTTGTGTCTGATGCGTTAACGTGTGGAGCGTAGGGTCATGTGACCGCTCGCATCGGTGCGTAGACTAACACAAAGAAAGGAGCGGGGCAAAGGTTTAACTTCGGTAAACGTTATGCAAATAGGAACATAGTTCGGTCCACCTTCAGCCATGTGATTGGACAATCCAGTACAGTACCTCACACTCAACGGTTCTTACTGCTTCATCTACCTCAGTACTTAGTGTGTGTGTGCGTGTTTGTGTGTGTGCGTGCGTGCGTGCGTGTGTGTGTGATAGCACTCTGGTGTCAGCCAACAGAACCATGTGCTCCTGAAGGTGGAGGAGCTGATCCAGAGTCAGGACGTGGACTCAGTGAAGCTCACCCTCTCTGCGATGCTGCAGCTCTGCCAGTCTGAGTGAGTCCTCTACAGGATCTCCTTCTTCATCTCTCTGTGTCTCATCTCTCTGTATCTCTTCATCTCTCTCTGTATCTCTTCATCTCTCTGTGTCTCATCTCTCTGTATCCCTTCATCTCTCTCTGTATCTCTTCATCTGTCTGCATCTCTATTTCTTCTTGTCTTAGTCTTTCTTCATCTCTCTCTGTATCTCTTCATCTTTCTTCATCTCTCTGTGTCTCATCTCTGTATCTCTTCATCTCTCTTCATCTCTCTGTATCTCATCTCTCTGTGTCTCATCTCTCTGTATCTCTTCATCTCTCTCTGTATCTCTTCATCTCTCTCTGTATCTCTTCATCTCTCTTCATCTATCTGTAGCTCATCTCTCTCTATATCTCTTCATTTCTCTGTATCTCTCTGTCTCATCTCTCTGTATCTCTTCATCTCTCTCTGTATCTCTTCATCGCTCTCTTCATATCTCTTGATCTATGTCTCCTTCTTTCTGTAAAATACAAAGTAAGACAAATGTATGCGTGTATACAGTGGAAGGTAGGACTATAATATTATCTCTCTCTTTTTCTCTGTCTCTCTTTTTGTCTCCGTCTCTGTCTCTCTCTCTCTGTCTCACTGCTGCAGGAAAGTTAAGAAATTATTGCGTCCTCTGTTGGAGTGGAAAGGAGGTCTTTCCAGCGCTGAGTTCAAGGAGGTCCTGGAAGCTGTTCAGTTACCATCCACCAGAGAGACCAGAACATTTTTCTGATGTATCCCTATCTAGAGACCAGCGACTCTACTGGGACGATGGTACCAGATTAGAAAGCGATTTGAGCTCTGCTGGCTGAAGACAGTATGAATGTATGAAATAGGTTGTCCACGTTATACTTTAAGACAGACCACCTGGTGTCCGCTTTAGTGATTTCCTTCAGGGGAATCTGAGTGGTTTGTTCTTAGATCTCTACACTCCTGTTGAGTCAGCAGTAGCTTATTGATGACATTGTTTATTTGAATATCAAAGTAGGGTTTCACCTTAGAGCTGATTGGCTGTGGTACAGGAAGTAATTGAAGATAATTATTAGGTGTTCACAGAGTATCTGTGTATACCTATTGTTGTATTTGTTTTGTTGTTATTTATTGTTTTATTCATTTGATGATTGTAAATATCAATAAATAAATGACAAAATCAATAAAAAAAGCAGCTAATATCAATGAATCAATAAAGAAGGCGATGCATGCAGCATGATAGTGTGTTTGGACTCTCGCAGACCGACTGAACTGCCACGGTCACGTGACATGAAGACTCAATCCAGCGACAATACTTCATATATATATGTACATACATACATTTGTTCATAATACATTTTTCCAGTTGTTTATTTTCAGAGGGACAGCGCACAATTTAAATGAATTGCACCAGAGTTGCACCAGCTAATTTACATCCGTTTTCTCTGACGTTTAAACTCGTGCAGGACACGCTCCACTCTCACACACATCTCTCCTTTCTGTTCTACCTGCGGCTGTACGCATGTGCAACATTTACGGCCCAATGGTTTGAAGCGCCGTGTCTGGTCCCTTAGGTTCTGACGCTTTCACACAAAGTGTTTCACAATACAGTGATAAGTACATTTAAAGAATAGGTGGCCCCAGAAGGAATCGAACCCCTGACCCTGGCTTGGTCTCGTGATCAGGAGCGTCTTGTGGCTGGTGTGGACACGCCGGACACTAGGTGGCAATGGCGATGCGCAACCCAGCACGTTCACTGACGTCCAGGACGTCGACGACGCGGCGGAAGTGGAGAGAGGCCCCATATAGCGAGGGGAACACGCGGAGCATCATTCGAAAAGACGCATGCAGAGATGGCGGACACAGAAGGTAATGTCGTGTTCATATTGAGAAGTTATTTGCCACTAGTAATGTCATGTGCGAGCTGTAACGTTAGTCCACACGCAGCTCTTTAATGACCGGTCACCGCGCGCCGGGTGAGGCAGCAGCTTACGACGTTAACGTCCAGTTTGGTTGTTTGCAAACAGCCAAAACGACATTTGCTGTACTCATTCTAGATGATTGTATGCTAAACTAAGTGTATTGTTATTTATTTTTGCACCCGAATTACTAAGGTCAGTGACGTTCATTGTTAAGTGTTCTGCGCTTGCGATGTGCACGTTGACCCAGGGAAGGCCTGCGGTGTTTCCGCCCCGCCGTCAGCCTCTGGCCGCTAGGCTTTCCTAATGGAGTTTGCGGTACATGTGGTTCAACCAAACGCAAAATTGCGATTCTTTTTTTTTTTTTTTTTAAGTGGATGGCGGGCCTGTTAATCATGGTAGCTTGTTAGCCAGCGCAGGGTGGCCTGTTAGCTTAGCACACATGGCCCGCACGAACCACGTGCCGGCCTCCGTGCCACGTGGGGTTCTTCGGCGCGCTGCGTGTGAGGCGTGACGTCGCTCCCGAATCTATTACATTTGCCAAGTTCACATTTTAAGAATTGCAAACTACATGTTTTATATTTCCTCTCCACGCAGGATCGATAAAGAAAAAGAAGTCGAAGAAGGTGGTTGAGGAGGATGTTGGGGTATGTGTACAGTAATACCGTTTGAAATCCTGAACGATCAATTACCTAGTGTGTGTGTGTTTGAGTGTTTGTGCAGCCATCGTTATTAAATGATTGCTGTTACTGCAGGACATCCAACAGAGCGGCGATTTCTTCATCAAGCCAGAGGCAAAGGCAGCTGCGCTAGACACGTCGCAATGGCCTCTCCTGCTCAAGGTGGGTGCAGGGCCACTGGAAGAGAAACGGTTTAGTGGTTCTAACGGTTCAGAACCAGTGGTTCCCAACCTGCGGTGGTCCTCGGTTAAAAAAAAAATGGCGTCGTAGGTGCAGAACTAGCTGTGGCCATTTGATGAGCCGCTTTGTATACAAACTGTCTGCTTAGCCACGCTCGGACTAGAAGCGTTGGGATATTGAGAACACGGGCAGATGTTAATTGAGTAAAAACTGGTATGGAAGCAGATGCACTAAAGTTAGTTAAGGTACGTTCTCCAAGCTAGAAACGGGGTCAAAAGGGTGGAACAGCTGCACTAGTCCCCCCACAATCACTGCATCTCATGCTTGTTGATGCTGCAGATGATGAGTTACGGACAGGGTCTCCCGTTCAACTAGCACCTAAACGTTGAGTGTAGCGCCCTCCTACAGTAGGTCCAGCGGGGGCCTCCTACAGTAGGGGGCCCACTGGGCCCACTGTCCAGCGGGGGCCCACTGGGTGTGACGGGTCTGGTGGAGCGATGTGAAGTGATGAACTTGTTTATCCATTCTCTGAGTGCCTGCCGGCTCCCGGTTCTGCGCCCGCCCGGGTCCGTTCTGGCCCCGGGCGGCCCGGTCGGGCGGCCCCCCTCCGCCCCGGCGTTCTGCCGGGGCCCGGCGGGGGCGGTCGCCCGCTCCCGGGGGCGGACGACGGCGCCCGGCTCTAACCAAGACGATTTAAACCTCTGATCGCACGCTCACCAGCCCCCCCCCCGACCGGGTCTTTCACCCTATGGCTACAGCGCCCTACACCCTCACACCCTCACACCCTACACCTCACACCCTACACCCTCACACCCTCACACCCTACACCTCACACCCTACACCCTCACACCCTACACCTCACACCCTACACCCTCACACCCTCACACCCTACACCTCACACCCTACACCTCACACCCTACACCTCACACCCTACACCTCACACCCTACACCTCACACCCTACACCCTCACACCCTACACCTCACACCCTACACCCCCCAGGCGCTGGAAGGCGCGGGGGCCTCGCTGTAATGCGGTGCTTTCTGTTTCCAGAACTTCGATAAGCTGAACATCAGGACGGCCCACTACACGCCCCTGCCCAACGGGTCGAACCCGCTGAAGAGGGACATCCAGGACTACGTCCGGTGAGAGACCCTCCTGGCGCCGCCACGGTTGGGGGGGGGGGGGGGGGGGGGGGGGGGGGGTTCACGGAGAATGGTAACTTTGATAAGGGAGCTACATGATGCCAAATGATGAGCTATATAGATGGCATGAGCACGCTGTGCGAGGATGACCAACTATCTATCACCCATGACTGATGGCTTGTGGCGGGGCCCCCTAGGGGCCCGTGGAGCCTTTCAACTGCGGGGGGGCTTTCTGTGGGCTAGCTGTCAACGCTGTTATAACCCCACCCCCACCCCACAGGTGCGGCTTCATCAACCTGGACAAGCCGGCCAACCCCTCGTCCCACGAGGTGGTGGCGTGGATCCGGCGGATCCTGCGCGTGGAGAAGACGGGCCACAGCGGGACGCTGGACCCCAAAGTGACGGGCTGTCTGATCGTGTGCGTGGAGCGCGCCACGCGCCTGGTCAAGTCCCAGCAGAGCGCTGGTACGTAGCGACACTTAGCGCTGAGTGGCGCGGCGTCTCTGTGGCTGTGGCCCCACACTAAATCGGCCCCTCTCACTACTCTTCTGCTGTCCCTTGCAGGCAAAGAGTATGTGGGAATAGTTCGGCTGCACAATGCTATCGAAAACGAACACACGCTAGCTAGGGTAAGTGTCTGTGCTCGTGTCCTTTGACTAATGTCTCGTCCTGTAGGCTCTGACGTGCAGCTCCGTGTCGGGTCCTATAGGCTCTGACGTGCAGCTCCGTGTCTGGTCCTATAGGCTTTGACGTGTAGCTCCGTGTCTCGTCCTATAGGCTCTGACGTGTAGCTCCGTGTCTCGTCCAATAGGCTCTGACGTGTGAGTCCTATAGGCTCTGACGTGCAGCTCCGTGTCAGAGTCCTACAGGCTCTGACGTGCAGCTCCGTGTCTCGTCCTATAGGCTCTGACGTGCAGCCTTCTGTCCTGTAGGGTCTTGAGACGCTGACAGGAGCGTTGTTCCAGCGACCGCCCCTCATCGCGGCGGTCAAGCGGCAGCTGAGAGTGAGGACCATCTACGAGAGCAAGCTGATCGAGTACGATCCCGAGAGGAGGCTGGGTGAGTCCCCCCCCCCGGTACATGTGCTGGAGTAATGACCTGCAGCTCTCCCGACCTGGCCGGGGTCTTCATCGCCGGGCTGGTGGTGGTGGAAGGAGACGCGGTAGTAAACGAGTGTGTGTGTGTGTGTTGTAGGGATCTTCTGGGTCAGCTGTGAGGCGGGGACCTACATCCGGACGCTGTGCGTTCACCTGGGCCTGCTGCTGGGGGTCGGAGGTCAGATGCAGGAGCTGCGGCGTGTCCGCTCCGGGGTCCTGGGGGAGACGGTGAGACTAGACGGCTTCTCTGTGCCTTGCTCCCAAAGTGTTGAGTTCAGCTCTGGGCGCCTCCCCAGTTCTGCTAATGAACCTTTGGTACAGAAACGGACAAAGTGACTCGATGGTCAACTGCCAACCTGTTTGGCTTTTGTCTGTTTACTCTCGTCAACACTTGATCGCCAAACGATGTCGCTCATGTTTCTCTGGAATCGTCTTACCGTTTCCATACTCACGATGACGCTTAATTTGAATACCAAAAATAAGACCAATGTTTTTATTTTTACTCGTCTTATGGTCAAGTCCCTTGAGTTGTCTAACTGGTTCCTGTAACTGGGTTCCTCAGGACAACATGGTGACGATGCACGACGTCCTGGACGCCCAGTGGCAGTTTGACCACAACAAGGACGAGACGTACCTGCGCCGGGTCATCTACCCCCTGGAGAAGCTGATGGTCTCCCACAAGAGGCTGGTGATGAAGGACAGCGCGGTGAGTTAGAGGGTTAGACGAGAGCGAGGCCGGAGCGCTGGGTTAGACGAGAGCGAGGCCGGAGCCCTGGGTTAGACGAGAGCGAGGCCAGAGCGGTGGGTTAGACGAGAGCGAGGCCGGAGCGGTGGGTTAGACGAGAGCGAGGCCGGAGCGCTGGGTTAGACGAGAGCGAGGCCGGAGCGGTGGGTTAGACGAGAGCGAGGCCGGAGCGCTGGGTTAGACGAGAGCGAGGCCGGAGCCCTGGGTTAGACGAGAGCGAGGCCGGAGCGCTGGGTTAGACGAGAGCGAGGCCGGCGCGGTGGGTTAGACGAGAGCGAGGCCGGAGCGCTGGGTTAGACGAGAGCGAGGCCGGAGCGCTGGGTTAGACGAGAGCGAGGCCGGAGCGCTGGGTTAGACGAGAGCGAGGCCGGAGCGCTGGGTTAGACGAGAGCGAGGCCGGAGCGGTGGGTTAGACGAGAGCGAGGCCGGAGCGGTGGGTTAGACGAGAGCGAGGCCGGAGCGGTGGGTTAGACGAGAGCGAGGCCGGAGCGGTGGGTTAGACGAGAGCGAGGCCGGAGCGGTGGGTTAGACGAGAGCGAGGCCGGAGCGGTGGGTTAGACGAGAGCGAGGCCGGAGCCCTGGGTTAGACGAGAGCGAGGCCGGAGCCCTGGGTTAGACGAGAGCGAGGCCGGAGCGGTGGGTTAGACGAGAGCGAGGCCGGAGCGGTGAGTTGAGAGGCCGGAGCCTCTGCTCCTAACGTACTCGTGGAGTCATGCTTAGATAACACTATCATTTAGATGTGGTCTATTTTAACAGTGCACTCATGTTGTCTTCAGTCTGAGCTGCATTATGAATCATATTAATATAGCATGAGCTACATGAAGCCAAATGATGAGCTATATAGATGGCATGAGCACACTGTGCGAGGATGACCAACTATCTATCACCCATGACTGATGGCTTGTAGCGGGACATGTTGTCCTCTAGTGGAAGGCCGTCCCCTTACTGTTACTAGCGTGCTAACGTGTTTAGCGTGCTAACGTGTGTGTGTGTGTGTGTGTCGTGCTGCAGGTGAACGCTATCTGCTACGGCGCCAAGATCATGCTACCGGGCGTTCTCCGCTACGAAGACGGCATTGAAATCAACCAGGACATCGTCGTCATAACGACCAAGGGCGAGGCCATCTGCATCGGTAAGTGTCACGGCGCGCTGGTTACCATGGCGTCGGTGTGTTGCGGCCACGTGACGAGAACGTTAGCGACAGCAGCGTAGCGATGGTGACTCGCTATCTATCACCCTTTTCTGATGGCTCCGGCGCCCGGTCGGGCCGCCCGGAACCGGCTAGAACCGGCTGGCACCGCTCGACTGACCTGACCTCGTGTGTGTTTGTAGGCGTGGCCCTGATGACCACGGCGGTCATCTCCACGTGTGACCACGGCGTGGTGGCTAAGATCAAGCGCGTCATCATGGAGCGAGACACGTACCCCCGCAAGTGGGGTCTGGGGCCCAAGGTACGGCCCTACGGACGCCAGGAAACGGCCCCCACGCACGGGTCCTGGGGGGGGGGGGGGGCGGGCTTGGCTGGTGATCTAACCCCGTGTCCCTGGTCCCCTAGGCCAGCCAGAAGAAGATGATGATCCAGAAAGGACTTCTGGACAAACACGGGAAACCCAACGGCAGCACCCCAGGAGAATGGAAGACCGACTACGTAGACTACAGGTATGAACCCACCGGGACCAGCCCTAACCAGCTGCTGGTCCACCCGGGACTAGAGGACCAGCCCTAACCAGCTGCTGGTCCACCCGGGACTAGAGGACCAGCCCTAACCAGCTGCTGGTCCACCCGGGACTAGAGGACCAGCCCTAACCAGCTGCTGGTCCACCCGGGACTAGAGGACCAGCCCTGACCAGCTGCTGGTCCACCCGGGACTAGAGGACCAGCCCTAACCAGCTGCTGGTCCACCCGGGACTAGAGGACCAGCCCTGACCAGCTGCTGGTAGTCAGGAATATGCAGGAAATGCTCCCCATGCCTGACTCCTGTCTTTATTCTTTCAGCGCCAAGGCGAAGAAGGAGCCGGTGGACGCAGAGGCTGAAGCCTCGGCTAAGGTTGGTGTTCTTTAGTTTAGGGAGTCTGTGCTCTGATGTGGGGGGTCTGTGCTCTGATGTGGGGGTCTTCTATTGGAACTGGAACGACGGTCAGTTGGCTAAATGTTGACTAAGTTTCCTGTCTCTCCTCCAGAGGAAGAGGGAGGATAGCGATGGAGAAGCTGCCAGTGTTCCCAGTACGCCCAGTACGGAGAAGAAGAAGAAGAAAAAGGAGAAGAAACAGAAGAAAGAGGTGAAAGAGGAGGTTGAGGAGGAGGCGTCACAGGAGGCTCCAGAAGCGGTGAGGAGTGTTGGAGGATGAAAGCCCAGCTTGACATTGGCATGATGTGTATAGTTTAAAATGACTTGGATAATTCTATGATGGGAATGTTTCCCTAAAAGAAACTCACACGTCTCTTCCTGACCCATGGTCCTCTAGGGCGAGGAGAGCGCCAAGAAGAAGAAGAAGAAGAAAAAGAAGTCTGCAGAAGACTCTGAGTGAGCTGAGCTGCCAGGACCAGTGACTATATGGACAATGAGTCTCTGTAAAATGGCCGCCCTGCCGTGGGACAGGACACTGAAGCATCATCTGGAGGTTTTAGTTCGTCTTTATTTTTTTTTACACGTCTGTTTCCAGACTTCTGCGGCTGCAGGCTGTAGACCTTTGCGTTTTGTAAATAAAACTGAAATGTTTTGGGTGAACCCTCCCCAACTCTCCTGTTGAACGTCTGTACTTGCCTTAAATGAACAGGGGGCCCCTGTGGTGAAGGAGGTGGTGTTGTCATGGTTACCCAGACCCCTACCTGGCCCCCTTCCAGGAATGCTGGTTTTAAAAGATGTATAAAATGTAAAACATGTTTATATAGACTGCTCTAAGTGAAGAGGGGATGGTGGTTTTCCAATGTGTCATGTATTAAAGATTTTTTTTATATAAATGAACTTTTCTCAACCTTGCTCGGCCCTTCTCCGGAGGAAGTACAAGACAGTTAATTAGTTTTGGCCATTAATCTACAGCGCGCCTTTTCAGGAGGTCGTTAAACTGGTTCAGCACTACACAAGCTCCAGCCTTTTGTTGTGATGGCCTTTTATACACACACGCTTTGTTCATGCACTCAAAACATTAGCTTTACTCTGAAAATAACAATGGTCATTTGTTAATTCCTATTACTATGATGTGTAAGAAGAACTTAATTCAAACTCCAGTAGTGTATCGGTGGCAGTATTGGCCTCAGGAAGAGCCGTGTGTAACGATCCAGTTCAAAGTGGTGCAAAGCTTACGCAGCCATTTTGAAATACAGATGTGCAACACTGGTGCTCATGGAATTGGATGACGCGTGGAAGTTGGTCCCTCGACAACATTTCTCACTTTGCCCTGAGGGGCAAATGGTTCCCTGGCTGTAAAGGCACATTTTCAGATTTCAGCAAAATCAAACACTTTATAATTTTACTTCACCATATTTGACATTCATTCAGTACAATCATACTGTTGTGAATCAAAATGACCCACCTATGCAAGACACTGGCATAAGAGGGGGTCTTGCTGGCGTTTGGGAGTGATGTGGACTCTGTTATTGGTCACGTGTCGGAGCTGCCCTATTAGGTTCGACAGACGGGGGCTGGTGGGGGCGTGGCCCTCGGCTGGCCGGCGGTGACTGCAGTACCAGTCCAGAACCTCTAGGTGGTGTAGTTTGTCGAGGAGGGCGAGGCCAAGGAAGTCCGTGTCTGGCACGTTGAGGTGACTGGAGAAAAGAACCCGAGAATATTCAGCATCACACGTTACCTTGTTATGACTAAGATATATAGATGCACATATAATACACACACACGCCCACTATAGAGCACTTTGGGTGCCTTGAGATGCACTTTAAGAAATGCGATGAATTATTATTATGAAGAGATGGGCGATGTCTGACCGTATCTTGAGGGTCCTGAGCCGGGGGAAGAGCTGGGGGACCAGGGCTACGTGGCCCGTGGCCCCCCAGGGCTCCAGGTGGAGGTGCTGCAGCTGGGGGAGCCTGCCCCCCAGCACCACCAGGTCCTCCAGGGTCAGGTCCACACACAGCGTCAGCCCCACCAGCGACGGGGGCAGGCAGTCTGCGTACGCCCCGAGACGGTGGCCGCCTGTCCACCCAGAGCAACGTCACACCGTGAGCACAGTGAACCGGTTCTGCACTTTGTGTGTGTGTGTGTGTGTATGGGTGTGTGTGTGTGTATGGGTATGGGTGTGTGTGTATGGGTATGGGTGTGTGTGTGTGTATGGGTATGGGTGTGTGTGTATGGGTGTGTGTGTGTGTGTGTGTATGGGTATGGGTGTGTGTGTGTGTATGGGTATGGGTGTGTGTGTGTGTATGGGTATGGGTGTGTGTGTATGGGTGTGTGTGTGTGTGTGGGTGTATGGGTGTGTGTGTGTGTATGTATGGGTATGGGTACATCTAGGGGGGCGTGTGCCCAGCGGTTAGGCCCCCAGGGGCCCGCTCACCATGGACGCTGAGGTGGGTCAGCGTGGGCAGGGCGAGGAGCCAGGTCCGGAGGTGGCACCGGGGTCCGGGTACCGAGTACAGGTGGAAGACGGAGAGCCGCTGGAGACCGGACACCGCCGCCAGCGCCTCCCGGGACACCAGCGTGTCGTAGTTGAGCAGCTCCAGACTGGACAGGGGGAGGGGCCGCGGGCCTGGGGGACCCACAGGACAGGTCGCATGACAACATGGGACGTTACGCCACTGTTTGAATGTTTCCCTCTGTTGCCACGCGCAGTGTGAGTTAACACTTTGATCATCGGCCCGCCCCCACCAACCAGCTCATCCGGTTCCACCAACCAGCTCATCCCACCCCCACCAACCAGCTCATCCCACCCCCACCAACCAGCTCATCCCGCCCCCACCAACCAGCTCATCCCACCCCCACCAACCAGCTCATCCCACCCCCACCAACCAGCTCATCCCACCCCCACCAACCAGCTCATCCCACCCCCACCAACCAGCTCATCCGGTCCCACCAACCAGCTCATCCCGCCCCCACCAACCAGCTCATCCCACCCCCACCAACCAGCTCATCCCACCCCCACCAACCAGCTCATCCCGCCCCCACCAACCAGCTCATCCCGCCCCCACCAACCAGCTCATCCCGCCCCCACCAACCAGCTCATCCCGCCCCCACCAACCAGCTCATCCTGCCCCCACCAACCAGCTCATCCCGCCCCCACCAACCAGCTCATCCCGCCCCCACCAACCAGCTCATCCGGTTCCCAGGGAGGGGAAGGCCTGGCACCCATCTGAAAGCCGGTTTGGCCATGTGACCTGCTGTTGAACGGTACACACTAGCTGAGCTGCGTGGGCCCCTCTGCAGACACGGTCGTAGTGCTCCCACAATCCAAGAAACACACCTCAGGAGCGCCATGACACAACAAGCACCTGAAGACACGGCCACAGCTCCGTGGAGAGATGATGCCCACTGGCTTTGGTGCGTTGGAGATCTTCATGATAACCCTCTTAAGGGGGGGGATCCCAAAGTAAGCAGTAAAGTGTAAAGTGTAGTAAAGTGTAGTAAAGTATAGTGTAGTTTAGTTTAGTGGAGTAAAGTATAGTGTAGTAACGTGTAGTAAAGTGTAGTAAAGTGTAGTAAAGTATAGTGGAGTTTAGTTTAGTGGAGTAAAGTATAGTGTAGTAAAGTGTAGTAAAGTGTAGTAAAGTGTAGTAAAGTAAGCCCCCCGGGGCCCCACTAAACCCCACGGGGCTCCACTGGGCCCCTGTTGATCCTGGTACGTACCAGGATCAACACACATTAGGCCTACTTATTCATAGACATATAATTATAGAGCCTATATCATTATGATTTATTCCCTATTTGTATTATTTCGATCTTGACCAGACACTTTTATAAATCCGATTAGTTAAGTAATCCAGTCTGAATACGTGAAGTGTGCAGCACAACACTGACGGAAAGCCTGACCTGCCAGCTGCTGCTGAACCGAAGGCGGAGTGAAGAAGTTGTCTGGCAGACTCCTGTAGGCGACCATCTCCCAGGACAGGTGCTGTAGTCTGGGTAGTCCGCCCAACAGGTCGTGGAAAGCTCGCAGCGGGATGCGCTCCGTCCCGTCGTGGTGGTACAGGAGCTGCGTCAGATTCCGCATTTTAGACACGGTGCTGATGAACTGCACCGCCGGACAGCGGAGCTTCACGTTGCACACGCTGAGCCCTGTGACCTGCAGAGATAGGAGCTGCAGGACGGGGCAGATGTCGAGCGGACACTGGGAGTTGTGGAAGGACAGAGTGTCGAGTTTGGAGAAGCGGGCCAGGGAGTCGAGCTGCGGTTCCGACCAGCAGTCCACGGCGACGCCTGTCACGGACGGCAGCGCGTCCAGCAGCGGCCGCAGATGTTTCTTCTTGCCTCCCCTCAGTACCACAGTTCGGACGTTTCTGCGAGCCAGGGTTCTCCAGAACCCACGATTGTATCTCGAGAAATGATTCAGGACCACGGAGAAATCTTTCCAAAGGTAAACGTATTTATCTATGACTTCTTTGAAATACCTGCAAGTCGTGCGGACGCTGTGTTTCTCTTGCACCGACAAGAAATTGAAAACATGAATCCAAACGTCTTCCGGAAGAGAGTACTCTCTTAGCGGCATGGTGTCTGCATATATATATATATTTATATATATATTACTTTCCCTTGAAATTACTTTCCAACTCTTCCCAAATCACGTATTGATGATCCTAACGCATCGCTGGTTGGGAGGCTCACGTCATGTCTATGTTAATAAATGTACCGAATGACGTAGGCTCAGTGTGTGTGACCCATAGACCGTCAAGGCCGTAATGTCTTAACGCCAAGTACGTGTACGCATGACGGCTCGGCCCCACCAAGAGCGTCGCCCCTTTTTGACACCGCGTGGCAACGCCCCGCACCCCCTCTAGTGGCTGCTTGTGGGAGTTTACCACACACACACACACGCACACGCACACACACAGACACACACGCACACACACACGCACACGCGCACTGCTAATGCTGACCAGTAGGTGGCGTGTCTAGTGTTACGTTCAGGTCCTATGGGAGCTTCTGGCATCATCAACATTCTGCTGGTAATTACAGCTGTGCATTTGGTATCTGTCTGAAGGATATAACGCAGAACTGTGTGAACACCACAAAAAGGCATACAAAAAACGGACGCTTTATGTCCGGTGCAGCGTTCAATGCACATACATATTAGTTTAGTTTTTATCCATTCACGCTGTTTTCACATTCTGCAAAGATACCGGTAGAAAAAGAAATGCAGCCAACAAACAGGTGGCCTCCGGCGAGCATTTTCACACCACTCGCTGCTTGGAAATACGGGAATCTCTCCCACCGCGTTTTCCACATCCCACATGACCAGAACGCGACGTGTGAGCAACACACACCGTGCAGAGGACAACGGACGTGACGCATTAAGCCGCTGTCTCGGCGGATGAGGCGTGGACGTGGTTTGTAAACACTTTTAAAACCACCTTTCGGACAAAGCCTGTCCCCAAGACCCGAAGAGCCCCGTGTGGACTGCTGAGCCCACTCTGGACGGATGGAGGGCTAACGTTGGATTGATTTCCGGGAGAGACACGTGGTTGGAAGAGATGGAAGGTAGCCTGCTGGCTCACTGTACACATGACAGTAACGTGCAATATTCTACAACCTGCTATTGTAATCTACAAAAATACTATTATTATTATTATTTGTATTGACCATTTTCTGTATGCACGCAGTTCTATAGAACGCACAGTATTTGTTTTGTATAGACCTACTGTAATATGTATGTAGTACAGAGGAACCCTACTACTAGGAAAATATAATTTACACATGATTAGGCGACTTCGGTCGGTTAGGGCCAGTAATATAGGGGTAGGGTTAGGTTAGGGTCAGTAAGGGTTAGGGTCAGTAAGGGTTAGGGTCAGTAAGGGTTAGGGTCAGTAAGGGTTAGGATCGGTAAGGGTTAGGGTCAGTAAGGGTTAGGGTCGGTAAGGGTTGGGTTAGGGTCAGTAAGGGTTAGGGTCGGTAAGGGTTAGGTTAGGGTCAGTAAGGGTTAGGGTCAGTAAGGGTTAGGGTCGGTAAGGGTTGGGTTAGGGTCAGTAAGATAGGGTAAGGGTTAGGTTATGATCAGTGTTAGGTTAGGGTCGGTTAGGGCTAGAGTTGCTGTTGCGTTATAATCACATTCTTGTCCCTACTTCCAGACCCATCACAATCATCTGACAGCCGGAAGTGCAGTGCAGTCACAGGAAGTGGCCGGAAGCTGAAGGACAATGCAGCAGACTGGCACAACCTGATCCTCCGCTGGGAGAAGCTCAACGACGAGGGCTCTGGCGTGGCCGAGAAGATCGTCAACCAGCGGCTCAAACTGTGCGTCTGTTTTCGCCCTCGGTGCTTCAGCGCTCTTACGCACAACCCTTAATCACATGGCTGAACGCACACCCGTTGCTCACCCACACACCACTAAAGAGCCCCCGTGTCCCCCCCCCCAGGTCTCCAGGTGAGGGCGCCACCCCTCCACCCAGCGCTGCACCCCCCTCCTGCAGCCAGCTGGAGCAGGAATGCACCAAGCTTCTGGGCGTGGTCAGCAAGATGGTGGGTACCTCCCACATCACTCAACGTTTGACATCAAAGTGTTTTATTGATCAAGTGCACAGATGTTTAGCACAGCGTCATTCTGGAGTCATGGCAACCGAGCACTGGGCGCCGTTGAACACAAATAAGACTACAGAGCATCAAATCAAATGAAATAGAAACGGTATGCACGAGAAGTCTAGTTGAGCGTGTCAAGGCCCCAGTGATGAAGTACCCGGTCTCTCCACCAGGTGGCCATCGTCACCCGGATGGAGCGTCTGGCCTCGTCCCAGCGGGGGGTTCTGGAGCTGGAGGGCTTCCAGTGGGGCGCGGGGGGACGGGGCGCCCCACTGTTCCACGGCTGGCCAACACGGCTCTTCGGTGGGTTGGCCCCCACGGGGGACGAGGTGGACTTTATGTACCCCAGACGGGACGTTTGGGTGACACGGCAGAGAGGACAGACATTTCAACTAAGAGTCAAAACTAGAGCAATGAAATTAAAATGGAGAAATGAATCTATACGCAATATGATTTCTATTTACCACAGATGAGTGTGCTTAGTACCTTCACACCTAGCTGCCAAGTGTTATGTTTTATATTGATCACATTATTAAAAATGGAGAACACTTCGCTACCATTCAAGTTAATATAGAGAATATATGGAAAGTTCTGGCTAAATGACATGTACAGTAATAGCAGCTTGTTAGACCTCACTAAATAAACCAATCACAATCCAACATCAGTCAAGGATGTGTTTGAATATATTGTCCTAATGTCCAGTCCTCGTTTGTCCCTGTAGTGGAGCTGTCTCAAGGCCTGCTGGAGTCCTACCAGAAGGAGCTGGCCCTGAAGCAGAGGGTGGTGCAGGAGCTGGCCCACACAGGGCCCCTGGACGTGTGCATGGTGTACCTGTCGTGTTGGCTGTATCAGCCCTACATCCCCGCAGACAGCAGGCTAACTCTGGAGGCCCTGCTGCTGGAGACTGGCCACAGAGCCCTGTAGATATAGGCAGGTGTACTACAGGTGTACCTGACCCCATCGCCAGGCCTCCTCACGAAGCCACCGCCTTGAGTCGCACGCTGTATTTAGACGCCATCTTAATGGTTCACACACGTTTATTAGAGGAACAGGAGAATCCCTCAACAGATTATAAAATGGTTGTACTGCTTCACAATGAATAAAATAACACAGTCTGCTTCTTTTCTTGTCCAATGTTGCATCAATGTCCCATGTATAGTACAAACCCATTACATGTGGACGCTTACAGGGTTTCTTTTATTATAAAAAAGTAATAAAATAGTGCAGCTTTTTTTAAAGATCCTTTTCATATGTATCTACATATAAACATCACAACCAACTAAACACTTTATATCGAAAGGAAAGACTAGTTCTCTATATATATAGATAGGAAAACATTGAAAAATGTTTACAAATTTACAAAGCATACTGGGCGTACCGCAACACCTGAAATTACAAGTATTGGCATCGTACGCTAGTTGCCTGGCAACCAGGTCACTGCCATAAGTTAGCTACCTGGCAACCAGTTAACAGCCGTACACTAGTTACCTAGCAACCATGTAACCACCAAACACTAGTTACCTAGCAACCAGGTAACCACCAAACACTAGTTACCTAGCAACCAGGTAACCACCAAACACTAGTTACCTAGCAACCAGGTAACCGCCAAACACTAGTTACCTAGCAATCAGGTAACCGCCATACACAAGTTACCCGGCAACCGGCGTGCGCTAGTTGGCTAACCATGCTACCTGTGTTCTGAGTGAACTACTGTACAAGAAGACTGGATGGAGAGCTGGCAACAGCAGACCAAGCAGGGGAGGCTGGGAGGAAAGGAGGGCAACCAAAACAAGCACAGGAAGTTTGGCTCTACAGAACTTGAGGGAAGGGAATTGAATTAATGGGGAACTGAATTGGTATAACTTTCTCTGGAACGGGATCATTTGCATTTATACACGTATAGGAGTTATTTTCCAACCCCACAGGTCAACTCATCTAACCCTCAATCCAACCTTCCACTGGATGACCCAACACCAGACTCATGGTCCAGATGGGTCGCTCC
>JACYXH010000299.1:462500-540000 GCA_026745465.1 Lota lota | reverse complement strand
GCCACGGGGGACTTGGCAGGACACTTGATGGCGGCCGTCTTCCCGTTGGGCGGAGACTTGATGAGGGGAAGGGTGGAAGTGGGCGTGGTCTTCAGGAGGCGTACGGGGGAGGGGGCCGCCTTGCTGACCGCCATGGCGACCGGGGCTTGAGTGGCGGTGATCTTGTGTACGGGGAGGGTGAGCGTGGTGGTGGTCTGCCCCGCTATCTTCTGCAACATGGGCACCAGAGAGCCCACCACCGGACTGGGGCCCTGGAGCAGCAGCTGGATGGGCGGTTCCCCCGGGTTCTGCTGCAGGTAGAACTGCTGGCCCTGCTGGGTCACTATTGGCTGGATGTGGATGATCTGGGAGCCGCTCACGCTGCCATTGGATGAAACCTTGATGTGCTGCTGATTGACAGACAGGTTGTTCTGCTGGGGGAAGGTGATGGTGGTCATGGGCTTCAACTCCTGTTTGGGAGGAACCTGGATCTGGATTCTGATTGGCTCAGGCTGGAGACACAAAAAGGCCTTCATTTATGAGTATATGGCTTATTTGAATAGACCGGTATTTTATGTACACCAAAGTATGTTCTGTCCATCATTATGAATGCATTCTAACCCCATCGCACCCTAGCCCCTACTTAAGAGACCGGAAAACCACTCCACAGACCCAGCACGGCATAATACAATGTATAATAATAAGCATTATAAAATACGATGTTATTTGATGCACCTGTACAATAGTCTAGTACAGTTTGAGAGTATAGGATGGTGTGTAAACTCTACTCTACACACTATAAATATAGGACAGTAGTTGCTGTAGGAAAGTATTGCTGTAGTACGTAAACCCCAGGATAGTATTAGTACATCAACGAATACTAGTGAACTCTGACCTTCTTCGGAGTCAGTCTGACGGTATTGCTGGACTGTATGGCCACCTGCTTGGCCACATTCTTCAGCTGCTGCGACGCGTGGACCTGGTGCTTCGCCCCGCTGCCCGCCGCTTCCACCGGGCTGGCTTTCAGCGTGAACAGCCCGCTGGCGTCCCCCGCCGCCACGAGCTGCGACTGCTGCTCCGTCGGCTTGGACGCGACCGCCTTCTGCTGGGCCGGGGCGGACGGGCTCTGCTGCAGCTGGGATTTGGTCACTTGGTCGATAACTTGCTGGAGTTCGTTGGGCGCCAGGGTCGCGAACTGCGCGCTACTTGCAGGGATCGTTTTGATGATCTGGTTGTGTTCAAACAGGCGGGCTGCCTCGCTATCCGAGACCTGGACGATCTGCTGCTTGGTCAACTGCTCCACCAAAGCCTGGTGCTCCTCGGCTGTCAGACCCGACCCCTCCACGAAGCTTCCGTCCGGCTGGACGTATATGATGGTGGTGTTGGAGGACAGCGCGTTTACTATGTCAGCACTGACCGTAGTGTACTCTGTGGAGGTACCGGCGTATACCGCCTGTTCCACCTGGCTGCCATCCACGGTGTGTGTGACTATGGAATCCCCGTCCACTGTGTGTGTGACTATGGAATCACCGTCCACGGTGTGTGTGACTATGGAATCACCGTCCACTGTGTGTGTGACTATGGAATCACCGTCCACTGTGTGTGTGACTAGGGAATCACCGTCCACTGTGTGTGTGACTAGGGAATCACTGTCCACGCTGTGTGTGGCGAGGGGGCTTTCTCCCTCCGTCTTGGCGGTACAGCTCTGGAGGAAGTCCGTCAAGCCCTGAGCTACTGTAACTCCCGCAGTTATTTGGCTCTTCTCGGTCAGGTCATCCGAGGGTCCTTCGGTCGAGTCTATTTGGGGTGCAGGCAGTGGAACACACTCGACATCATGTTCTGCTGCCGCTGCTGAACACAATTTATTCTCCTCCTCGTTGTCCGCCATTTTGGCTCGAGAAGACTAGCCACTAGCGTCACAAGCTAAAAATAATGTGCAATAAACGGAGCTGCTCGATCGATTAGAAAAATGAATTCTAACCAGCAAAAACGTGCTCAAATAAATGTAAGCATTAATAATCAATAAAATAGACGCATGTGATGTTGGAAAACATCAACTTGTAAAATTAAAACACGAAAAGATAACGGACCGCGAAGATTTTTTTACTAGCCTAGCGTTTTCCTTCGACAGAGTCAGGAGGAGGTATTTCCTGGACTGGATCAAGAACAAACTGGCCGAGTGGCGGAGATGGGACATGGCTTTGGCTTCACTGCGAGGAATTAGATAGTACACATATATGTGTGAAACGCTATGCTCTAAATCACAACATATATTAGCGGTATAACTACATCGCGAACAATCTCGGCGAATGTGCTGTTATAATTCCATTAGTACAGACAATACGTCCGAGAATACAACAGACAGTGTTAGACAATACAGACGCCACTCCGTTCCGAGTTCAACGCCGGGGCTTGCCAACACCCACGTTATCTCAGTGACGGTTTTCCGTTTCCTGCTATTCATTTTCTCTATTGAGAAAATAAAATTGTTATTATTCATAACTATTATTATCAAGTCACTGCTAATTTTTTTTATTTTTAACAACAACAAGTTATACATAATTTATATGCAATAAATAAAGTCCAAATAGAAATGCGATGAATGAGTCATTCGTTGTTGTTCTGCCTTCTCATGGTTAGCCAGTTGGTCGCGCAGTTCAGCAAGGACGTGCGGTTTGTTGACATCGGAACAGCCTCTGAAACGCTTCAATGTTTGTCTTTCAAGACAAAATGTTGAAGCTGAGCGATGTCATCCGTGTCGTTTTGAATCCAAATATCGTCCACGGTATCATCCTATTAGAAAGACACATTCTGTAAGTTTGTTTTATATCTGGGTCACCATTGGTAGCGTTAAGGGTTGCCTGCTGCTATCTGGGCTAATACCGCTAGCCTTCCGCCCCTCTTGTACCATGCACAGCCCAAAATAACCAAATGTTGTCTTTTAAATGACTCTAATCAACTGCGTGTACTGCGTTACTGCGATCTGCATCAGACTGTGTGGTTGATAGATATATGCTTTTCACTCAGAGTAGAATGACATGTTTATAGTGCTTAGTTAATATTTATATAATATTAACATACTGGCACGACAACGCAGCATAGTCATCAGACAACATGATCTATTATGCGGACGTAAGATTGGTTTGCCAATATTCTATTACATCTTTTTCATTGTTTAGCACAATCTATTTTGCTGGCCCATCCTCTCTTTGAGCCATGGCAACGCAGACTCCCCCGCAGTCCGTCCTGAGAGAGTTCTGCCCTCTGTACTACGTACTGAACAGCATCCCAGATAAGGTACCCCTCCACACACACACACACACACACACACACACACACACACACACACACACACACACACACACACACACACACACAGTGGAGATCAGAGGGATTAATATACTAATACAAATGACTTAGATTTAGTATACTTCAAGAAGATCATTATCTATTTTTAAGGTAAGATAAGATGAGAAATTCGGGAAAGGTGATACCTAAATATCCTCAAAGATGGTATGTCCCTGGTGTGTGCTCTTATTCGGTGTTGTTCCAGGTACAGAAGGGCTTCCGGTCTGTGTTGGTGTACCTGACCGCGCTGGACAGCAGCCAGGACTTCATCGCTGTTGGCAGCAGCATTGGAGTCCTCTATCTCTACTCTCGCAGGCTCAGTCATATGGACAAACACCACATCAAGGTTAGCTGTCTGTAGTGTATCAGTCTTACAGACCCACACCACGTCAAGGTTAGCTGTCTGTACTGTATCAGTCTTACAGACCCACACCACATCAAGGTCACTAGAAAACATCGGGATGCTTTCCCTTCAAACCATTCATATATATCTATTGTTTCTGATGTATAATGCATAATAACTTTGCTACATATCATGCATAGTATCTTGCTGGGTGACACAGTATTCATTTTCCAGCCCTTAAGTAGGATATGAATACTTAAATTATAATAATGATCTACATATTAATATTAACATGATATTAACTAATTTACAGACAAAATCATCTCTCCATACACTGTCTGAATTTACACCTGAAATCATCTATATGCTCATTCCTACTCATTTCATTTCCATACTTGTTATTCTGTGTGTGTGTGTGTGTGTGTGTGAGCGCTTGTGTGTGTGCGCTTGTGTGTGTGTGCGCTTGTGTGTGTGTGTGTGTGTGTGTGTGTGTGTGTGTGTGCAGGGAAAATCGGAAGCTATTACAGCAGTGAAACTCCTCAGCTGTTTTGACGATCTTGTTGCTGTGGGAACGGCGTCAGGCCGGGTTACGGTGTTCCAGCTGGTCTCTCAACTTCCTGGCCGGAACAAGCAGGTACAGGAAGTACAGAAGGAAGGACAGGAAGTACAGTAAGAAGTACAGGAAGCAGTTGTTTTCAAACTGGGTCGCAACCCATAAGCAAGGCACCACTTAGATCATGTGTGTCATGTCAGTGATGATCATTAGCATGTTTGAGGACTGACAAGGGGAATACTGATTACCAATATAGAGAACTGTTTATCATCCCACTTTCAGGAAGTATTTGATTGCTTATTTTACTGCACAAAATATTTAGTTCGGCCAAAAATTCCTCCATCTTGGGCCTCAGTCTGGGCCCTGCTAGGCTCCATAAAGGTCAGAGGATGGAGGGTTGGTGGTAGTGATGTGGTTAAAGAGGCGGGCTGACCGCTGGCTTGTCCCCCTAGCTGAGGCGCTTCGATGTGCTGGGCCTCCACAAGAGCACCGTGACCTCTCTGGCCTGGAGCGCCAACGGAGCCAAGCTCTTCTCCGGAGACGACAAGGGCCGGGTGGTCTTCACCGCTCTGGACCTCGACAAGGTGCAGCCACGCACGCACTTTACAAACATAGCAATCAACCAAGCAATCACACAACAACAACAACAACGTAATGTAACACAACGTGACACAGCACAACGTAACACAACAGAAACTCAACACAATGTACCACAACATAACACAACACGACTTAACAACACAGCACACAACACAATGTAACAAAAACATAACACAATATAACACAACATAACACAACACAATGTAACACAACATAACACACAAACAAGCCAATACAATTTGACATGACATAAGATTGTGTGTGTGTGTGTGTGTGTGTGTGTGTGTGTGTGTGTGTGTGTGTGTGTGTGTGTGTGTGTGTGTGTGTGTGTGTGTGTGTGTGTGTGTGTGTGTGGCAGGGGGAGTGTAAGCCAGTGATATACCTGGAGGAGGCGTCTGGGATTGTGCAGCTGGAGTACAGCCACACGGTGCTGCTGGTGTCTAGCCAGCAGAGGGCGCTGTTCTTCTCCACCCAGCAGCAGCTCCTGCAGCAGCTGGGGACCAAGCCCAGGAAGAGGTCAGAGAGAGCAGCTAACTCACTCTGGGCTAGCCCCCTGCCCCTACTCCCTCTCACCTTCCAACAGGCACTATACCTCTCTCTCTCCATATATATATATATATATATATATATATATATATATATATATATATATATATATATATATATATATATATATATATATATATACATATATACATATATACATACATATATATATATATACATAAATATATATATATATAGATATTATTTTTCTTCTGTATTTCTTTAGCCGCCTAGTTCTCTGTTGTAAACCTTTTTTGAGAAACCTAATGAAAAGCATCCTATTTATTATATTTATAAATATTATTCATATTATTACTAAAACAGTGACTATATATCTCCTGATTGTGTGTGTGTGTGTGTGTGTGTGTGTGTCCTGACTGTGTGTGTGTGTGTGTGTGTGTGTGTGTGTGTGTCCTGACTGTGTGTGTGGTGTGTGTGTGTGTGTCCTGACTGTGTGTGTGTGTGTTTCCTGACTGTGTGTGTGTGTGTCCTGACTGTGTGTGTGTGTGTCCTGACTGTGTGTGTGTGTGTGTGTGTGTGTGTGTCCTGACTGTGTGTGTGTGTGTCCTGACTGTGTGTGTGTGTGTGTGTGTGTCCTTACTGTGTGTGTGTGTGTGTGTGTGTGTGTGTGTGTGTGTGTCCTGACTGTGTATGTGTGTGTGTCCTGACTGTGTATGTGTGTGTGTCCTGACTGTGTGTGTGTGGGAGCAGTGGCAGGTTCGGGGCCTGCTTCCTGCCAGCTCTGTGTAAGCAGAGTGACCTCCAGGTGCTGGCAGCGCGGCCGGGCTTCAGGCTGTGGAGGGCTGACATCCAGGGCCTGGTGGAGGACACCCAGCTCTTCAATGGGCTCTTCAGCACTCCGGTAGGCTCAAATTAGCACACAGCTAGGCTAACATTATAGCAAACAGCTAGACTAACATTAGCACAAAGCTAGGCTAACATTAGCACACAGCTAGGCTAAAATGAGCGCAAAGCTAGCCTAACATTAGCACAAAGCTAGGCTAAAATGAGCGCAAAGCTAGCCTAACATTAGCACAAAGCTAGGCTAACATTCGCACACTGATAGGCTAACATTATAATCTGGTCCTCATTAGCACTCAGCTAGGCTAACATCAGCATTCAGTTAGGCTAACATTTTGCACACTGCTAAGAAAACAATAGCAAAGTTCTAATGTGCACATTATAGCATGGTCCTCTTCAGCATAGGCCAATACTGCTACCTGTCTGTTCACCTGTCTGTCTCCATGTCTGTCTGTCTGTCAGGTTCCTGAGTTCCAGTTGTTCCCCCGGCCGTCTACAGCGGGTGCGTACTACCCGACAGACAGACAGCTGGGTCTGCTCTCCTGTTTCCATAGAGACGGCTGGCTGCTCAGCTGGAACGAATACAGCGTCTATGTCATCGACTGCCTTAACGAGGTGCCTTCATTATCCTCTTCATTTTCAACTGATAGCCATTCAAATATTAACTTTCATTAGCAATAGTACCAGATCTATAATAACTCCTCTGTAGTGATCTAGTAGATATAAGGTATTGGTATTGGCGTCAGGGTAACGAGGACTTGTGTGTTGTATCCAGGTGGTGATTGGAGCACTGGAGAGTTGTGGAGACATTGTAGCCGTGTCCTCCTGCCAGAATGAGGTGTTCATCCTGAAAGGAGACCGAGACATCATCCGGATCTCCAGCTGCCCTGAGGGACAGACCCCTTGTAAGACCCCCTACCCCTCTACTGCTGTACTCTCTACGGCTACACCCTCTGCTGCTACACCCTCTGCTGCTACACCCTCTACTGCTATAGCCTCTACTGCTATAGCCTCTACTGCTATAGCCTCTACTGCTACACCCTCTACTGCTATAGCCTCTACTGCTATAGCCTCTACTGCTATAGCCTCTACTGCTACACCCTCTGCTGCTACACCCTCTACTGCTATAGCCTCTACTGCTATAGCCTCTACTGCTACACCCTCTGCTGCTACACCCCTCTACTGTTGACCAGTACCCCTCTACTGTTGACCAGTACCCCTCTACTGTTGACCAGTACCCCTCTGCTGTGACCAGTACCCCTATACCATTGACCAGTACCCCTCTGCTGTTGACCAGTACCCCTCTGCTGTTGACCAGTACCCCTCTGCTGCTGACCAGTACCCCTATACCATTGACCAGTACCCCTCTGCTGTTGACCAGTACCCCTCTACTGTTGACCAGTACCCCTCTACTGTTGACCAGTACCCCTCTACTGTTGACCAGTACCCCTCTGCTGTTGACCAGTACCCCTCTACTGTTGACCAGTACCCCTCTGCTGTTGACCAGTACCCCTCTACTGTTGACCAGTACCCCTCTACTGTTGACCAGTACCCCTCTACTGTTGACCAGTACCCCTCTGCTGTTGACCAGTACCCCTCTACTGTTGACCAGTACCCCTCTATTCTTCTTCTCTCTCTCCTTCTCTCGTAGCGTCTGACTTGCACCCCGGCCTCTCTTCACCTTTGACCACGCCCACTGTTCTCTCTCCACCAATCGGTTCGGTGGAAACCGCCCAACCAATCAGAACCATGGCTATCGTAGTGGAAAAGCAGGACGGAGGCAGTGGAGTGAGGAGTGGCTGGGAGGAGGAGGAGGAGGTGGAGGAGGTGGAGCAGGAAGGGGTTGAAGGTTCCACGCCTCACGGCAGCTGTAGAAGGGACCTGCAGCTGCTCTTCCTCCTGCCGTCAGGAGAGCATTCCCCTCAGCGCCCCCCGGTGGCCAGCAGCTGCTCCCACAGCCGCAGCAGCTCCATCACCTCCTGGGACAGCGGCACCACCTCGCTGACCCCCGACCTCTCGGAGCTGGGGTCCAAGCGCTACAGCGCCTCCCTGGACCCGGAGGAGCTGCAGCAGGAGCTGGTGGTGAAAGCCATCAGGGTGAAGAAGAAGATGAGGAGAGGACACAGGGGTACGTCTGTCTGCTGCTCTGTCTCACTGCAGGGCTCCCGCTCAGAGACTCAGAGTCTTTCGTACGGTTTAAGGAGTGATCTAGATCGGTTCAAAGGGCATTTAGGAGTCATACAGTAAAGCAAAGCCAGAGGACTGCAGGTTTACTGCAGGACTCTGCTTCTAGTGAGGTCTTCAGCGTTTGGTTTTGGTTGATTTGGACAAAGTAACACAAGCATGTGTCTCACCTTCTACCTGTCTCTCTGCATGTGTGTTAATCCATCCACCTGTCTCTCTGCGTGTGTTGTCCATCCACCTGTCTCTCTGCGTGTGTTAATCCCTCTACCTGTCTCTCTGCGTGTGTTAATCCATCCACCTGTCTCTCTGCGTGTGTTAATCCATCCACCTGTCTCTCTGCGTGTGTGTTAATCCATCCACCTGTCTCTCTGCGTGTGTTAATCCATCCACCTGTCTCTCTGCGTGTGTGTTAATCCATCCACCTGTCTCTCTGCGTGTGTGTTAATCCATCCACCTGTCTCTCTGCGTGTGTGTTAATCCATCCACCTGTCTCTCTGCGTGTGTTAATCCCTCTACCTGTCTCTCTGCGTGTGTTAATGCATCCACCTGTCTCTCTGCGTGTGTTAATGCATCCACCTGTCTCTCTGCATGTGTTAATCCCTCCACCTGTCTCTCTGCGTGTGTTAATCCATCCACCTGTCTCTCTGCGTGTGTGTTAATCCATCCACCTGTCTCTCTGCGTGTGTTAATCCATCCACCTGTCTCTCTGCGTGTGTTAATGCATCCACCTGTCTCTCTGCGTGTGTTAATCCCTCCACCTGTCTCTCTGCGTGTGTTAATCCCTCCACCTGTCTCTCTGCGTGTGTTAATCCATCCACCTGTCTCTCTGCGTGTGTTAATCCATCCACCTGTCTCTCTGCGTGTGTGTTAATCCATCCACCTGTCTCTCTGCGTGTGTTAATCCATCCACCTGTCTCTCTGCGTGTGTTAATGCATCCACCTGTCTCTCTGCGTGTGTTAATCCCTCCACCTGTCTCTCTGCGTGTGTTAATCCATCCACCTGTCTCTCTGCGTGTCTGCAGACAGCTGCAGCAGGAAGACCCTGTCTGACGGTAGCTGGTCCGAGCCCATGGTGGGTGTGCAGGACTGGGCCTGTAGCCACGGTAACCCTCAGAACCAGCAGACCCTCCGGGAGAACGGGTCCCCAGAACGTGAGCGGAGCCGAACCCCGGACCAGGAGCCCCCCCACAGCCCGTCTCGGTAAACAGCGAGCGTCCCTCACTGCTGACCTCACTACTGACCTCACTACTGACCCCACTGCTGACCTCACTGCTGACCCCACTGCTGACCTCACTGCTGACCCCACTGCTGACCTCACTGCTGACCCCACTGCTGACCTCACTGCTGACCTCACTACTGACCCCACTGCTGACCCCACTGCTGACCTCACTGCTGACCTCACTGCTGACCCCACTGCTGACCTCACTGCTGACCCCACTGCTGACCCCACTGCTGACCTCACTGCTGACCCCACTACTGACCCCACTGCTGACCTCACTACTGACCCCACTGCTGACCTCACTACTGACCCCACTGCTGACCTCACTGCTGACCCCACTGCTGACCTCACTACTGACCCCACTGCTGACCTCACTACTGACCCCACTGCTGACCTCACTGCTGACCCCACTGCTGACCTCACTGCTGACCCCACTGCTGACCCCACTGCTGACCTCACTGCTGACCTCACTGCTGACCCCACTGCTGACCTCACTGCTGACCCCACTGCTGACCCCACTGCTGACCCCACTGCTGACTGCACAGAGCAGAGTGAAGCTTCATGTTAGCGTATCGTTGTGTCATTTACAGGATGTATAGTTTCAATAACAGCATAACTGGATACAGCCGGCTTAGCTCAGGAGGTAGAGCGGGTTGACCTGTAACGGGAAGGTTGCCCTCCCTTACCCTCCCTTATCCTCCCTTACCCTCCCTTATCCTCCCTTATCCTCCCTTACCCTCCCTTACCCTCCCTTACCCTCCCTTACCCTCCCTTACCCTCCCATACCCTCCCTTATCCTCCCTTACCCTCCCTTACCCTCCCTTACCCTCCCATACCCTCCCTTATCCTCCCTTACCCTCCCTTACCCTCCCTTAGCTCCCAGGCCGCCCCAGCTGCCCTCCCTCTGCTGCTGGTGGAAGACCCCCCCGATCCTGCGGTCCCCCCCACCCCAGACGTGGACCTCCTGCTGGAGTGCAGCTTCTCCTACCTGCAGGGGTCTGGGGAGCCCCCCCACGGCCAGGACCCCCCGCCCACCGAGGAGGACGAGGAGGAGTTCCTGAGCCCTCTCATTGGAGCAGAGCCGGAGGAAGAGGAGGTGGGTGTGGTGCTGGCCTATGTGAGACAAAGGTTATCTGGACATCCTGTGGTGTTGTTGTCCAGCCCGGCGGCCATGGTAACGACGCACTAAGATAAGACTTTATCGGTCCCACACGGGAAATTCAGGATGTATGTTATGGCTTCCTCTTGTTGAAATGCATTGTGGGTTATGGTCGTGGCGGCAGTGTCCAGTGCTCGCACACTTAGGATCGCTTATCCCACCTGCTGGCCTTTGTCTTACTGAGCCCCTGTCTTCCAGGAGGATATGGCGCCCCCCTGTGGCCTGGCGGACCAGATGTTCCACTCCACCAGGTCCACTCTGGACCCAGAGACCAGCGATGAAGAGGAGGACATCTACAGATATGGAGCGCTCCCTGGTGGAGACACGGGGAACTGCCACACTAGTGTGCTCACTGGAGGACCGGCTGACGAGGACGACCTCAAACCTAAAGGAGACCAGGTGGGTTGGACCAGGTGGGTTAGACCAGGTGAGTTAGACCAGAAGAGTTAGACCAGGTGGGTTAGACCAGGTGGGTTAGACCAGAAGATTTAGACCAGGTGGGTTAGACCAGGTGGGTTAGACCAGGTGGGAGGAGAGGTAGACCAGGTGGGGTAGACCAGGTGGGGTAGACCAGGTGGGGTAGACCAGGTGGGTTAGACCAGGGGAGGTAGACCAGGTGAGTTAGACCAGAAGAGTTAGACCAGGTGGGTTAGACCAGGTGGGTTAGACCAGGGGAGGTAGACCAGGTGAGTTAGACCAGAAGAGTTAGACCAGGTGGGTTAGACCAGGTGGGTTGGACCAGGTGGGAGGAGAGGTAGACCAGGTGGGGTAGACCAGGTGGGGTAGACCAGGTGGGTTAGACCAGGGGAGGTAGACCAGGGGAGGTAAAGCAGGACTTATGTTTGTGTGTGTGTGTGTGTGTGTGTGTGTAGCTTGCAGAGTGCTGGATGGGGTACCCCGGTCCAGGCTGTGGTATCCTGAGCCTCCATGTGACCGACAGGTAAGATGTTCAACAGAACTTTATTAACAATAATTCATTCCACAATATAGAGGTACATACACCAGATAGTGCTCTGTGTGTTATAAATGTGTGCTACAGGTATGTGCGCTGTTGTTTGTATTAAATGTGTGTGTGGGTGTGTACCAGGTGTGTATTACAGGTTTGCTACAGGTATGTGCGCTGTTGTTTGTATTAAATGTGTTTCTGGGTGTGTACCAGGTGTGTCTTACTGGTTTGCTACAGGTATGTGCGCTGTTGTTTGTATTAAATGTGTTTCTGGGTGTGTACCAGGTGTGTCTTACTGGTTTGCTACAGGTATGTGCGCTGTTGTTTGTATTAAAGGTGTGTGTGGGTGTATTACAGGGATGATGTCGCTATGGATTCACTTTCACTTTGAGTGAATCCATAGCGACAACCTGTGGAACAGGTTGTGACTTCGCCAGAAGACGTTGGCGAACCTGTTTTAGCCGCGCAGCAACCATGCATGACTGGGCGAGGCTGATGACTCTGTAACCATTTACCCTGCCCCAAAACTAGGACCACATACAAATGAACCTCAAATAAAGTATTTGTAGGATGTAATGGAGGGGGGGGGGGCATCGGGGTGGGTTTATTATAGGTATGTGTGTGTCTTCCAGGTGTCACAGTGTGTTGTGTGTGTCTTCCAGGTGTGACAGTGTGTTGTGTGTGTCTTCCAGGTGTCACAGTGTGTTGTGTGTGTCTTCCAGGTGTCACAGTGTGTTGTGTGTATGTTTCAGGTGTCACAGTGTGTTGTGTGTGTCTTCCAGGTGTCACAGTGTGTTGTGTGTGTCTTCCAGGTGTGACAGTGTGTTGTGTGTGTCTTCCAGGTGTGACAGTGTGTTGTGTGTGTCTTCCAGGTGTGACAGTGTGTTGTGTGTGTGTTCCAGGTGTCACAGTGTGTTGTGTGTGTCTTCCAGGTGTCACAGTGTGTTGTGTGTGTCTTCCAGGTGTGACAGTGTGTTGTGTGTGTCTTCCAGGTGTCACAGTGTGTTGTGTGTGTCTTCCAGGTGTCACAGTGTGTTGTGTGTGTCTTCCAGGTGTAACAGTGTGTTGTGTGTGTCTTCCAGGTCTCACAGTGTGTTGTGTGTGTGTTCCAGGTGTCACAGTGTGTTGTGTGTGTCTTCCAGGTGTCACAGTGTGTTGTGTGTGTCTTCCAGGTGTGACAGTGTGTTGTGTGTGTCTTCCAGGTGTCACAGTGTGTTGTGTGTGTCTTCCAGGTGTGACAGTGTGTTGTGTGTGTCTTCCAGGTGTCACAGTGTGTTGTGTGTGTCTTCCAGGTGTGACAGTGTGTTGTGTGTGTCTTCCAGGTGTGACAGTGTGTTGTGTGTGTCTTCCAGGTGTGACAGTGTGTTGTGTGTGTGTTCCAGGTGTCACAGTGTGTTGTGTGTGTCTTCCAGGTGTCACAGTGTGTTGTGTGTGTCTTCCAGGTGTGACAGTGTGTTGTGTGTGTCTTCCAGGTGTCACAGTGTGTTGTGTGTGTCTTCCAGGTGTCACAGTGTGTTGTGTGTGTCTTCCAGGTGTAACAGTGTGTTGTGTGTGTCTTCCAGGTGTCACAGTGTGTTGTGTGTGTGTTCCAGGTGTCACAGTGTGTTGTGTGTGTCTTCCAGGTGTCACAGTGTGTTGTGTGTGTCTTCCAGGTGTGACAGTGTGTTGTGTGTGTCTTCCAGGTGTCACAGTGTGTTGTGTGTGTCTTCCAGGTGTGACAGTGTGTTGTGTGTGTCTTCCAGGTGTCACAGTGTGTTGTGTGTGTGTTCCAGGTGTCACAGTGTGTTGTGTGTATGTTTCAGGTGTCACAGTGTGTTGTGTGTGTCTTCCAGGTGTCACAGTGTGTTGTGTGTGTCTTCCAGGTGTGTTCCAGGTGTGACACTGTGTTGTTGTGTGACAGTGTGTTGTGTGTGTTCCAGGTGTGACAGTGTGTTGTTGTGTGTTGCAGGTGTGACAGTGTGTTGTTGTGTGTTGCAGGTATGTGTGGTGTCTGGACTTTAAAGGGGTTCTGTTCTGCAGTCCTCTGCCTGACGGAGGTCTGAACTGGCAGCGCTTTGAAGACAACATCCACCAGGTGGCAGTGTCCCCCTCAGGTCAGTGGGGCGCATGTACAATCTCATGTTTATAGTGGGGAGCCAGTACACATACTGGGCCTCTGGTCATGAGGGCCACTGGGAGCCAGTCAACACACTGGGACTCTGGTCATGAGGGCCACTGGGAGCCAGTCAACACACTGGGACTCTGGTCATGAGGGCCACTGGGAGCCAGTCAACACACTGGGACTCTGGTCATGAGGGCCACTGGGAGCCAGTCAACACACTGGGCCTCTGGTCATGAGGGCCACTGGGAGCCAGTCAACACACTGGGACTCTGGTCATGAGGGCCACTGGGAGCCAGTCAACACACTGGGACTCTGGTCATGAGGGCCACTGGGAGCCAGTCAACACACTGGGACTCTGGTCATGAGGGCCACTGGGAGCCAGTCAACACACTGGGACTCTGGTCATGAGGGCCACTGGGAGCCAGTCAACACACTGGGACTCTGGTCATGAGGGCCACTGGGAGCCAGTCAACACACTGGGACTCTGGTCATGTTAACATGTGATGTTTCAGGAGGTCTGCTGTGGAAGGTGGAGCAGAAGACCATGACGGCCTACGCCTGTGGGAAGGTCTCCATCAAGGGGAAGCGCCACTGGTATAAAGCCCTGGACCACACCGCCTCCGTCGCCCTCAGCAACAACACCGCCTGGATCCTCCGCACCAACGGAGACCTCTACCTGCAGACAGGTGTGTGTGTGTGTGTGTAAGACCACTCCCAATATATTTGACTTGTGTAGGCCTCCATATCTGACACATCCCCTCTCTCTCTCTCTCTCTCTCTCTCTCTCTCTCTCTCTCTCTCTCTCTCTCTCTCTCTCTCTCTCTCTCTCTCTCTCTCTCTCTCTCTCTCTCTCTCTCTCTCTCTCTCTCTCTCTCTCTCTCCATCAGGGCTGAGTGCGGAACGCCCCTGCGCTCGCTCGGTGAAGGTGGAGACTCCGTGCTCGTTCTCCCAGGTGTGCGCGCGAGGGGGCGTGGTCTGGGCTCTGAGTGAGGAGGGGGCCGTCTTCTACAGGGAAGGACTGAGCAGCTACTGCTGCGAGGGAGACACCTGGAGGAACGACAAGATCAGGTACACACACACACACACATACACACACTCATACACACATACACATACGTACACACACTCATACACACATACACATACGTACACACACTCACACACTCACTCACTCACTCACACACACTCACTCACTCACACAGACACACACACACACACACACTCACACACACTCACACACAGACACACACACTCACTCACACACAGACACACACAGACTCACAGACAGACAGACACACACACCATGCATACACCACACACACTTTGTTTACAAGAATCGTACTATTGACCCTCCTAAACCCCTCCCACTCATGACGCCAGCTAGCCAAGCTACGCTAGCTGGCGTCACACACTTTGTTAGGGAGTCTCCCTACTCTCTACTAACTGGAAGGGGCTCAATCTGTCACATTGCAACTTTAAAGTTTTTGTTCTCCATATATTTTTAACATGTATTATTATATATTTATTGATTTTGGTTGCGTTGTATGCCTGTTTGTGTGTGTGTGTCTGCGTGTGCATGCGTGTGGGTTGTGTGTGTGTGCGTGTGCGTGTGTGTGTGTTGTGCGTGCGTGCATGTGTGTTTTATGCGTGTGTTTGTGCGTGCATGTGTGTGTGTGTGAGCAGCGAGGCCCAGGGGGTCCAGCTGATGTGTGTGTCTCTAGGCCCCAGCGGGGTGGTCTGGGCGCTGGACGCCAGCGGAGCTCTGTGGTTCCGGACCGGAGTCTCCATGTCCACCCCCCAGGGAGAGGACAGCCACTGGTGGCAGGTACACACACACACACACACACACACACACTATATAGACACACACACACACACACACTATACAGACACACACACACACACACTATACAGACACACACACACACACACACACTATACAGACACACACACACACACACACACTATACAGACACACACACACACAGTATAGCAGTATAATAGATGTACTAGTTTAGTATAATACCAGTATACCAGTATAATAGATGTACTAGTTTAGTATAATACCAGTATACCAGTATAATAGATGTACTAGTTTAGTATAATACCAGTATACCAGTATAATAGATGTACTAGTTTAGTATAATACCAGTATACCAGTATAATAGATGTACTAGTTTAGTATAATACCAGTATACCAGTATAATAGATGTTCTAGGATAGTATAAAACCAGTCTACCCCTGTGCTCCTCCAGATCAGCATCACAGACTACGTGGTGTTCGACCAGGGCAGCCTCTTCCAGACCCTGCTGCAGGCCACCCACAGCGTCGCCACGGTGACCAGGACCCCCGTGGAGCGCGTGGCTGAGTGTCTGCGCGTGGCCTTCCTCTCCCAGCAGGCCCAGTGCCAGCCCAGCCTGGTCAGCGCCAACCCCAGCGGCGTCTGGATCGCCTCTGGACGGAACCACCTTCACGTCGCCAGGGGCAACCTCGTTGGTAAGTAGAGTCATCACTATGTCGCCAGGGGCAACCTCGTTGGTCAGTAGAGTCATCACTATGTCGCCAGGGGCAACCTCGTTGGTCAGTAGAGTCATCACTATGTCGCCAGGGGCAACCTCGTTGGTCAGTAGAGTCATCACTATGTCGCCAGGGGCAACCTCGTTGGTCAGTAGACCCTAGCAACAAATCCATCTTCCTGGCTGGATAGAAAAAGAATTAGAGAATAGGAATATAATATTAAATAGAAGAACAAAACTTTCTGATAATAAACACATTTTCTCTCATTGATAAACATGTTTGTGTAGTTTTGGTTGTTATTTGTTAGTTGTGTAGTTCTATAGTTGTGTCTTTGTGTTTGTGTCAGGAACCTTTTGGCAGAACGTTGTTCCCAGAGGAACGGTCTCCTCCACCAGGTGGACCTTCATCACCACCTCCATCCTGCCCCACCGACCTGGTACACAGCACACACACCTCCACAGCTACTCCCCTTCCATCTGACGCTTCACTTAACTGTGTGAGTGTGTGTGTGTGTGCAGGTACCTTCCTGTGGGTGGCCCAGAGCAGGAAGGACCTCTTCTGTATCTGGGATCAGGACGGGGAGCTCCGCCCCTCCAGCGTAACTCTTCCTCCAGAGGTATGGAGTTACCTGTTACCTTCACAGCTGTGTGTTACCTGTGTGCTACCTGTGTGTTACCTGTGTGCTACCTGACCTGTGTGCTACCTGTGTGTTACCTGTGTGCTACCTGTGTGTTACCTGTGTGCTACCTGACCTGTGTGCTACCTGTGTGTTGCCTGTGTGTTACCTTCACAGCTGTGTGTTACCTGTGTGTTACCTTCACAGCTGTGTGTTACCTGTGTGCTACCTGTGTGTTACCTGTGTGTTACCTGTGTGTTACCTGTGTGCTACCTGTGTGCTACCTGTGTGCTACCTGTGTGTTACCTGACCTGTGTGTTACCTGTGTGCTACCTGTGTGCTACCTGTGTGTTACCTGTGTGTTACCTGACCTGTGTGTTACCTGTGTGCTACCTGTGTGTTACCTGTGTGCTACCTGTGTGCTACCTGTGTGTTACCTGACCTGTGTGTTACCTGTGTGTTACCTGTGTGTTACCTGTGTGTTACCTGTGTGCTACCTGTGTGCAGGTGGAGCTGAGCCAGCTGTCAGCCTGTGGGGATGCTCTGTGGGGTCTGGACACACACGGCTATGTCCACATCCGGACCTTGTCTCCTACCTGTCCCATCGGCATGCACTGGGCTCGCCTGGACCTGAGTCAGCTAGGTAACCAGGGGTAGTTAGTGGTAGTTAGTACCTACCAGTTACCACTAGGTGAGGTACTGGGGTAGTTAGTACCTACCAGTTACCACTAGGTAAGGTACTGGGGTAGTTAGTAACCACTACTGTGTTAGATAGTAACTACTAGATATGGTACCATGTTAGATATTATACTTTAATCAATATATCTTGTGTATTGTTGTGCGTGTGTGTGTGTGTGTGTCTGTGTGCTTTTAAAGAAGTCACCTGATGTGATTTAACACTGAGCTGCAAAGCAACACACACACACACACACACGTACACACACGTACACAGCTCTCAGATTACAGTCTGACATAAATAAACACAAGCAGATACACACACACACGCACATAAATATGGACACACACACACACACACACACACAAACACAAACACACACATGCATAATCACACAAGTACATAACACATAGACGCACACACATAAACATACATACATACATACAAAAACACACACACACACAAACATATATACATAAACGCAAACGTACAAACACATCAACACACATTCGTAAACACAAACATGTTGAAATTCAAAACATCTTATGTAAGCACCATCTGTCAATCTACTTGTGTAAATGTAGCTGTGTGTGTGTATGTGAGTGTGTGCGTGCGTGTGTGTGTGTGTGTGTGCTTTCTTGCAAGTGTAGGTGTGTGAATGCCTATATTGCACCAAAGATATCTTGGTGTCAAATGAAGAACAGGCTGAGAGGTCAAAGGTCATGGTGTGGTTTCCACAGACTGAGATCGGAGGTCAGCAGGCTGGCTTCATACAAATGCTGATTTAAAAATCGATCCGCCAAATAATCAATCATCCCCTCTGCCAAGGATATCACCAACCACACATGCCGTTCTGTCCTCCTCCACCCATTTCACCCGTCTCTCATGATTCTTTCCTCACGTTGGTCACTGAGCCAGTCTGAAGAAGAGGATCTGTCAGACAGGATGGACCGTAGAGAAATCTGGATCTGACATTCTGCCCCCCCCACCCCCCAGGTGGCGTGCGTCTGGTCAGCGTGTCCTGTGGCGGCCAGAACGTCTGGGCCGTGGACACTCAAGGGATGGTCTACTTTAGGGTCGGGACGCAACCTTTGAACCCCAGCATGATGTTACCTGCCTGGATCTGCATAGAGCCACCTGTACAGGTAGACCACCTATCGCTGACCTTTCTATAGGCCTACACACCTGTACAGGTAGACCACCTATCCCTGACCTTTCTATAGGCCTACACACCTGTACAGGTAGACCACCTACCCCTGACCTGTAGGGTCCCTCTATAGACGTGTGATCACCTAACCCCGTATGTCCACCTGCTCAGCCGGTGGGGGTCCAGCTGGTCAGCATCCACAGCGGTCCTAACGACCGGCAGCTCTGGGCGCTGGATAACCGTGGCAGTGTGTACGTCCGGACCGGCCTCAACGAGGAGATGCCTGTGGGGACGGACTGGGAGCAGGTCCCAGGTAGGACCCCCTGCTGGGGTCTCCGCCCAACACCTGGATACACCTGTTCACCTACACCTGTGCCATTAAATCAAATAACAGCACTGTGTTAAAAGATCAGTAATAATAACTAATAACCGCTCATTTGATTAATAGTGGATGATTAGTGATGGTGAATGCATGGATGACATCGTGGTTGACCTCTAACCCTCCCACGGCCCAGGCCTGGCTGCCAGCCAGCTGGTTCTGAGTGTCAGGACCGTCTGGGTCCGATGTCCCAACGGAGAGATCGCCCGTCGCTATGGCAACACTGCCAGGAACCCGGCGGGAGATTACTGGAAGAGGATCCCGGGGATGACCCACTGGCTGGCGGGTGAGGAGGGTATCATGATGCTCTCTCTCTCTCTCTCTCTCTCTCTCTCTTTCTCTCTGTCTCTCTCTCTCTGTCTCTGTCTCTCTCTCTTCCCCTCTCTCTCTCTCTCTCTCTCTCTCTGTCTCTCTGTCTCTCTCTCTTCCCCTCTCTCTCTCTCTCTCTCTCTCTCTTTCTCTCTGTCTCTCTCTCTCTGTCTCTGTCTCTCTCTCTTCCCCTCTCTCTCTCTCTCTTTCTCTCTGTCTCTCTGTCTCTCTCACTCTCTCTCTCTCTCTCTGTGTCTCTCTCTCTCTCTCTCTCTCTCTCTAGTGTGTACTGATGGTCTCTCTCTCTCTCTCTCTCTCTCTGTCTCTCTCACTCTCTCTCTCTCTCTCTCTCTCTGTCTCTCTCTAGTGTGTACTGATGGTCTCTCTCTCTCTCTCTCTCTCTGTGTCTCTCTCTCTCTCTCTCTCTCTCTCTCTCTCTCTCTAGTGTGTACTGATGGTCTCTCTCTCTCTCTCTCTCTCTCTAGTGTGTACTGATGGTCTCTCTCTCTCTCTCTCTCTCTCTCTCTCTCTCTCTCTCTCTCTCTCTCTCTCTCTCTCTCTCTCTCTAGTGTGTACTGATGGTCTCTCTCTCTCTCTCTCTCTCTCTCTCTCTCTCTCTAGTGTGTACTGATGGTCTCTCTCTCTCTCTCTCTCTCTCTCTAGTGTGTACTGATGGTCTCTCTCTCTCTCTCTCTAGTGTGTACTGATGGTCTCTCTCTCTCTCTCTCTAGTGTGTACTGATGGTCTCTCTCTCTCTCTCTCTAGTGTGTACTGATGGTCTCTCTCTCTCTCTCTAGTCTCTCTCTCTCTCTCTCTCTCTCTCTCTCTAGTGTGTACTGATGGTCTCTCTCTCTCTCTCTCTCTCTAGTGTGTACTGATGGTCTCTCTCTCTCTCTCTCTAGTGTGTACTGATGGTCTCTCTCTCTCTCTCTAGTGTGTACTGATGGTCTCTCTCTCTCTCTCTCTCTCTCTCTCTCTAGTGTGTACTGATGGTCTCTCTCTCTCTCTCTCTAGTCTCTCCTGATGATGCGTTGTGGGCGGTGACCGTCTCGGGGGGGCTGTCCCACCGCCTCACTAAGCCCCTCCCCCACAACCCCACCACTGACCCCTCCCCCGCTGCCGATGACCTGGAGGACGAATGGGAGGTCATCTAAAGAGTGATGTCATCGCCATGCTGATAGGACGACGCGACAGGACCCTACTTCCTGTGGTGTCTGATGATGTCCCAGTGTTTATATTGGGATTTCCTGTGAACATTCTGGGGTCAAAGATCAAAAGGGAGTATTGTCCTGGTGTTTGGACTCTCTGATTGGTTGAGGTTGTTAATGCGTTCACCCTATTGGCCCAGGCTCTGCTTGTTTACTTGTAAATAATAACGCTAAGAATGACACACACGCACATTATAGCTCCACATGGTGGGACCTAGGACCATTATACCTGCACATGCATCACTTTTCCTAAGAAACGACCTGAACTATTATTGAAATGTACACAAATGTGTGTTACTAGGTAGACATTAATGTGTTACGTCCTAGGGGTTTAATCCATGATTAAGATGTAACACATAACATAAGCCATACCATGTACCATACAGGATCTGCAGATAGAGGGTGAGGGGTTAGTAGGGTTAGGTTAGTCTTAACCCTCAACCTGGTAATGTGGCATTTCCTGTCTGGGATTAATAAAGTACAATCTTGTCTTATCTTAACCCTAACCCCCTCACCCTTAACACTAACTCTTAACACTAAATCTTGAACCTGAACCCTCAACCCATAACCCTAGCACTTAGCCTCACTCTTAAACTTAACCCTTAAGCCCTTACCCTTAACACTAACTCCTAACCCTTAACCTCAACCCTCTTAACCGTTGATATTTAAGAGGTCCCCTCCACCCAGTAGGACTAGATGTTACATTGTGAAGATCAGACTAGTCGGGGAACCACTAATCAGATGATTAGAATAAGATGCATCCTCTACTCGCCATAACGGTTGGTGAACGATGGCTGAGGTCTTAGTTCACCAACGGGTTTTAACTGTAAGATGTGAGAGCGGTTGGAACAGACACACCTTGAAGCGGTTTCTAATGATAAAATACACTATCGAAATCAAATCGGGACGTACCCCTAATCGATCACCCCTCTATTTACTCCCTATGGTAGCGGCCATCTTTTCTGAAGCTTTGGAGACGCATGGTTCTGTTGGCGTAGCTCTCGGTTGGTTCTGTTAGCGTAGCTCTCGGTTCAACGTGCGTGTGCAACGGTGGGGAACACACGCTCTCTGTACAATAAATGTGTGTAACGGTGCTGCTTCGACACGCTAAGTTTGTTAACACACACACACACACTCAGAGATGTTCCTGTCTCTGGTGTAGCAGAACGGGTTTTAACTAGTGGAGCAGTTGAACTTGGATGTGTTTTAACTAGTGTATCATTTGAACTTGGATGTGTTTTGACTAGTGTATCATTTGAACTTGGATGTGTTTTAACTAGTGTATCATTTGAACTTGGATGTGTTTTAACTAGTGTATCGTTTTAACTTGGATGTGTTTTAACTAGTGTATCATTTGAACTTGGACGTGTTTTAACTAGTGTATCATTTGAACTTGGATGTGTTTTAACTAGTGGAGCACCTGAACTAGTATGTGTTGATAAAAAGCTAAGTAACACATGATTCTGAGGTCTAAGGTGGTGAGGGTTAGGATGAGTAAGGATAGGGTTAGTATGGATAGGGTTAGTTAAGGTTGTTAAAGGTTAGTAATGGAAACGTTTAGTAAGGATTAAGATTAGAAAGGATTGGTTAGTGTTATAAGTTGGTAGGGTTAGTAAGAGTTAGGGTTAGTAAGTTAGGGTTAGAAATGGAAAGTTTTAGTAGAGTTTGGGTTAGAAAGGGTTTAGTGTAAGTAAATTGTTCAGGTTAGTAAGAGTTAGGGTTAGTAAGTTGTTAGGGTTAGTTAGGTTTGTGACAACCTTACTGAACCGTACATCTATTCGAAAGAATGTTAGTTACTGGTTACCAACTTTGGCGAATAGGTACAAGGTAGAAAAACATTTTAAACTAAAGGATTGGTGCATATTTGTACAAACCCTTTGAGATTGAATACCAATCCTGCCTTTATGGGGACAATTATAGAACATTGAACATAATAATGGATGTTGTGAGAGCATGTAACTAGGATCAAAGAGATGTACCTAGGATCAAAGAGATGTACCTAGGATCAAAGAGATGTACCTAGGATCAAAGAGATATAGGGACTAACAGACATTTGAATTAAGACTTTTTGACCTTTTGAATGTATCCATTCATTCTATTCAATGAATGTAATTTTGAATGTAGGCTATGTATTTATAATACTAATGTAGGCTTACTCTCTAGACTAATGAAGTGTATGTATTTATAATACTAATGTAGGCTTACTCGCTACACTAATGAAGTGTATGTATTTATAATACTAGGCTGAGTCTATGATGATTACAACACTATCTCTGCTGATGCTGGCTGTCTGACACTCCTCAGAATATAATCTCTGCTGATGCTGGCTACTATTCTACATGAATCATGACAGTGGCCAGAAACCAGTTTAGTAACAAGAGTTTATTTACAACAAAGAGCAACAAGTCCGCCCAGAGGAGCTGGTTCATGTCTGCCCTGCTCAAGAGCACTAGGGCCCAGGGAGGTAGTGGCACTTCTAATGCACATTTTTCCACAAAACCTTTCCAAAACAAAGTCTTTCCCCTTCTCTACCTTTGTGCAGTGCACGCGCCGTGTGGTACAGCACTAATGTAGGCCTCTCTCCACACACACACACACACACACACACACACACACACACACACACACACACACACACACACACACACACACACACACACACACACACACACACACACACACACACACACACACACACACACACACACACATCTATACTGTATGTACAGACACATCGCTGCCTTGGTGTTGGGGTCAGACAGGAGCACACCAGAGTCTCAAAGAGGGAAGTCTATCGGCTTGAGAAAGCCCGGCAGGGAGTCCAGCCGCTCCGCCGGGATGGAGCGGACCAGCGTCTGCATGGCTTTGACAAACAGGGAGGGGGGAGAGGCCCCCGCCAGCCAATGAAACGCCTCCGTGCCCACCAGGCGGCGCCACTGCTCGGGCTCCAGCGCCAGCCGCTGCTTGAGCTGGACGTGCAGCCGGGGCCTGAAGAGCAGCAGGTACCCCAGACACACGCGCCTGCTGCGGGCCTCCGCCGGGCCCTGGGCCCCGCCCTGGGCCCCCATCGCGCGCAGCAGAGCGTCGATGGGCGTGACCCCGGCGCCGTCGGCCAGGTGGGGGCACGCCCCGTGGGCCAGCAGCAGGAGCAGACACTCGGGGCGCAGCAGGTCGCACGCCAGGCGCACCGCCGTCTTCCCCCCGTCGGCGTCGTGCTGGCACGCCCCGCCGCGGCCGTCCAGGAAGCCCCGCCTCTCGCCCTCCGTGGGGAGGTCCTTGAGCGCGGCCAGGATCATCTTGAGGATGGCCACGCGGCCGTAGCGCACCGCCGCCGCCAGGTGCGGCGCGCCAGAGGCCCCGCAGCAGCGGAAGCTGCCGCTGGGCGGGGCCAGCGCGGCGGTGGAGAAGGCGGCCAGCAGGTGGCGGGCGTAGGCCTGGTGGTCGTGGACCAGGGCGTACAGCAGCGCCTCCGACGGGCTGAAGGGCCGCGCCTGGCCGTCGTCCTCCCAGTGGAAGGCCTCCATGCTGCGCACGTCCTCCAGCAGCCAGGGCGGCAGGCCGTCGCGCACCGCCTGGTAGAACGCCAGCGACGTCCGCTGGCACCGCTTCTCAGACTTGTAGTCCGACCGGCCCTCGCTGTGCTGCACCCCCACAGCCCACGGCATCCCCTCAGCACCCTAGAGCACCCCGAACACTCAGTCAAGCACCCTAGAGCACCCCGAACACTCAAGTCAAGCACCGCGAGCGCACCGACCAGAATACACACTAAAGTTTGGCCAAAGTAAAGAACACAATCTTGGTCTGGAGTTGGCTCTGTGCACAAGGGTCCTGCACGGATCTGTTGTTGCACCGAAGAGGAGGAGTGTTCCAGTCACGAGAGACGGTAGCAGCGGTAAACCGTGGCACGACTGTCACTCTTCTGCAGCGGTTTCTCCAAACCCCTGCGCCCAACACTACGCGCGTTATATACCCCCAGCCGGACACCCCGCGTGCGTCATTGGCCCGCGTCACTAGTACAGCCCATTGGCCCGCGACTCCGTCCAGTGTGTGCTCAAATCTGACATCACCACCTGTTTACAGTAGATCGTCCTTTAGGCGTGCCCTTATTTGCAGAGCGCGGAGGTATCTCCCCTCGTGACCAGGCCCACTTGTTGTGGCCGACGCGTTTCGAGTGTCCCTGCTGCATAGCGAACATTGCGGACACAGAATATTTAGCACAGCCGCCAGCCGGGACGTGCGTCGCTTTACATTACGAAAGGGGCCCTTCCGTCGGCTCAGGGTTACCTCGTTCTGTACACAAACACCCGTCGATGAGTCGATTTAAAACACCTTAAAACGACCTCAACTATTGAGGAAATCGATTGTTACGATCAACACACAATCAATGGGAATGTCGCGACTGCAGAGTCAAATGCATACGTAAAAAACAATTAAAGTGTGTTATCGTGTGTGCGTGCCATGTAATTTACCAGAACCTCAGAGAATCGGGATGTTTTGAATGATGTTGGAAGGGCCGAGAGATCTGTCCTGAAAGTACGGATGTGTGAGGAGCTGACCCGGCCAAGGGAGGTGGAGGAGTTAAGATAAGGACGATGATGATGATGGTGGCGCCATCTGGCGGACCATTGATGGAGATGATGATGAGGGAGTCCTGAAGAGGAGTTCGTGAAGAGAATGATGATGAAAACGCGAAAGAGCTGTATTGCTATGTACGTTTGCACATAAAATGATTAATTTGTGATTCTTGGCGCAGTGAAGAAAATATGATGATGATGATGGACCCCTGTCGAGGAGTTTGTGAATAAGAGGAGGGTGTTGGTGCAGGAGTTTCTGAAGAAGCTAGTGGTGGTAGCGCTATCTGGCGGATAGTTTGCGGTGATGCAACCCGGAGTTCAACACGCTGAACCTGGCCAAGAGACACGACTGCCTACGCTTCCTCCTCTCAACTGCTTTTGTTTCTGCTGCCAGAATGATCATCTCTGACGGAAATCCACAACATAGAATCGACCGCCCATGTTGTTGTTGAGAGAGAGCGTTATTTAACTCAGAGGAGTACAGTAAACCTACTAGCTAGTTGTTACCGCAACTTTTATCGACCCCGTCAGTGTAACTCGCATGGTCTCTTTAAAGCTGGTAACCAACACCGTTTCTCCGGTGATTTAGCGGTGCCTGGGGATGTTGGGGTGTTTTTGAATACGAGGCATTGACGGATCGGTTCATGAGTCCATCAGTAGCCCATTTCACAGATTACTTTGTCTGACCGCCCCGGCTAACCTGCTACCTAGCCACAGAGCTAACTGCTAGCCTCGCTGCTAACACCGAGTTGGGATAGTTCAGTCGGTTCCACTGCAACTATGCCGGCGATGTTGGAGAAGAACGGCATTGAGATAACTGGAAAGAGACGGGGCAGGAACGCCGTAAACAACCCGAACAAAAGTTATCAGTCCAACGGAAACAGCGTCAACTCCTGGGAAGAGGGGAGTTCGGGCTCGAGCAGCGACGAGGAACACGGTAAGTGGTAGCCTCGGTCTCTCCCAACTACTTGGGCTCTTTCTAAATTGTTTAGCTCGGCACCAAACTGACTTCTGTTTGCGTCCAGGTGGTGGTGGGATGCGAGTTGGACCGCAGTACCAAGCCATGGTACCGGACTATGACCCAGGTGAACCTTTTACACATCTCTTCAGCCCGACCTGCTGAGTTGACTTTTGAGGACTAGGTAGCCTCGAACATCTGGGTGGTTTTAGCATAGAGTTGACTCATCTCTAACTTTGCTTTTCCTCATTTCGCTAATATAATCGTACTTAATAGAAACGTTATTAAAATTATACATATTATAACCAATTATTAAGAAGAAAATCAAGTAATATAATTCTTAAGTTTATTAGTTTAATCATTTATAAAAAATAAATAAATAGAAATATTTATTTGACCTCTAGGCCATCTTAAAAAGTCAGAAACGTGAAAATCACTGTGTGTGTGTGCATGTGTGCGTGCGTGTGTGTGTATGTATTAGCATCTTTAAGTCTGTCAGAGGAGGGCAGCCGGTTGAGCTGGTGTGCCAGATGTTATAGAGCTGGTGTTTTGCTTCCAGATGTGGCCAAGGCGGCGCAGGAGAGGGATAACTTGGGCATGCTGGTGTGGATCCCCAGCATCTCGCTGGCCGACACCAAACGTAAGAGAGAGAGAGAGAGAGACCAGCTCTGAGACCGGGAGGGGAGAGAGAGACCAGCTCTGGGGAACGTGAGGGGGGAGACCAGCTCTGGGGAACGTGAGGAGAGAGAAAGACCAGCTCTGGGGAACGTGAGGGTAGAGAGAGACCAGCTCTGTGGAACTTGAGGGGAGAGAGAGACCAGCTCTGGGGAACGTGAGGGGAGAGACCAGCTCTGAGAACGTGAGGGGAGAGAGAGACCAGCTCTGTGGAACGTGAGGGGAGAGACCAGCTCTGGGGGACATGAGAGGAGAGAGAGACCAGCTCTGGGGGACATGAGAGGAGAGAGAGACCAGCTCTGGGGAACTTGAGGAGAGAGAGAGACCAGCTCTGGGGGACGTGAGGGGAGAGGGAGACCAGCTCTGGGGAACGTGAGGGGAGAGAGAGACCAGCTCTGGGGGACGTGAGGGGAGAGAGAGACCAGCTCTGAGAACGTGAGGGGAGAGAGAGACCAGCTCTGTGGAACGTGAGGGGAGAGACCAGCTCTGGGGGACATGAGAGGAGAGAGAGACCAGCTCTGGGGAACTTGAGGAGAGAGAGAGACCAGCTCTGGGGGACGTGAGGAGAGAGAGAGACCAGCTCTGGGGGACGTGAGGGGAGAGAGAGACCAGCTTAACAGGGGTGTGTTATCACTGTGTGTGCTGATGCTGGTTCTCTCTTACCAGTGGACGAATACATCGCCATCGCCAAGGAGAGACACAGCTACAACATGGAACAGGTGAGGTTGCCATGGATACACACGCTGATGAGCTGGTCTGATGAAGAGCAGTCTGTCGGGCGTCATCAGCTCCAGCCTCACAGGGCGTCATGTGACCCGTGTGTGTGTGCGGTCTGCAGGCGCTGGGGATGCTGTTCTGGCACAAGCACAACGTGGAGAAGTCTCTGGCCGACCTGCCCAACTTCACCCCCTTCCCTGACGAGTGGACCGTGGAGGACAAGGTCCTGTTCGAGCAGGCCTTCAGCTTCCATGGGAAGAGCTTCCACCGCATCCAGCAGATGGTGATGCTCCCTCTACTATATACTACTATATTACTATATAACTACATCCAGCAGATGGTGATGCTCCCTCTACTATATACTACTATATTACTATATTACTATACATCCAGCAGATGGTGATGCTCCCTCTACTATATATACTACTATATTACTATATAACTACATCCAGCAGATGGTGATGCTCCCTCTACTATATACTACTATATTACTATATTACTATACATCCAGCAGATGGTGATGCTCCCTCTACTATATACTACTATATTACTATATTACTATACATCCAGCAGATGGTGATGCTCCCTCTACTATATACTACTATATTACTATATAACTACATCCAGCAGATGGTGATGCTCCCTCTACTATATACTACTATATTACTATATAACTACATCCAGCAGATGGTGATGCTCCCTCTACTATATACTACTATATTACTATATTACTATACATCCAGCAGATGGTGATGCTCCCTCTACTATATACTACTATATTACTATATAACTACATCCAGCAGATGGTGATGCTCCCTCTACTATATACTACTATATTACTATATTACTATACATCCAGCAGATGGTGATGCTCCCTCTACTATATACTACTATATTACTATATAACTACATCCAGCAGATGGTGATGCTCCCTCTACTATATACTACTATATTACTATATAACTACATCCAGCAGATGGTGATGCTCCCTCTACTATATACTACTATATTACATATTACTATACATCCAGCAGATGGTGATGCTCCCTCTACTATATACTACTATATTACTATATAACTACATCCAGCAGATGGTGATGCTCCCTCTACTATATACTACTATATTACTATATTACTATACATCCAGCAGATGGTGATGCTCCCTCTACTATATACTACTATATTACTATATAACTACATCCAGCAGATGGTGATGCTCCCTCTACTATATACTACTATATTACTATATAACTACATCCAGCAGATGGTGATGCTCCCTCTACTATATACTACTATATTACTATATAACTACATCCAGCAGATGGTGAGCTCTCTACTATATACAACTATTAATATGTAACTACATACTGTGTGTGTGTGTAGCTACCTTCTGGTGAGGTTCTAACTGTGTGTGTGTGTGTAGCTACCTTCTGGTGAGGTTTTAACTGTGTGTGTGTGTAGCTACCAGATAAGTCCATGGCCAGCCTGGTGAGATTCTACTACTCTTGGAAGAAGAGCCGCAGCAAGACAAGTCTGATGGACCGCCACGCGCGCAAGCACAAGAGAGAGAGAGACAGGTACGCTCTAGTTACCATGGTTACCGCCACGCCTGCAAGCAGAAGAGAGAGAGACAGGTACTACACTCTAGTAACCATGGTTACACTACACTCTAGTAACCATGGTTGCAACTACACTCTAGTAACCATGGTTACAACTACATGCTAGTAACCATGGTGACCACCATGTTCTGGCAATTAGGAAAGTTACTAATACGTGTGTGTGTGTGTCAGTGAGGACGAGGTGGAGGAGGGGAACGTGAATGCTCCAAGTGACACAGAATTCCAAGACCCAACCAAGGAGGTAACCTGTCTGCCTGTTTACCTGTCTGTCTGTTTACCTGACTATCTTTCTGTCTGTCTGTTTACCTGTCTGTCTGACTGTTTACCTGTCTGTCAATATCTGTTTACTGGCTGGTTGTTTATTTGTTGGTAAAATGACTAGTTTGCTGGTTAGCTAGAGAAACCCTAGTTAGCAGCTCTAACCTGGTTTTGTCTGTCAGGTGGGGTCGGCAGCGCCTGAGAGTTCACAGGTCGCACCGACCAGCGAACAGAAGGTGAATATATACAAATATATCTATCTCTATCCATCTCTATATATATATATATATCTATTTCTATCTATATCCATCTCTATATATATATATCTCTATTTCTATCTCTGTCCATCTCTAGATCTATATATATCTCTATATATCTATATCTCTGTCCATCTCTAGATCTATATATATCTCTATATATCTATATCTCTGTCCATCTCTAGATCTATATAACTATATCTATCTCTATATCTCTATTTCTCTCTCTGTGATCAGAGAAAAGGTTTGTGGGCGTAGCCAATAGAAAACTGGAAAACCATTTCAGCCGGAAGTAGCAAACTTCTTGTATTTTACGGGGAAATGTCCCTGTTTAACCCTTTTATTCATTTTAGTCAAAATAACACCCAAATGTTCAGCAACGGTTCATGAGACTCAAACAGAAGCATAATAAAGTGATTTGGGGTCCCTCCCCACCCCCCCGTGTGTCCAGCCGGCCCCCGTGGACAAGCCCGTCCACCTGAAGAGGGAGGGCCCCAGCTTCTCTGGGAAGACCCTGCAGAGGACCAAGAAGAAGCCCCCCAAAGGCATGCACCTGACCCAGGGAGACGTGGCGGCCATGTCCTGCAGCGCCCCCGCTGCCAAGGGGGTGATACGACAGCTGGACTCCGAGCTGGTGACCATCAAGCGACAGGTACAACACATACTGCCTCATTTCTTTTCTTCTAGAATACACTTCTTTTTATAAACGTGTTATAATAAGACCAACATATACATCTGTTTTTATTTATTTATTTATTAAATGATTACCAATGTATTTTGAGTCATTTGTTTGTGTTTAGGCCATGCTCTTGTATTACTAATGGACATGTAGAGTGTTATCTTGATGTGACGGTTATCTACGGTTATCTTGATGTGACGTAATGCAGATGTCTCCGGTTCCTCAGGGCAGCCAGCAGTACTGCTTACAGTACAACGATAGGACCCTTTGTTACTGTACATAAGACAACCGAACCGTGTAGTCAAACGATCCCCAGACATCACTGACCGTCTGATCACATGTGTGGCTGGATCCGGTCTGGACGCGTCGTGACTCACGGCCCCTGATCTCTCGTCCCTCTCAGATCCAGACCATCAAACAGGCCAATGGCACTTTGAAGGACAAGCTGACCTCAGGAGTAGAGCAGTACAGAATCCCTGAGGTACCCCAGAACCCCCTCCTCACCCTCACCTTTAACCCGTGACCCTGACTCTGCTCTGTTGTGGTTTGAAGAACAGTGTTGAAGAACGTTTTCCTTTCAGGTGAACCAGAAGTTCAACACCCGCTGGACCACAGAGGAGCAGCTCCTTGCGGTACAAGGTAAACCCAGCTTCACGCCCTCTGACCCGGACGTGCTTCTGGCCACACAATGTTTAACCCCTTAGCACGCTCGGTGGTCAGCAGTGGCTCACACGTCCGCTGTGTGCGTCAGCCATCAGGAAGTACGGGCGGGACTTCCAGGCCATCTCGGACGTGATCGGGAACAAGTCGGTGGTGCAGGTGAAGAACTTCTTCGTGAACTACCGGCGGCGCTTCAACCTGGACGAGGTTCTGCAGGAGTGGCAGGCCGAGCACGGCATGGAGGGGGAGAGGAGGGGAGGAGGAGAGGACGAGAAGATGGAGGTGTCTCCTTCACCGGAGGAGGGAGGAGCCACGACTCCGGCCACGCCCGAGGAGCAGAAAGAGGTGGGGAGAATGTCTTCAGCCAGTGTTGAGATGAACTGAGATGATGAGGAGCAGAAAGAGGAGGGGAGAATGTCTTCAGCCAGTGTTGAGATGAACTGAGATGATGAGGAGCAGAAAGAGGAGGGGAGAATGTCTTCAGCCAGTGTTGAGATGAACTGAGATGATGAGGAGCAGAAAGAGGAGGGGAGAATGTCTTCAGCCAGTGTTGAGATGAACTGAGATGATGAGGAGCAGAAAGAGGAGGGGAGAATGTCTTCAGCCAGTGTTGAGATGAACTGAGATGATGAGGAACGCATGGGGGACTTTTAGTAAATATCTGTCCACGCGAGAACACAGCCATTTAAGTGCTCCAATAGCCAGTAGGTGGCGATAATGTTATTTAAGTCAACACCACAGAAAAACATTCATTGCTGAAGACGTCTCTGTTTGAAATAATATCAGTTTCACATGCAAACAGGCATCTTATTATTATTTCTTTACACTTTTGAAGTTTTCCAAAATCTTTGGTTTTCAGTGATCAAAAACAGTTCTTGTGGGCAGGAGGCGCAAGAAGTAGACGTTTAGACACAGAACTTCATGTTGTCATGTTTGTCTTCTAGGAGGAGCTCCAGACCTCCTGAAGAACACACACACACACACACACACACACACACACACACACACACACACACACACACACACACACACACACACACACACACACACACACACACACACACACACACACACACACACACACACACACACACACACACACACACACACACACACACACACACACACACCTATAAAACGAGAATACCATGGCAACTGATGGCTGGCCGCAGGAAGTGAAGAACAGCACCATGGATTCAACACTTCAGCCACTGGCCCAGTAGGAGCTGGTGGGAGGATTGATTTCTAAAAGTGTTCAGGGTTTACTGGAGCTCTCCACTTTTTGAAACTCTCCTTTTGTGTAGATTGGTGATATGCCGCAAGTAAAGAATATTCCTGTTAAACGCTCCACGGGATCAATCGATAGGCATTTACCCTTTTATGGCTCTTTTAAAACATGTACTTTCTCTTCTTTCTTTTTGTCTCTTCCTACATAAACTGTAATTATTCTGACTTGGCTCCTTTGTTCCACATATCTCTCGACGGTATGCACCTGATTCCTGTCAGACCGCACTCTAAAATCTCGGGGAAGTCCTGGTGTCCAGGAGCGCAGGGCGTCACGAATAGAAACAGAAAGAGTGCAGGTCCCATGACAGCAATAGAGTACACGGCCCTTAGTGGGGTTGGGAGCAAGAGAATAAAAGAATACAATAAACTGTTCTCTGAATGAGCTTTATATATTTGGGCTCTGTAGATGCGATCTCCAGGGAGTACTTGGTTTTAGATTTTGCATTGTTATACCAATAGAGAAAAAACTAGAACATAACATACATTTACTGTTTAATTTTTTAATATAATTGCTGCTCAATGGGGTTAAGAACAGAAATAGGAAAGTATGCCTCTGCTTAAATTTTACAAGCCTGGGCACAACAATATCAATGTTACTAAATGCTGCTAAATGATAACAGCTCAAAGGAAAACAGTTATGGTTTGGTGTGGATGAAGGGGTACTTGAGCCGTGCTGATGGGGCTGGGGGGGGGGGGGGGGGGAGCAGAAAAGACTTGGGAAGCACTGCATAACCAAACCGGTGTATGAAACGCAGCCTTCGACACGTTCACGAGCGTCCACGCCAACAGCGCCATCTACCGACGCGGTTGTGCGCTGGTGTTTTTTCTGACGGGGATTTCCTGAGCGGAAGAAGCTGATGGGGCTTTCCAGTGTAACATCAACATATAAGTAGCCTATGCTCGCCGTCACCCATGAATTTTAAAAAGCCAGTGTTTGAGGACTGGAGGTGGACAATGTGTGCACCGCGGTAAAGGCGTGTTGCGAGGCGAGATGTCGCGGTTGTTCGGTGTAGCCGAGCTACGCTTCTGATTCATGTGAGTAGAAAGCGGCCCGTTTCGTTATTCTGGAATAAATGTGGAGATTGGCGGCTCTTAATAAAGGCTAGGCTAACGCTAGGCTAACGCTAGGCTACGGCAACATTAGCCAACTGATAGTGGATGAGGTAATGTCAGAGCCCATTGTGTGTCGCTGAACGCGGAGCAGGCGAGCCTCTAAAGAACCCCGATCCCCGCATTTCCTCCGAATAAAAATTTTCTTTTGACCTGCACACCCCGAAGCCCCCGTCAGGGCGAGGGGCTGCTTGCTGGGGCTGAGAGGGGCTGATGGATGTGGGGGCTAGGGGAGGAATATCACAGGTCATTTCACTAAACACTGTGGAAGAAAGAGGTGATGTAAATACAGCACATCTAGAAGTATTGCCCCCCCCCCCCCCCCCATGACCACTGGGTTGCTGTGTGCACCAAATCATTTCAACGTAGTAGCATATGAATAATGTCATTCCTACATTGAAACCATGTCAGTACTTTATGACTGGGTAGGGTTATTTTCATGTCACTAGAAAATGAACAAAGGGTTTTTATTTCAATCTATTTTGCATGAATGACTGCTGTGATGTTTTGACGTTTCTGTTGGACGTGTTTCTGAGCTTGGTTATGGGGACGTAAATTACGAAATAATGCTGCATTGAATTTGTACAAGAATTGACACATTGAAGCAACTGCCTCAGAATATACACCATCTTTTCTATCTAACTACCTACCAGCTATCTGCTAACCAGCAGATACTTAACTAGACCGATCTTTTAGCTGGTCAGCCAATCAATGTATCTGGTTACCAGTAAAGAGAGACCAATATTAACCAGTAGAGAAGAGGTAGCTTAGTAGAGTAGAAAGAGACCAGTAGAGAGAGAGACCCGTAGAGTAGAGACCAGTATAGTAGAGAGACCAGTTGAGTAGACAGAGACCAGTATAGTAGAGAGACCAGTTGAGTAGATAGTCTATCTGGCCTCACTCATTCTCCCAGACACCTAATAAGAATTAGAATTCAGGGTTTCCATGGATTTTATGAAAATTATATTTGCCTGTAATTATGTAGAATCGATGAAAAGGTCAAATATGGAGAGCTGTCCCGTGATTAAGGCCTATATCACTGTGTGACTATTTCATAAGGATGGAATAGACTGCATGGATGATGCAGACACACATGCCTTGTCTGGGATTTCCTTGCCATCAGCAGGGCTGGTCAGCTGCTGTGGAGTTTCATGACAACATGGATTTCACTGAGACAGTTTCAGTCTGGTCATTTGGAATCAGACGTCTATGAATGTGTGGCAGTGAGAGTGTCAGGGTGGGGAGAGGCCAGGGTGGGAGAGACCAGGGTGGGAGAGACCAGGGTGGGAGAGACCAGGGTGAGGAGAGACCAGGGTGGGAGAGACCAGGGTGGGAGAGACCAGGGTGGGGAGAGACCAGGGTGGGAGAGACCAGGGTGGAACAGACCAGGGTGGGAGAGACCAGGGTGGGAGAGACCAGGGTGGAACAGACCAGGGTGGGAGAGACCAGGGTGGGAGAGACCAGGGTGGAACAGACCAGGGTGGGAGAGACCAGGGTGGGAGAGACCAGGGTGGAACAGACCAGGGTGGGAGAGACCAGGGTGGGAGAGACCAGGGTGGGGAGAGACCAGGGTGGGAGAGACCAGGGTGGAACAGACCAGGGTGGGAGAGACCAGGGTGGGGAGAGACCAGGGTGGGAGAGACCAGGGTGGAACAGACCAGGGTTTGGCTGGGTTTGGGGTTTTTGCTCTTTGCTTTCTGGCCCCAGGTGCAATCTATTTGATTGACCTCTGCAGTAGAGTATAGAGAAACCAGTAGAGCATAGAGGCCAGTACAGCATAGATGGACCAGTAGAGACCAGTAGAGTATAAAGAGACCGTGAGAGTATAGAGAGACCAGTAGAGTATAGAGACCAGTATAGAGAGGCCAGTAGAGTATAGAGAGACCAGTATAGTATAGGGAGACCAGTAGAGTATAGAGACCAGTATAGTATAGAGACCAGTATAGTACATAGAGACCAGTAGAGTATAGGGAGACCAGTAGAGTATAGAGAAGCCAGTAGAGTATAGAGAGAGTGAGTGTATATAGAACAAAAAAAACAGTATTTATAGACCAGTAGAGTATTTATACACCATTAGATACCAGTAGACACCAGTAGAGTAAATGGAGCCAGAGAATTCCCCTCTGAGGTTAGTTTCATTTCTCACTAGTGATGTCACTGTACTTTCAGCTGTGTTTGCTGCCAGATCGCCACGGCGAAGCCAGTGCTAGAGACAAGGCAGTCTATTGGATAACCTGATAGGCTGGTTTACACGGTGACAGCGGCCTATTGGATTACCTGATGGGGTTAGAGGTCACGTTGTTAGGGTCTCCTGTCTACAGACCTAAAGGGTTATGAACCCAATATCTTATGAGGTTGTTGCAAGTGTGTGTGTTGCGTGTGTGTGTGTTGCGTGTGTGTGTGTGTGTGTGTGTGTGTGTGTGTGTGTGTGTGTGTGTGTGTGTGTGTGTGAGTGTTGCATGTGTGTGTGTGTGTGTGTGTGTGAGTGTTGCGTGTGTGTGTGTGTGTGTGTGTGTGTGTGTGTGTGTGTGTGTGTGTGTGTGTGTGTGTGTGTGTGAGTGTTGCATGTGTGTGTGTGTGTGTGTGTGTGTGTGAGTGTTGCATGTGTGTGTGTGTGTGTGTGTGTGTGTTGCATGTGTGTGTGTGTGTGTGTGTGAGTGTTGCATGTGTGTGTGTGTGTGTGTGTGTGTGTGTGTGTGTGTGTGTGTGTGTGTGTGTGTGTGTGTGTGTGTGTGTGTGTGTGTGTGTGTGTGTGGACTACAGTACAGTCCGGGCCCCGGTTGACCACGGACCAGAACGGCTCCTGACCCCGGGATCTCTCCTGCCCCCCAGGTCATGTCTGCAGGGGGTAGTCCTGGTGGAAGGGAGGTCCAGATCCCGCTCCAGCAGGGGACGCTCTCCCTGGCCATGCCCCTCTCCTTGGTCCCGCCCACCATCTCTCCTCGCCAGGCCCACCCCCGGGCCCCTGCCGAGGCCCCTCCAGGTACGTCCTCCTAACACTGCAGCTACGGCTTGATCCCTCCGTCTCGGAGCGGTAGTCATCGAGCCGGAGAGACTGCAGCTACTTTCAGACCACTAGAAAATGGAACAAAAAACTGTTTGATCTCAACAGAGACAAAGACTTGACCATATGTCGTTCACTTTCGGTTTTACTTTGAGTTATATTTAGTTATTCATTTATACGCTACAGTATATGCTTTAGTTTTACTATGTTACAGTATGTTTTAGTTCTACGTTAAGCTACAGTATGTTTTAGTTCTACGTTATGTTACAGTATGTTTTAGTTCTACGTTATGTTACAGTATGTTTTAGTTCTACGTTATGTTACAGTATGTTTTAGTTCTGCGTTATGCTACAGTATGTTTTAGTTCTGCGTTATGCGACAGTATGTTTTAGTTCTGCGTTATGCTACAGTATGTTTTAGTTATGTTATGTTACAGTATGTTTTAGTTCTACGTTATGTTACAGTATGTTTTAGTTCTACGTTAAGCTACAGTATGTTTTAGTTCTACGTTAAGCTACAGTATGTTTTAGTTATGTTATGTTACAGTATGTTTTAGTTCTGCGTTATGTTACAGTATGTTTTAGTTCTACGTTATGTTACAGTATGTTTTAGTTCTACGTTAAGCTACAGTATGTTTTAGTTCTACGTTAAGCTACAGTATGTTTTAGTTATGTTATGCTACAGTATGTTTTAGTTCTACGTTATGCTACAGTATAGTTATAGGTTGTGTTCCAGTGTATGTTGTAGTGATACGTTATGTTATATAGTACATGTTGTACCTCCAGGTTCCCAGGGGCCAGACTGTGGCTTCCTGCCGGTGCAGGGCGGCTTCAGAGATCACTTCCTAGCGACTCCGGAGCCCAAGTACTGCTGTGAGGCCTGCAGCCTGGTGCTCTGCCAGCCCCGACAGACCGAGTGTGGCCACCGCTTCTGTGACAGCTGCATCAACGAGCTGCTCAGGTACCGCCCACACTGACGCTAACGCGTGGCTTCATCATGTAGCCACGCTGACGCTAACGCGTGGCTTCATCATGTAGCCACGCTGACGCTAACGCGTGGCTTCATCATGTAGCCACGCTGACGCTAACATATGGCTTCATCATGTAGCCACACGCTAACGCGTGGCTTCATCATGTAGCCACACTGACGCTAACGCGTGGCTTCATCATGTAGCCACACTGACGCTAACGCATGGCTACATCATGAAGCCACACGCTAACATATGGCTCATCATGTAGCCACACGCTAACATATGGCTACATCATGTCCACCTCAACTGGCGATGATGTGGAACTTTACTCTTGCAACTACATCTCTACTACTTGTATTGTGTAATTAGACACATATACACAATATCTTCTGTGTATTTTTGGGGGGTACGTTGGGGGTCTCTAACGACGTCGTTAAGCAGCTTCAGGCTGCTTCTCTAGCTGACTATTGGGACAGTAGGAACAATGGGGACTGACAATTGGAACCCACCCCAATAGAAACGAGTGTTTTCCCCTCCTCTCCCCAGCCATCCCAACCCCGTGTGTCCCGTGGATATGGAGCCCTTGTTTAAAGAGAAGGTAGGAAGCAAGGGATGGCACCTATATGTTGACGATCATTCAGACATACCCCTGACCCTATAAACCCTTACCCCATATGCCCCATCCTATAAAGCCTGACCTCCCCAAGTGAGTGGATTCATATTTAAATCAATCAATATTCGACCTGGCTATGAGTTAGCCTTTAGCCAATCCGTAATGAGTAATAAGCAGTTAACTTTTATCTTTATGTTTACCTAGCTAGTTGGCAGATAATGTGAGGTTTATGTTTAGCTTGCTATTTAGCGGCTAACTGAGAAATTTGTGATTAGCCAGCTAGTTAGCAGTTAATGTAATGTTTGCGTTTAGCTAGCTAGCTCGCAACCATGATGTTTGTGTTTAGCTAGCTAGCTCATAACCATGATGTTTGTGTTTAGCTAGCTAGCTTATGACCATGATGTTTGTGTTTAGCTAGCTAGCTTATGACCGTGCTGTTTGTGTTGCAGGTGTTTCGTGATGTGTGCTGTCACAGGGAGATCATGGCACTCGATGTTCTCTGTCGCAGTCATTCCAACGGCTGTCCTGAACACATGACCCTGCAGCAAGTCCCAGTGAGAAAAACAAACGCACCCTACGACTTAGAGCCAACAGACAACTTTTCATGAGCATGATGTTGGTTTAGCGGTTTATTATCCTGATGTTGCGTCACTATATTCATTAAAGACGTTTTTTGGATAGTTTAGCATTATATAGTTATATATATATTATATATAGTTAAACATTTTATCAGCATGAGGGCGTAGCTATTTCTCTGAACAAATCAAAATGACTCAAGAACAGGATGAATGGCACTAAGAACATTAAGAAAGTGGTCTCTACCAACATAAATAGAGTAGAGTTAGTCTAGTCTCCAACCAATTTAAATGGAGTAGGGTTAGTCTAGTCTATTCTCTAACTAAATAAATGGTTAATAATGATAAATGGATCCTCCTCCCTGTCCGTCTCCATGTGTCTCAGGACCATCTGAACGTGTGTCCATTCTTTGAAGTCCCGTGTCCCCTGGGGAGGTGTAAGGAGAGGGTGATGAGGAAAGACATCTCTGACCACCTGAGCTTCAAGTGTAAACACAGAGAGAGCAGCTGTGAATACTGCAAACACAAGATGCCCCTCAGTGAACTGCAGGTACAACTCACTGCTGTTACTAGTGGTACACACAACATGGCCGTCAGTTATCTACTTTTACCAAATGTACACACAACATGGCCGTCAGTTACCTACTTTTACCAAATGTACACACAACATGGCCGTCAGTTACCTACTTTTACTAAATGTACACACAACATGGCCGTCAGTTACCTACTTTTACTAAATGTACACACAGCATGGCCGTCAGTTACCTACTTTTACCAAATGTACACACAACATGGCCGTCAGTTACCTACTTTTACTAAATGTACACACAACATGGCCGTCAGTTACCTACTTTTACTAAATGTACACACAACATGGCCGTCAATTAACTATTTTTACCAAAGGTACACACAACATGGCCGTCAATGAACTGCTGTATTCCTAGTGTTTTGGTTTGACTGTTTCAGAAACACAAGGAAACGGTGTGTCCAGCGTTCCCTGTTGCATGTCCGAACCACTGCTCATATTCCCCTCTGCTGAGGAACAAGGTAGGGATACGGTTACACGTAGAGTACGGTAGGGACAACACAACACCGTTCATAAGTACAGTAGAGTGTAGTGGAGGCAACAACACAACTCTCTCCCCCCCTTTCTCCCTCAGCTGTCCAGCCACCAGCAGGAGTGTCCCAAGTCTCAGGCCTTGTGTCCGTTCCAGCGCTACGGCTGCACTCAGAAGGTGATGTACATCATATAGATATACATCATATAGATATACACACATATACATCATATAGATATACATCATATAGATATACACACATATACATCATATAGATATACATCATATAGATATACATCATATAGATATACACACATATACATCATATAGATATACATCATATAGATATACACACATATACATCATATAGATATACATCATATAGATATACATCATATAGATATACACACATATACATCATATAGATATACATCATATAGATATACACACATATACATCATATAGATATACATCATATAGATATACATCATATAGATATACACACATATACATCATATAGATATACATCATATAGATATACACACATATACATCAGATAGATATACACACATATATATCATGATCTATATATAGATATCCACTTATAGATGCAGAGATATTAAATAGGTGCTCTACCTCACAGACGCACCACTGTTTTAAGTTCTAATAACAATCTGTCATAGTAGTACTGGTACTACTGGTATTGATGTATGGTGGGTGTATTCAGGCATCCAACCAGGAACTAAGGATGAATGAATGACTAAATGGTTTATTTCGGTCATACATTATGAAGAACAAAACATAACACTTGTGTGGATATGCTATTGACGAGACAAAATCATACGTTTTTTACACCAATCCGTTTCATACAATCATATTCATATTCACCCAGTCACAACTGAAAAAGGAATGGGCTGAGGCCCAAGGCTTATTCTTGCCTGTCCTTTACAATCTATAAAATAAGCAGAATATCAGTAGTACCAAAGTAAGAGCAAAAAGAAGAGTTACTCTTAATTAGTTCTCCTTAGTTATTTTACATTTTAATCATTTAACGTCGTAACCCTTAATTATTTTACATTTTAAGGCTTTTTTCAAACTCAACAGAGTTGATGTACAGAAGTAGCACTACGATGTACTAATATGTTGGGTGTCCTCAGGGATTGAACCAGGACATCAGGGACCACGAAGCAGAGTCTGCAGCAGATCACCTGAGGATGATGTTGTCTAGGAGCTGTGCCCTGGAGACTAAGGTAAGGTACCTTAGAGAGACTAAGGTTAGGTACCTTAGAGAGACTAAGGTTAGGTACCTTAGAGAGACTAAGGTAAGGTACCTTAGAGAGACTAAGGTAAGGTACCTTAGAGAGACTAAGGTAAGGTACCTTAGAGAGACTAAGGTTAGGTACCTTAGGGACCATTGATGAGATAGAGATCCTGTCCTAGTCTCCTAGCCTGTCCTAGGGTAGAGGACCTGTCCTATGTCCTCCATCCCACTGAGCCGCTAGTCTGGAGGTGGGGGTTGTCCCAGGGGTGACGTGGTTGGTGGTATGTGCAGGTGGAGGACGTTAGGGAGGAGTTGCTGGAGCGCTCCAAGGTGCTGCCAGGACTCAGCAGCCGGCTGACGAAGCTGGAGAAGCTCCACGAGGAGCTGTGGGACAAGAACAGACTGACGGACCAGAAGATGGTCAACATGCAGGTACACACGCACACACATGAATGTATGTATGTTAATGCATATATTCAGGTATGTATAGAAATGTATATATTAATGTATGTATTAACTTATGTATATTAATGTATGTATTAAAGTCTGTATATTAATGTATATATTAGTGTATGTATTAGCTTATGTATCTTAATGTATGTATTAGCTTATGTATTAATGTACATATTGATGTATTAACTTATGTATCTTAATGTATGTATTAATGTACATATTGATGTATGTATTAACTTATGTGTATTAATGTACATATTGATGTATGTATTAACTTATGTGTATTAATGTACATATTGATGTATGTATTAACTTATGTGTATTAATGTACATATTGATGTATGTATCAACGTCTGCAGAAGCTGATGAGCTCCCAGTCGGAGAAGCTCCTGGAGGTGGAGCTGGAGCTGCGTGTGCTGCGCCTCCTGCGGGAGGAAGTGGGGGAGCTGAGGGGAGCGCTGGAGAACCTGAGGGCCGGCCTGGCCCTGCTGGAGCAGGGGGCCCGGGGGCCAGCCGCTACCGGTACATGCTCTACATTATATACACTATACATCTTCACTCTGCTGCAGAACCTGGAAGAAGACACTCTCCCTCGCTCCACACCTGCCGGTGGCTCCTGAGGGCCCGGCTGGGCCCTCAGGAGCCACCGGCAGGTGTGGAGCGAGTGAGAGACCCCAGTGTCTTCGTCTATGTATGATATAAACCCTGTTCTGAAGCTGTGAATCAGGCGGCAGAGCCTACCTACTCAGTCCCCTCCCTCCCTCCTCCTCCTCTCGCCCCGCCCAGCCTCCATGGAGACGCAGCTGAGTCGCCACGACGACATGCTGAGCGTGCACGAGATCCGATTGGCCGACATGGACCTGCGCTTCCAGGTGCTGGAGACGGCCAGCTTCAACGGCACGCTGATCTGGAAGATCCGCGAGTACAAGCGCAGGAAGCAGGACGCGGTGGCCTCCAAGACGTCCTCGCTGTACTCCCAGCCCTTCTACACCGGATACTTCGGCTACAAGATGTGCGCCCGGGTCTACCTGAACGGGGACGGGATGGGCAAGGGCACACACCTGTCGCTCTTCTTCGTGGTCATGAGGGGCGAGTACGACGCTCTGCTGCCCTGGCCCTTTAAGCAGAAGGTAAACCGCCTGTCTGCTCGCCACCTGTCTGCCCTCTACCTGTCTGCCCTCCACCTGTCTGCTCACCACCTGTCTGCTCGCCACCTGTCTGCCCTCCACCTGTCTGCCCTCCACCTGTCTGCCCTCCACCTGTCTGCCCTCTACCTGTCTGCCCTCCACCTGTCTGCTCGCCACCTGTCTGCCCTCCACCTGTCTGCTCACCACCTGTCTGCCCTCCACCTGTCTGCTCGCCTGTCTGCTCGCCACCTGTCTGCCCTCCACCTGTCTGCCCTCCACCTGTCTGCCCTCCACCTGTGTGCTCGCCTGTCTGCCCTCCACCTGTCTGCCCTCCACCTGTCTGCCCTCCACCTGTCTGCCCTCCACCTGTCTGCCCTCCACCTGTCTGCCCTCCACCTGTCTGCCCTCCACCTGTCTGCCCTCCACCTGTCTGTGTGTCTGAGCAGGTGACCCTGATGCTGATGGACCAGGGTCCTCCCAGGAAGCACCTGGGCGACGCGTTCAAGCCCGACCCCAACAGCAGCAGCTTCCGGCGGCCCGCGGCCGAGATGAACATCGCGTCGGGGTGTCCGCTGTTCGTAGCACAGACCGTCCTGGAGACCGGCACCTACATCAAGGACGACACCATCTTCATCAAGGTGCCCTCCCCCAGAGCTGTACCGCCTAGAGCAGTCAGTCTGGTCCTAGAGCTGTACCGCCTAGAGCAGTCAGTCTGGTCCTAGAGCTGTACCGCATAGAGCAGTCAGTCTGGTCCTAGAGCTGTACCGCCTAGAGCAGTCAGTCTGGTCCTAGAGCTGTACCGCATAGAGCAGTCAGTCTGGTCCTAGAGCTGTACCGCCTAGAGCAGTCAGTCTGATCCTAGAGCTGTACCGCCTAGAGCAGTCAGTCTGGTCCTAGAGCTGTACCGCCTAGAGCAGTCAGTCTGGTCCTAGAGCTGTACCGCATAGAGCAGTCAGTCTGGTCCTAGAGCTGTACCGCCTAGAGCAGTCAGTCTGATCCTAGAGCTGTACCGCCTAGAGCAGTCAGTCTGGTCCTAGAGCTGTACCGCCTAGAGCAGTCAGTCTGGTCCTAGAGCTGTACCGCCTAGAGCAGTCAGTCTGGTCCTAGAGCTGTACCGCCTAGAGCAGTCAGTCTGGTCCTAGAGCTGTACCGCATAGAGCAGCGGAGCCCCAGTTGAAATCACGCGACGTTCTTACATGGTTTCTTTTGATTGACAGGTTACCGTGGATACCTCTGACCTCCCCGATCCCTGACCTCTGAACCCTGACCGGATCAGCTGATCTGTCGAACCCCGCAGGGCAAAGGATCATGGGCTAACGGACGAACAGTAGACGGGCCTGGGACCGCCTGACGTCCTGTGGACAGACGGCCTGCGGACAGACGGCCTGCGGACAGACGGCGGGTCCCCGTCCCGACTGGACCTCCTGCTGGGCGGGCGGAGCACTTCCTCCTCCTCGTCCCGTGGAGAAGTGGACCCGGGAGCTCCTCGCCGGCCGGTCCGTGGACATTTCAGCTCGTCTCGGTGTAAATAGCCAAACGTGGACGTTTATCGCATCGCTATGGCGACATGGGCGTCCCCATGGCAACAGGACTGTTGTTCTCCAGTGTACTGATGCTGTGCATCAAGGGACTTTTTACCGTTCTCCTGCGTGTCGTGAGCAGTGTGTGATGAAGGAGCTGTGCCACAGATGAGTATCGCTCTGTGTTCAGGTGAAAAACATTAAAGATGTCGACTAAAAGCCCCTCTTTACCGCCTTTCCTTCCGGTCTGTGGTGGCACGTTAGCATCCCCGGGTCTGTGGTGGCACGTTAGCATCCCCGGGTCTGTGGTGGCACGTTAGCATCCCCGGGTCTGTGGTGGCACGTTAGCATCCCTGGGTCTGTGGTGGCACGTTAGCATCCCTGGGTCTGTGGTGGCACGTTAGCATCCCTGGGTCTGTGGTGGCACGTTAGCATCCCTGGGTCTGTGGTGGCACGTTAGCATCCCCGGGTCTGTGGTGGCACGTTAGCATCCCCGGGTCTGTGGTGGCACGTTAGCATCCCTGGGTCTGTGGTGGCACGTTAGCATCCCCGGGTCTGTGGTGGCACGTTAGCATCCCTGGGTCTGTGGTGGCACGTTAGCATCCCTGGGTCTGTGGTGGCACGTTAGCATCCCCGGGTCTGTGGTGGCACGTTAGCATCCCCGGGTCTGTGGTGGCACGTTAGCATCCCCGGGTCTGTGGTGGCACGTTAGCATCCCCGGGTCTGTGGTGGCACGTTAGCATCCCCGGGTCTGTGGTGGCACGTTAGCATCCCCGGGTCTGTGGTGGTACGTTAGCATCCCTGGGTCTGTGGTGGCACGTTAGCATCCCTGGGTCTGTGGTGGCACGTTAGCATCCCTGGGTCTGTGTACGGTTGAGTTTCGTCCTTATTTCCATGGCACACTGGGTCCAGTACCTTGACAGTTATAACGTCATGGCTCCGGCCCATCCTTCAGCTCATCCTTCACCTCGTCGCTCTCAACGTTGCGATTCTATTGGCCATTCACTGTTGGTCTTACGTCACGTTCGGGTTAGCTCTGTGGTGAGCTGTGCACATTGCATTGCGGAAAACAAATCCGTGCTATACTTTCCCCTCATTAACTAGGGAAGCTCTTTGAGCGCTATGCTAACTAGTGTAGCGCAAACCAACAGAAGCACCACCTCCTCACACTATGAACTCTGGGAAACAGGCTGGTGACAACTTGGTTTATTTGTGGGAGCTTTGGTCACATAGGAGTGGAAAACATTCATTTACAGTGCACTAAAAAAATATGGGTGGGGGGGGGACATCCATGTTTTCTTTACAATAAGGGACGTGAATCTACATTAAGGCAAAAACACTGAAGCGCGATGAGATGGTCGCTTCAGCCAAATCAAGACACAGAATTAATAATGGAAGGATTACAATGCAGATCATTAATAACCAATACAAAAATGTACAAGTTTTAGTGATACATTTATAACATAATAACAGTAGCAATCAGCTGGACCCCTCCCTGGGACGCACTGAGCATGCTCAGCACGAGAACTAGCACAGAGTGGCAGGTTAGTCGCTCTGCTAGTTGTAGTGCTAAGCTTGTGGCTAGCTCAGCGGTATAACCAATACTGTTATATTGATTTGTATTGGTATAACTAGCGCGCTAAGATTGTGGCTAGCTTGGCGCTAGTGATGGGAGCTGTAGACGTAGCAGACCAGATTAGGAACGAAAAGGCTGCTGGGAAGATCCTGTTCTGTGCAAGAATACAGGTATAGTACCTGTATACCTGCACAATACCCAGTAGAGTACAGGTGTAGTACCTGTCATGTAACCAGTATTTGTACTCTACTGGGTGGTACCTGTACTGTACAGGGTACCTTACCTAGGGTACCCTGTACAGTACAGGATAGGGTACCCTGTACAGGATAGGGTAGAGGGTACGGTACCCTGTTCAGTATGATGGCTCCAGAGGATGTACAAATGTAAATACAAACACTGAGTGTCTCACACAGAACAACTGCAGGGCTGTTTGAGTAGTGTGGAGAGCGTTGGGACGGTGGTGGAGTTAGGTGTCTCCCTTCAGGATGCCCAGACAGCTCTGCAACAGCTGGAGGTGACCCTGTAGGAGGAGAGAGGTCAGTCACCTAGCAACCACAGTACGGTTATATCACAGATTATCAAACTCATGGTAAAAGCTACTCGAGGAGACGCTCACTATTTGGGGCCGGTTCCTAGACTGCCTAGTATTGCTAGTGTTGAGTTAGTTCAGGGTGTACTAGATACATGTCTCAGTACTGCCTAGCATTACTAGTGTTGAGTTAGTTGGTTAGTTCAGGGTGTACTAGATACATGTCTCAGTACTGCCTAGCATTACTAGTGTTGAGTTAGTTGGTTAGTTCAGGGTGTACTAGATACATGTCTCAGTACTGCCTAGCATTACTAGTGTTGAGTTAGTTGGTTAGTTCAGGGTGTACTAGATACATGTCTCAGTACTGCCTAGCATTACTAGTGTTGAGTTAGTTGGTTAGTTCAGGGTGTACTAGATACATAGGTATGTAGGTTCTTCTTTTTCGTATTTGTTAGACGCTACAGGAGGGAGCCGCCCAGCTGATGCTGTTCACCCTCTGGGACCCAAACTGGTGCTAGCGTGTACTGGATGATGGATGATGGATGATGGATGGATGGATGGATGGAGGATGGATGATGGATGGATGATGGATGGATGGATGATGGATGGATGATGGATGGATGGATGATGGATGGATGGATGATGGATGGATGATGGATGGATGGAGGATGGATGGATGATGGAGGATGGATGATGGATGGATGATGGATGATGGATGGATGATGGATGATGGATGTGCCGTAGACCAGCGTACCTTTGCATGCTTGAGCTCCAGCTCCGCCAGCTCCACCAGATTCTTCCTGAATGCCGCCACTCGTCTCGTCTTGAAGTCTACGAGCTCTGAGCACACAAGACAAATACATCACCCGTCGGCATACTTGTAAAGAAGTCGATTTTATTTCGGCTGCCGAGACAGACGAACTGGTTCACACCGGATCAAAATAAACCACGACCATGTTTGTCCTGCCGCCATAGTAGTACTGGAACATAGTAGTATGTTCCAGTACTACTAATGGTTGCAGTATGTTCCAGTACTACTAATGGTTTTAGTATGTTCCAGTACTACTAATGGTTTTAGTATGTTCCAGTACTACTAATGGTTGCAGTATGTTCCAGTACTACTAATGGTTTTAGTATGTTCCAGTACTCCTAATGGTTGCAGTATGTTCCAGTACTACTAATGGTTTTAGTATGTTCCAGTACTACTAATGGTTTTAGTATGTTCCAGTACTCCTAATGGTTGCAGTATGTTCCAGTACTACTAGATGTATGTTCCAGTACTACTAGATGTATGTTCCAGTACTACTAGATGTATGTTCCAGTACTACTAGATGTATGTTCCAGTACTACTAGGCGTTGCAGTACCTTGTTTGGCGGACTCGGAGATCTTCTCAAACTTGTGGCAGCAGAGCTGCTGGCTGGTCTCAGCCTGCAGGACGTCTTTGTTCTTGGACCGGGCCTTGTCCAGGGCCTTGTTGGCGTTCTCATAGTCCACCAGGGCTCGGCCTCGCCTGTACAGCAGGTCCTGGACCAGCACCACACACACAACCATCAGAACTACTGAACCAGCACCACACACACAACCATCAGAACTACTGAACCAGCACCACACACACAACCATCAGAACTACTGGACCAGCACCACACACACAACCATCAGAACTACTGAACCAGCACCACACACACAACCATCAGAACTACTGAACCAGCACCACACACACAACCATCAGAACTACTGAACCAGCACCACACACACAACCATCAGAACTACTGAACCACCAGCACACACACACACAACCATCAGAACTACTGAACCACCAGCACACACACACACAACCATCAGAACCACCAGCACACACACACAACCATCAGAACTACTGAACCAGCACCACACACACAACCATCAGAACTACTGAACCAGCACCACACACACAACCATCAGAACTACTGAACCACCAGCACACACACACAACCATCAGAACCACCAGCACACACACACACACAACCATCAGAACTACTGAACCACCAGCACACACACACACACAACCATCAGAACTACTGAACCATCAGAACTACTGAACCACCAGCACACACACACAACCATCAGAACTACTGAACCACCAGCACACACACAACCATCAGAACTACTGAACCACCAGCACACACACAACCATCAGAACTACTGAACCACCAGCACACACACACAACCATCAGAACTACTGAACCACCAGCACACACACAACCATCACAACTACTGAACCACCAGCACACACACAACCATCAGAACTACTGAACCACCAGCACACACACAACCATCACAACTACTGAACCACCAGCACACACACACACAACCATCAGAACCACCAGCACACACACACAACCATCAGAACTACTGAACCAGCACCACACACACAACCATCAGAACTACTGAACCACCAGCATACACACAACCATCAGAACTACTGAACCACCAGCACACACACAACCATCAGAACTACTGAACCACCAGCACACACACACAACCATCAGAACTACTGAACCACCAGCACACACACAACCATCAGAACTATAGTATTCACATTACACTTCAATTCCTCCACGTTTGTTCCTATCTGTGTTTTTGTTTCAGGTAGTACTAGTAACAGTAGTACCTTAGCAGCCTGGGACTCTCTCAGGTAGTACTAGTAACAGTAGTACCTTAGCAGCCTGGGACTCTCTCAGGTAGTACTAGTAACAGTAGTACCTTAGCAGCCTGGGACTCTCTCAGGTAGTACTAGTAACAGTAGTACCTTAGCAGCCTGGGACTCTCTCAGGTAGTACTAGTAACAGTAGTACCTTAGCAGCCTGGGACTCTCTCAGGTAGTACTAGTAACAGTAGTACCTTAGCAGCCTGGGACTCTCTCAGGTAGTACTAGTAACAGTAGTACCTTAGCAGCCTGGGACTCTCTCAGGTAGTACTTCAGTAAATCTGCTAGCTTCAGGTCCTCATCTGCTGCGACGCGGGCCTCGATCTTCTGCACAACACAACATACGTGTGTATTATATATATATTATACACATATCCCTTACACAAGGTAACATCTGTATACCATGATATACACATGATAACAGATGTATATTAGCTCTCACATATAACATAAGATAGGAGAGGAAATGTATAGTACATTTATACTTGCATACAAAATAAATGATTAAAGAAACCAGATACTGGGAGCTTTTATGGTAACTATATTCATGCTCTATAAATACTTCTGTGGTATACATTTCTTAAATTGTTACGCTATATCCGGTGAAATCTGCACCCATAACCACCCCAGCAAATTCCTTGTATGTGAAAGCTTACTTTAGTAATTACTATACTAATACATTATAATAAATACTTTGTAAATATCACTAATCACATACCCGTGTCTTTTCCAGCAACTCTGACACTTTGAGGAAGAACCTGGAAAACATGAGAAGATTTAAATGATATAGAATTATATTGTGACACACACCAGGGCATGTATAAATAACATCTCCCTCCCTGCTGCAACATGGCTGGTCCTTAACACCTGGACCCACTCCTGCAGGGCCTATCAGGTTAGAAACAGACAGGCAGACAGACAGGCAGGCAGACAGACAGACAGGCAGACAGACAGGCAGACAGACAGACAGACTGACAGACAGGCAGACAGACCGACAGACAGGCAGACAGGCAGACAGACAGGCAGGCAGACAGACAGACAGGCAGACAGACAGGCAGACAGACAGGCAGACAGACAGGCAGACAGACAGACAGGCAGACAGACAGACAGACAGGCAGACAGACAGGCAGGCAGACAGAGACAGGCAGGCAGACAGACAGGCAGACAGACAGGCAGACAGGCAGACAGACAGAGGCAAACAGGCAGGCAGACAGACAGGCAGACAGACAGACAGGTGAACCCTACTTGCAGACGTCTGTGGAGTCCTGGGTTCCTAACGTGTAGAGTGAGGAGGAGATTCTGTTGATGTCATCAGCAGCATCTGACCACACAACATAAAGCACACAGTTAGTCCTGCAGTAATCTGGGTCCTACTGTGTTCTAGCAGACCTTCTGTGACTTGTGATTATTGATCTGAGCTCTGATTTGTGAGACTAGTACTGAGGTGATATGCTAGGGCAGTACTGGGAGCCTGATGAAGACGACCTACTTTTGTGAGAGCGGATCATCTTGTCGGACTTGAGCGAGGCGTCCTTCACGCGGTTGTGGTACTCCAGCAGAAACGTCTTCTCGTGCTCAAAGAAGTCGTCCACGTCCTGGGAGGAGAGACCGGGCTTAGACACCAACGCTAGAGAGCCGCTCAGAAGGTCTGAAGCCAGGGCCCTGAGGAGCCTGGCCCTGAGGAGCCAGGGCCCTGAGGAGCCAGGGCCCTGAGCAGCCTGGCCCTCAGGGCCCTGAGGAGCCTGGCCCTCAGGGCCCTGAGGAGCCTGGCCCTCAGGGCCCTGAGGAGCCTGGCCCTCAGGGCCCTGAGGAGCCTGACCCTGAGGAGCCTGGCCCTGAGGGCCCTGAGGAGCCTGGCCCTCAGGGCCCTGAGCAGCCTGGCCCTCAGGGCCCTGAGCAGCCTGGCCCTCAGGGCCCTGAGGAGCCTGGCCCTCTGGGCCCTGAGGGCCAGGCTCCTCAGGGCCCTGAGGAGCCTGGCCCTCAGGGCCCTGAGGAGCCTGGCCCTGAGGAGCCTGGCCCTGAGGAGCCTGGCCCTCAGGGCCCTGAGCAGCCTGGCCCTGAGGAGCCTGGCCCTCAGGGCCCTGAGGAGCCTGGCCCTCAGGGCCCTGAGCTGCACTAGAGAACATCTCCATCGAGATAAAGATGGAGACTATGCTACTTCTTTGTTAGCATGAGAAGACTTCTTCGGTTGTGTAAGGACCTGATAGGTCAGCGTAAAAGCGGGTTCCTCGGGTTTGTTGCGTGCGCGTCCACGGCACGGCGCAGTGGGCTCAGGATGCCTACAACTCTGTCCTGGCTTAGCTTCTAGGGCCGGTCCAACCCTCACGGAGACCCAGAGTGGAGCTATGTTTGGGCATATCATCCGTAAGTCGTCGCACGGCGGTCCGTCTCCTCACACACTCAGACCCACCTTGACCCCAGCCACCAGAACTCCATCCGCGGACTTCACCACGTTCTTAAAGAAGTCCTCCAGCTTCTCCTTCTTGTTCTTTCCTCGCACGCTCAGCTGTAAAACAACCAATCAACAGCCAGCTCATAGCACATAACCAATAGGAGGAGGGCATGCTCAAAATCATCATCACCACAGTTAACCAATCAGAGATAGACATCGTTAAGATCCAATGAGATGGATGGATGTCAGAGCGTCAGGGAGGGGAGAGATATGGCTGAACCATGCAGACATCCCACTGAGTTGATGGGTGACTCACGTCTTGGTTGTATTCCAGGAAGACGTGGAAGTTGAGGTCCTTCTTCAGGACGGGGTGGGCCGCCACGCGACACAGGAACACCTCGTGCATCGCCACGGTCTTCTTGAAGATGGCCAGGTACTCTCTGAAACATCACCTCGCTAGGGTCAGGGTTCACCTCGCTAGGGTCAGGGTTCACCTCGCTAGGGTCAGGGTTAAGAGTCAGGGTTTAAGAGTCAGGGTTAAGGGTCAGGGTTTAAGAGTCAGGGTTAAGTGTCAGGGTTTAAGAGTCAGGGTTAAGCGTCAGGGTTTAAGAGTCAGGGTTAAGTGTCAGGGTTTAAGAGTCAGGGTTAAGGGTCAGGGTTTAAGAGTCAGGGTTAAGGGTCAGGGTTAAGGGTCAGGGTTTAAGAGTCAGGGTTAAGTGTCAGGGTTTAAGAGTCAGGGTTAAGGGTCAGGGTTAAGGGGTAAGGGTTTATGGGTCAGGGATTACGAGTCAGGGTCAGGGGTTAAGGGTCAGTTGACTCACGCCTCCAGCTCCTGCTTCATCTTGGTGAACTCCTCCTTGGTCATGGAGCCCTCCCCCTCCCCCAGCTTCTGGAGCTTCTCCCGAGACGCGTCGAAGTCTGGCCTGGGGGGCGCAGGGGGGATCTGGGGACCACCACAACATGAGACTGGACAGGCGGTCTGGACTGTACAGGTAGTCTGTAGTCTGGACTGTACAGGTAGTCTGTAGTCTGGACTGTACAGGTAGTCTGTAGTCTGGACTGTACAGGTAGTCTGTAGTCTGGACTGTACAGGTAGTCTGTAGTCTGGACTGTACAGGTAGTCTGTAGTCTGGACTGTACAGGTAGTCTGTAGTCTGGACTGTACAGGTAGTCTGTAGTCTGGACTGTACAGGTAGTCTGTAGTCTGGACTGTACAGGTAGTCTGTAGTCTGGACTGTACAGGTAGTCTGTAGTCTGGACTGTACAGGTAGTCTGTAGTCTGGACTGTACATATCTAAAGTGGAGGCGAGGGTCTGTAAGCGTAGCTTACCAGCTAGGTAGCACTTAGACGTACCACTACTTACAATGTATCCTGCTGTAGCGCTAGTTTAGCATTTGGCTAGTGCTAGGTTAGGATCATTAGCTCTTACGATGTATCCGGCGTAGTCCTCGTTCTCCACGAAGGAGTCATGGAGCCAGATGAACTCCTCGTGTTGTCGGACCACGGAGAACTCGTTCTGCTTGAAGTTAGACAGCGTGCTCTGTGGAAACAATGTCTGTTAGCACTCTGTGGCTAGTCATGTTCTGTTAGCACTCTGTGGCTAGTCATGTTCTGTTAGCACTCTGGTGGCTAGTAATCTGTTACCACACAGGTTAGGTATTTGGCCTTATAGCCACCAAAATGACCAAATACTCCTTTCTAAAAACTACTGAATTCACCCTGAAATTACCTTTTACCTTCAGAAAAACACCTTTCTGAAGACTGCTAAATAAGCCAATATATTAGTACACTACAAAACCTTTCTGAAGACTGCTAAATAAGCCAATATATTAGTACACTACAAAACCTTTCTGAAGACTGCTAAATAAGCCAATATATTAGTACACTACAAAACCTTTCTGAAGACTGCTAAAGTCCATGTTTACCTTGGTGTGAACTGTAAACTTGACCTTATCTCGCTCACTCAAGGCATCAGAGATATCCACCTGCAGAGTGGCATCTGTCTGCAGGTCCACATTCACAGCCCTGGGCTGAGCACAAAGCAGGGACATTTGAACACACAAACATGTTTTAACATGCAACCAGTGGCACGCTTTTATCATGTCAAATAAAGGGAATATTTCTCCCATCGCATGTAGATGTAATTTAGCATCACATTTAGAGGCAATCAATATCACATGTACAGGTAATTAACCATCACACGTACAGGTAATTAACCATCATAGGTAATTAACGATCACACGTACAGGTAATTAACCATCACACGTACAGGTAATTAACCATCACACGTACAGGTAACTAACCATCATAGGTAATTTACGATCACACGTACAGGTAATTAACCATCACACGTACAGGTAACTAACCATCACACGTACAGGTAATTAACCATCACACGTACAGGTAACTAACCATCACACGTACAGGTAATTAACCATCACACGTACAGGTAATTAACCATCACACGTACAGGTAACTAACCATCACACGTACAGGTAATTAACCATCACACGTACAGGTAATTAACCATCACACGTACAGGTAATTAACCATCACATGTAAATACTATCACTATATAATTTCATGATATAACTGGAGTGATTAAATAAACACTGCATATTTAAATATATATAGCTTATGACTAAGCCAAATGTTTATATTATCAGTACTTTATTTCATTCAATATAAATCTAATCTAAAGTATGATTTAAACATGAAACCTAAATTAAAAATAACTGAATTTGCATCCTCAGTCGCTGGTCCAACAGAACCAATCACAATAATTTAACAATCACATGATTACATTTCAATTAAGGAATGATTTGACCAAAGAAACGAGTTCAGTTCAACATTTGATGGACGCATTATGATCTGGGCGCCAACAACATTGTTCTCAACAAGCTTACAGGGGAAAGGTTTTGGAGCAGCTGTTTACCGTATTAAATACTGATGCAATCAATACAAGTTAGTGATGAGCCAATGCTTGATGCCACTTATGAAGCTGCTGATGCATTTCAGTGTGTGTGGACATCCAGAGTCCAACACTAAACAATGTCTCCTAAACCATGTCTCCTAAACCATGTCTCCAAAGCCATGTCTCCTAAACCATGTCTCCTAAACCATGTCTCCTAAACCGTGTCATCTAACCCTGCAGTCACACCTTCGTCCTCATTAGCCGTGTTGATGTCATGTCTGTCAGATGTGTTGACGGTGGTGAAGACATCCTCGGCTAACAATAACGTTAGCTTACCTAGGCTAACTAGCGGGCTAGCCCAGCTAACCAGCTCAACTGCAAGCGTCCCCACAACCCTGACCCGCCTCAGCATGCACAACGCCTCTCTGTGGCCCCTAGATATGTCTTCTGTGGTCAACAGTTGAAGGTTATTGATAAGTCAGACAGATAGGAGACGGGAGGAGGAGGAGGTGCAGGAGGAGGAGAACTTACTCCTCGGTCTTCTTCGGAGAGGAAGTCTGGGCCGTCGTCCAGCCCTTCCTGCTGTACGGAAACAGACACAACATCAACAACAACAACGGGGCCACTGCTAGGAGCCATCATGTGTCCGCTAGCAAGTTAGTGGTGCTAACAGCTAATAAAGTAGAGAACATTAGAACCCACCATCATGGCTGCTTACGGGTGGAGTACGGACTGAGCCCAGGAAGTCATGTGACGTGACGTCGCGGGGTGGGCGGGGCCACGAGGCCCAGGTGACTTTCCCATCGAAACATGTATTTATTTATTATTTATAGACGATCGTACATATTCCATAACAAAGAGGAATACGACGAAACAGCCGATCAGACATGTGTTGTTGAGGATACCGTTGATTAAAACTCAACAAACATTCAAAATGGAGACGAATGGGAAAAGCAGCCTATTGATGTCTTGCTGATTGTCTGTGCTCCGCAGAATGGCCGGTAGATGGCGCTCTAGAACAACTGAGCAAAGTTATCACGCGTGCGCTGAAAATGTTTCTGAATTGCAATGTAAATACTAGTAGTTGTAAATGTGTATGAATAGATACAGACACATTTATAGACACATTTCCTGTACATTTGACCATTTCAGTAATTCATGAATCTTTGTCAGATGTAATAATGTGTGAGAGAAAAGTGTGTGTGTGTGTGTCTGAGAGAAAGGTGTGTGTGTGTGTGTGTGTGTAATTGGAGTCCTCTCGTTTTGCTATTTATGGTTACCACATGCTGTTGTCTTGTCATCCTCCACACACTCACCATCGCCATCATCATCATCAGTGAGGCCATGATCTAAAAAAAGCTTGTGAAACATTTGTTAGTTAAAATATTGAAGCACTTCAAAAATGTGGAATGACTGCCACGTTAGACTTCAAAATAAAAGCCTTTCTGCTCAATACTTTTTACTTAATACTGCTTTTTTGGGGGGGGGTTGAAGTGAACTTCTTTTACTTTGACGCAGTCCAGTTCAATACTTTTAATTTTATTTTTAAGATTGCTTGTGTGTTTGATCTGTCTTTCTTCTTTCTTCAATATTTTAACTTGAACCGTGCTTTCATTTTGAAGTGTTGAAAGCATTTCAAGCGGTCATTTACAAGACTGAGGTGTTCAACTGTTATTGAAACAGTCAAGAGGCTGGAACGGCTGGCTTCATCAGGAAGAAGCAGGGAAGAGAGGAGAGTGTAGAGTACTAGATTACAGAGTACTAGAGGACTGAGTACTAAAGAACTAGAGGACTGAGTGCTAAAGAACTAGAGTACCAGATTACAGAGAACTAGAGGACTGAGTACTAAAGAACTAGAGTACCAGATTACAGAGAACTAGAGGACTGAGTACTAAAGAACTAGAGGACTGAGTGGTATAATTATCATTAGGAACATTGTATAGCCAAGTGAAAACTCATTATCGTAGACTAACTAATTATCACTACCATATATCATTAGTTATTATTAAATTACTATTTAAAACTACTACTACATTACTACTATATATATCCATAATAATGGAAGTTCAGTTATTATCACTAACAATGTAACTGATTATCATTAATAAAATGCTATTAATAGAATTATAGAACACATAATTCCTAGAATATGACGCATTGTTATCAATAGGAAATAACCAATTACATGCTTTAACTGTACACATGATCATATAAGATGCTATTGTTTAGAACATGACACAGCCCACACTCTTAAAGACAGAATAACTCATCGTTAACACACTCACTATCGTTTAGATCTCATAAATCACTATCTTAACAAGAACATTTCAATTTCGGAGTGCGGAGGACTTTTCTCTCCAAGTCCTTTCATTCTTAGTTTTCATGGAACAGAAATGGTTCGGAGACAGGTTCTCGTATCTGTCACTGGATTTTATTGCTACGTTTCCTTGGTGAGATCACAACATTTCATCCCAGGTTCCCGCACGTGTGCATGATGCAACGCCATCCCCTGTTCAACATCAATAGTGTTCTTAAAAAAGGCGAGCAGATCTAGGTTCAGATTGAGTAACGTTTACATTCAAGATCAAAATAAGGCAGCAACCCAGCACACTGATCTGAGGTCAGGGGAAGGAAAACCTTTCCTCCTTTTATCTGGTCGTGTCGACACTAAAAGTGCTCAGCAAGGAGGATATGAATGCATAGCTCAACAAGGCATGTGTTGCCTCCACTTCCTGTCCAATAAATACAATCCTATGAAATCCTCAGTGCAAAATCCTGACTGATGTAAAAGCGGGCAGACAGGAAGGCACACAGAGAGACAGACAGACAGACAGGCAGACAGGCTGCAGACAGACAGACAGACAGGCTGCAGACAGACAGGCAGACAGGCTGTAGACAGACAGGCTGCAGACAAACAGACAGGAGACAGACAGGCAGACAGGCTGTAGACAGACAGGCAGACAAGCTGCAGACAGACAGACAGACAGGCTGCAGACAGACACCTGTCTCAGAGCTTTGGAGTTATTGTTCCTTTATATTGACTTTTGGCAGAGCTGGGAGGTGAGAAGGAGAGGAGGTGCTCCTTGACGAGGAGGTGCTCCTAGACGAGGAGGTGCTCCTAGACGAGGAGGTGCAGGGGGAGCAGGAAGCTTCATCTGTCATCTTGAAAAACCAACCAATCAAAACAGAGTCAAGATGAAGGTCCTTCAACTCGAAAACCAGGAGGTGAGGAGGAGGTTTAGAGGAGGAGGTGGGTGGTGTGGAGGAGGAGATGAGGAGGAGGTGTGGAGGAGGAGGTGAGGAGGAGGAGGAGTGGAGGAGGAGATGAGGATGTGTGGAGGAGGTGTAGAGGGGGTGTAGTCAGGAGGTGTGGAGGAGGTGTAGAGGAGGAGGAGGAGGTGTGGAGGAGGAGGAGGTGTGGAGGAGGAGGTGAGGAGGAGGAGGAGGTGTGGAGGAGGAGGTGAGGAGGAGGAGGAGGTGTGGAGGGGGTGTAGTCAGGAGGTGTGGAGGAGGTGTAGAGGAGGAGGAGGAGGTGTGGAGGAGGAGGAGGTGTGGAGGAGGAGGTGAGGAGGAGGAGGAGGTGTAGAGGGGGTGTAGTCAGGAGGTGTGGAGGAGGTGTAGAGGAGGAGGCAGGGGCCAGTCCCTACAGTGGTTTTCCTTCCAGAGTAACGACCACGCTTCCTCCCAGCTTCTCCGCCAGCGTAGCGCGGTCCTGCACCTCATCCAGACCGTTCACCTGCCACTCATGCTTGATACCTGCACACAGACAGGCAGGCAGGCAGACAGACAGGCAGGCAGACAGGCACACAGACAGGCAGACAGACAGGCAGACAGACAGACAGGCAGACAGGCAGGCAGACAGATAGGCAGAGAGACAGACAGGCAGGCAGACAGACAGATAGGCAGACAGACAGACAGACAGGCAGGCAGGCAGACAGATAGGCAGAGAGACAGACAGGCAGGCAGACAGACAGATAGGCAGACAGACAGACAGACACACAGATACGCAGACAGACAGACAGACAGGCAGGCAGACAGATAGGCAGAGAGACAGACAGGCAGGCAGACAGACAGGCAGACAGACAGACAGACACAGGCAGGCAGACAGATACGCAGACAGACAGACAGACAGGCAGACAGATAGGAAGAGAGACAGACAGACAGATAGGCCGAGAGACAGACAGGCAGAGAGACAGACAGGCAGACAGACAGACAGATAGGCAGAGAGACAGGCAGACAGGCAGTTTAGTGTCCTGAATCTGTAGTTTTGGTTCTACTGAAGTCTAGAGCGACACTATAAATGTAAGTAGGTGAACATCTGAATGGACAGGCTGCTCCCGCTGACAGTATACTGACAGCCATGTGCCACAGTTTAAACCACAGGGGGAAACACACCACTAATTCATGACAATTCTGTTACTGCGCTAGGTGTTCTTGATCTGTCAGGTCTCTAGTCCTGATCCATTAACCAATCCGATCAGAAGATTGTGCTACTCTCCTCACCTGTAAACTTCTTCTTGATGGCGTCTTTAGACGTTGCGTAGATCATCTTGCTCCTCAGCGGAGCGCCCTCTGGTGCCCTGGAGGAACAACGTATTTAATATTCAATATTTATACAGCAATATAACAAAATACCAGAGAAACTATGTGGTTACATTTCAATTAAACGACGACATTAGCAATGGCATACCAAATATGTAGATAGTTACAAAGACTGTTAGTGGACAGACATGTAGACAGACAGACAACTCAGACAGACAGTCGGGCAGACATACAGACAGAGACCAACACACAGACAGTTCGGCAGACAGACAGACAGACAGACAGACAGACAGACAGACAGACAGACAGACAGACAGACAGACAGACAGACAGACAGAAGGCTCAGCAGATACAGATTTCAGCATACAGACTGACAGACAGGTGTCAGACGGACAGGTGTACCGACCAGAAGATGAAGACCAGGTCCTCCTTCTTGGACTCCTTGGTCTCGTACGTGGCGTCGTACAGGCCGTAGCGACAGTCGTCGAGCGGCAGCAGCTTGACGAAGCAGGCGTAGGGGTCCTCCACCGTCTCCCCGATGTCCCCCACCAGGATCTGCTTCCCCTCCTCCACGATGATCTTCTTCTTGTCCTCGCTCAGGCAGAACAGCACCGCCTTCTTCCTCTTCTTCACCTCGTCCGACGTGGACGACTTACGCACCTTCATGTCGTTGAACACCTTGATGACCTCGTCGTTGACGGTGACGCCTGACGCCTGGGCAGACGTCCGGAAGGACGCAGCGTCAGGACAAGGGGGGGGGGGTAAAAGGCATAGAGTAAAAAGGTCACCGCGGTTACCTGGGACAGACTAGGAGAAGAGGTTACCATGACTACCGTAGACAAGACTTTATTCCCGTGAGGTTTACTACTGACGGGCCAACATTGATAGCAATGTTGATGGAAAAGATAGCGTTAAAAAAAAAAAGCTACCATATTTGTTCGTTAGTGGCAAATAAATGTGGGTGTTAAACGATTAGATACAAATATTTAAAAAAAAATAATCCATGGGAAATACAAGTATTGTAAATGAAGAGCTATCAAAAATGATTATTCATTATTATATTTGGATATAAAGTATCCTCAGATTATCAACATGAGTAATGACGAGGAATGATACTATATATAGACAGAGTATATTAATAAATACATATATATATATATATATATATATATATATATATATATATATATATATACTAACTTTAGTAAGTAAATCCCCCAGACTATCCTAAATATATCTGTGGACCGAAACACCTCGAACAGTTCTTTTGACAGCAACTTGCTTTTCAACTGTGCTCTGTTCCCCCAGAGACGAACACACATCCTAACACACATCCTAGTCTTTATGAGAAGCCCAGACCACTACTGAGGCTTTAGTGAAGTGAACTATGTAAGGAAACATTCATTAGAGCCACAGGAACTATAATTAGGATAAGATGGCCGCCCTGCTGGACGGCCTAGTGCTGGACCTACTCCTCCGGTAAATCACGGTCCGGTCCACTACTGTACTAAAACTACTCGACACACGGAGAAACTCACTAAAAACACCCCGACCCGAGTGCCGAACACACCGGTGGCCCAAGGCAGCCAGCACCCGTGCTAACCGAGCGGCCCGTGTTCACCACATAACGGCACGCTTTCACCACATAACGGCACGCTTTCAGCCGCAAAGTCCTCAAAGTTGTTCCGTCGGAACCCAATTAAAAGCCCCGTTTCTGAAGCGGCTCGGTTGTTCTTACCATGTCGTCCGAGCGGTTGTGTGGCCTGGTTCGGTGTTACAGCGGACTAAAAATGCACCGGGGAACGGTATCGTACCGGAGGAACGTGGGCAGCAGCCGGTCCTGAAGGAGTGAGCAGGCGAGGAGGGGGAGGAGAGACGCTGGGCGGACTCACCGGGCGGCGGTCAGCGCGACACCGGTCAGCGCGACACACCGACAGCGGAATCGAGAGCGGCAAGTTCAGGATCCATCATGTGTCGTACCGACGACACCGCCGCCGGAGCCCTCCAATGAACACGCCGCAGATGTGTGGTACAACTTTCGCATCTAGTTTCTTTGGCTACATATCTGGACAACAAAAAGTAATCCGATTTAACTGTGTTAAATAGGATTAAAAGCTCTTTGTTTAGTTGTCAGCTTTCACATACATGTTTAAAATATGCAGCATATCTTCTTATTACGAAGGACATCATCACTCAGTACAATTAAAATGTTTCGTTGTAAAATGTGCAATAATGTACGACCCACGTGGCTTAAGGTGACACGGTAATATGCCTTGACTGAAAATGACCATATATGCTCTATCGTTGTTCTGTGGGAGTTACGGCTGTAGGTCAGAAAAAGATTTGGTGTTCCACGTCGAGTTGATCATCTCTGCCCCCTGGCGGAGAACACGAGTACTGCCCCCATTTGAGCCCCTCGAGGGACGTGAACGAAGATACAATTAATGTCAAATGTATGTTTCCAACGGCCTTGTATTAAATCTAGATTTATTGTTTGTACAACAGTGGGAACGATTCACCGTGGAACCACAGTGACATCAGTAGGCCTGGTAAACATGTAAAAAAAACAAAATACTATTTGATATTAAAACAATGTACACAACAGAAAAGTCTAGTAAACTGACGTTTCTATAAATTCTACGGAAGATCAAACTATCGAACACAAAATGCAGTTTCAACCAAAACTAGAACGTCGTCATAAATAAAGCCAAAGGATGGAATCACCGCAAAATAAATAACAGCTCAGGCGCTCCTGCATGTTGACAGGCTGGGAACCGCTGGCCAATGGGAACGCGCCTTACAGAACGGAACACAGCTCCTGCCTCATGATTGGGCTACGGTCCTACTCCAGGACCTCCGAACACACCCATTAGGTTTAGTAGTCTAGAATATAAAAATAGAACACACTGGAAGAACGAAGTTCCCTGAGCGGATCCAGATACGCCACCCTCCGTCACCTGGGAATGTTTCAAAGCGGTCCGCGTGGACCGGACATATCGAGACCCCCTGTAGAGCACCAGCGCCGCCGGAAGGACTGAAGTCCGCTCCAGACACAAAGAACACGATTCATACGTCGTCTAATAAATGGACTCAAACAGTTCAACTAACCTGGGATTAACCATAGCCCTTGAGATCAATTAATTCAGGAAAAACACAGGCTAACCTAACCTCTTAAAGCCGAGTTCACAGCTACAGGTAGTTTCAAGCTACAGGTAGAACTACAAGTAGACCTACAGATATAGCCAAAAGCTACAGGTAGAATTTCAAGCTACAGGTAGAGCTTATGGCTATGGGTAGAGCTACAAGTAGGGCTTATAGCTACAGGTAGAGTTTATAGCAACAGGTAGAGTGACAGGTAAAGTTTAAAGCTACAGGTAGAAACAGTGCTAGCCAGGTCTCCAGAACGATGCTAGCAAGGTTTCTAGAACGATGCTAGCCAGGTAGATTTGCTGTGAAGCTTCTTGTTATGAAGGTCAGATGGGCGGCAGCCCAGAGTTCAGGTGTGTTGGGTTTTACATCCTGGTGCGTTTGGGAGCTGGGTCTCTGGGCTGGGAGAGACCCAGCTTGGCGAGCTCAGAGTGGAAGAAGTTCTGGAGGCGGACGCCGGCTTTGGCCTCGTTGGTGTGGCGAGGGTTGTACTGCTGACAGTTGGAGAACATCAGGTCCACGTCTTCCATGTACTGGGCTGCAGGACACAGGACAAGCATGGGTTAGGTCACTTAAGCACTACATCCGCCCCTCTGGAAGCACTACATCCGCCCCTCTGGAAGCACTACATCCGCCCCTCTGGAAGCACTACATCCGCCCCTCTGGAAGCACTACATCCGCCCCTCTGGAAGCACTACATCCGCCCCTCTGGAAGCACTACATCCGCCCCTCTGGATGCACTACATCCGCCCCTCTGGATGCACTACATCCGCCCCTCTGGAAGCACTACATCCGCCCCTCTGGATGCACTACATCCGCCCCTCTGGATGCACTACATCCGCCCCTCTGGAAGCACTACATCCGCCCCTCTGGATGCACTACATCCGCCCCTCTGGATGCACTACATCCGCCCCTCTGGATGCACTACATCCGCCCCTCTGGATGCTGTTCTCACCGGAGGTCTTGTATTCACAGTTGTTGACCTTTTCTCTGATGATGCTGAGGGCGATGGGCCTCTGGATGACCTCATAGTAGTCCGGAATCTTCAGACAACAAGAGAACATTGGATTCAGACAGGTCCTAGTGTGTGGATCGCAATAATGTGTGTGCAGGTGTGGTGTGTGCAGGTGTGGTGTGTACAGGTGTGGTGTGCACAGGTGCGGTGTGCACAGGTGCGGTGTGCACAGGTGCGGTGTGCACAGGTGCGGTGTGTACAGGTGTGGTGTGTACAGGTGTACCTGTGTACAGGTGTGGTGTGTACAAGTGTGGTGTGGACAGGTGTGGTGTGTACAGGTGTGGTGTGTACAGGTGTGGTGTGCACAGGTGTGGTGTGCACAGGTGTGGTGTGTACAGGTGTACCTGTGTACAGGTGTGGTGTGTACAAGTGTGGTGTGTACAGGTGTGGTGTGCACAGGTGTGGTGTGTACAGGTGTGGTGTGTACCTGTGTACAGGTGTGGTGTGCACAGGTGTGGTGTGTACCTGTGTACAGGTGTGGTGTGCACAGGTGTGGTGTGTACCTGTGTACAGGTGTGGTGTGCACAGGTGTGGTGTGTACCTGTGTACAGGTGTGGTGTGCACAGGTGTGGTGTGTACAGGTGTGTACCTGTGTCCTGGACACCAGCTTAATGAAGGGCCAGCTATCCTCGTGTCTAACCAGCTCCACCGTGAGACGCTCGCAGGCCGACAGCTCATGGACGCCATGGTTACGGCCAGACGAGCGGCGGTTGGATGAAGAGGAGGAGGATGGCGGGAGCACGGTGAGGATGGGTAGGGAGGGTTTAGGGGAAGGAGTCTTCTCTGCTGGAATAGAGAGGAGCAGGGATTCAAACTACAGCGCCTGGCACGCCACTGTTCTAGGTAACCACTAGCGTCTAGTTGTAGGTTCTAGGTAACACATAGTGTCTAGTTCTAGGTAACAGTGTCTAGTTCTAGGTTCTAGGTAACAGTGTCTAGTTCTAGGTGCTAGGTAACTGATGGAGGTGCCCACCTGCTAGGGGTCTCTTGCGGGCGTGGCTCTGGGGGGGGGTCACCCCGTTCTGGGGCTTTGAGGTCCTGCCGCTGGACCCCGGCCCCGCCCTGGAGGAGGAGGGCGGGGTCTTTTTCCCAGAAGCCCTGGGCAGTGGGAAACAACGCCGGTGGATTGAGACCAGTGCATTCATACACGCTAGTCTGCTGCTTTGATTTAACGCTGCTTTCTTGTCTCTTGAAAAGAGACTAACCAGGTTAAAAAAGGGTTAAACATAAACCAGTAAACCACACAGGATGTTCGGTGTAAACACTGTATTTAAAAGTTCCTCAAGTTAAAATAATTAAAAGCCTTTTTTATTCATTCTGTAGCCTGTTGACCAATAACTTTGTAGTGTGTAAGCCCCTACCCCTCCATACCTGTTGGCTGACGAGCCCTTCCCCAAGGGGGCGGAGCTTGCTCTGGGCGTGGTCGGGTTGCTGGTGGGCGTGGCCGGCTTTGAGCGGGGAGAGAGTTTGATTTTGCTACTCTTGCTGCTCCTGGAAATGAATACACATGTTGTCAGACCCACACACACACACACACACACACACACACACACACATTTAGTACACAAGTTGTCAGACCCACTCTCACACCTGTACCACACACACACACACATTTAGTACACACCTTACGACCAGCTCCTCCTCCTCCTCCTCCTCCTCGTCTGATTGGCTGGAGGAGCGCTGGCGGGCTGAGGAGAGGCCGGACCTCTGCTTGGGTCGACACGCTGGACAGAACCAGTCTCCTGATGGCACGGACTAGGAGAGAGGAGGTACAGTAAGATGGGTGTGTGTGTGTGTGTACCTTGAGGCGGGGTCTCAGGCAGTGTGTGTGGTGTGTGTGTGTGTGTACCTTGAGGCGGGGTCTCAGGCAGTGTGTGTGGTGTGTGTGTGTGTGTACCTTGAGGCGGGGTCTCAGGCAGTGTGTGTGGTGTGTGTGTGTGTGTGTACCTTGAGGCGGGGTCTCAGGCAGTGTGTGTGGTGTGTGTGTGTGTGTGTACCTTGAGGCGGGGTCTCAGGCAGTGTGTGTGGTGTGTGTGTGTGTGTACCTTGAGGCGGGGTCTCAGGCAGTGTGTGTGGTGTGTGTGTGTGTGTACCTTGAGGCGGGGTCTCAGGCAGTGTGTGTGGTGTGTGTGTGTGTGTACCTTGAGGCGGGGTCTCAGGCAGTGTGTGTGGTGTGTGTGTGTGTGTACCTTGAGGCGGGGTCTCAGGCAGTGTGTGTGGTGTGTGTGTACCTTGAGGCGGGGTCTCAGGCAGTGTGTGTGGTGTGTGTGTGTGTGTGTGTACCTTGAGGCGGGGTCTCAGGCAGTGTGTGTGGTGTGTGTGTGTGTGTGTACCTTGAGGCGGGGTCTCAGGCAGTGTGTGTGGTGTGTGTGTACCTTGAGGCGGGGTCTCAGGCAGTGTGTGTGGTGTGTGTACCTTGAGGCGGGGTCTCAGGCAGTGTGTGTGGTGTGTGTGTGTGTGTGTACCTTGAGGCGGGGTCTCAGGCAGTGTGTGTGGTGTGTGTGTACCTTGAGGCGGGGTCTCAGGCAGTGTGTGTGGTGTGTGTGTACCTTGAGGCGGGGTCTCAGGCAGTGTGTGTGGTGTGTGTGTACCTTGAGGCGGGGTCTCAGGCAGTGTGTGTGGTGTGTGTGTACCTTGAGGCGGGGTCTCAGGCAGTGTGTGTGGTGTGTGTGTGTGTGTACCTTGAGGCGGGGTCTCAGGCAGTGTGTGTGGTGTGTGTGTGTGTGTACCTTGAGGCGGGGTCTCAGGCAGTGTGTGTGTGTACCTTGAGGCGGGGTCTCAGGCAGTGTGTGTGGTGTGTGTGTGTACCTTGAGGCGGGGTCTCAGGCAGTGTGTGTGTGTGTGTACCTTGAGGCGGGGTCTCAGGCAGTGTGTGTGGTGTCCTCTATCACAGCCGTCACACAGCAGCATGGCGTCAGAGGCTCCCTTGCGGCGGCAGATCTTACAGCGCGTGTTGAGCAGCGACCGGGACCACATCACACTCCTCTCTAGGGTGGACAGATGCACAAACACCTGCACGCACACACACACACACACACACACACACACACACACACACACACACACACACACACACACACACACACACACACACACACACACACACACACACACACACACACACACACACACACACACACACACACACACACACACACACACACACTTTACTCTCCATCAAGGTTACCCGAGACATACTAGGAGACGAGGTTACCATGACTACCATAGACAGACTACAAGAGGTTACCATGGTTACCTGAGACAGACTAGAAGATGCCAGTAGAGACTCCCTCCAGCGCTCCAACACAGTCTTCACCCCGCGCCCCTCGCTACCGTCTGGAAGACATTACATTATAATGTCCATTTTATGACATGCATTCAAATATGTACAGATTAGAAGTGATGGAGGAATTAGTGATGATGGAGGTCTCACCATCACTGGCCTGCTCTTCATCCTTCTTCTTGCTTTTCTTCATCAATTTCAGATCTTTCTTCTCTTCCTCTCCTGGGAGGGAGACAGAATATGAACCAGAACATAAACTACACCGCCCTGGGTTGCTACGGCTACAGCCTTGGGTTGCTATGACTACAGCCTTGGGTTGCTACAGCCCTGGGTTGCTACGGCTACAGCCGTGGGTTGCTATGACTACAGCCTTGGGTTGCTACAGCCCTGGGTTGCTAGGGCTACAGTCCTTGGTTGCCATGGATACTTACCCAGTGGAGCCTTGAGGAACTTCCTCTCGATGCCTTGCTCCACTTGGACCAGCGCCAGGGCCAGGGATCGGACCGTGGAGCTCACCACCTGGGGGGTCCCACTGCCACTGCCCCCTCCTCCCTCCGCCCTCAGGCCCTGTAGCCTAGTGGACACAACAGGAAACACACCCTTACACTTCCTGTTGCATGAGCCTCTCCACCATGTCCCCCTCTCTCTCTCTCTCTACCTGTCTTTGGCTCTGGGGGGCTGGGCCTCCACCTGCTCCACCCCTCCAGCTTCTCTTCCATCAGAGCTCAGCAGCTCATAGCATCCTCTCTCCAGCACACTCCTCCACGCCTGGCGCTCCATCACCTGGACCCCGGCGAGAGAGAAAGAGATAAAGACCATTCCTTTAGAGTTCAGCAGGCAAGCTGCCTGTTGGAGTTATTTGTATTTTGTATATCTATCCATGTACTATTCCATGGCTGAGAGTGTGTGTACCTTCAGGTATCAGCCTGGTAGATCCTGTGTGTGTGTGTGTGTGTGTGTGTGTGTGTGTGTGTGTGTGTGTGTGTGTGTGTGTGTGTGTGTGTGTGTGTGTGTGTGTGTGTGTGTGTGTGTGTGTGTGTGTGTGTGTGTGTGTGTGTGTGTGTGTGTGTGTGTACCTTCAGGTATCCCAGCGTGCCCTGGTAGATCCTGTCCTCTATGTCCAGCAGCAGGTCTCTGAGACGTGTCTCCAAGTAGCTCTCAGCAGGAGGCAGCACCGCGCTATCACCTAAACATGGTAGCATGAAGCACGTTAGCATGTAGCACGTTAGCATGTAGCACGTAAGCATGTAGCACAAACTCCTTAGCATGTCACGTGAGAACATGAGACACACCAATGTGTCTCATGTACACTTCAGCATGTTAGCATGTAGCACATTGAGCATTAGCTGGCAAATCGTCAACTCGTCAGCATGTCACACGGCAGCAGCGCGGCTGTGATTGGCTGTACCGTGGCAGGTCAACATGGTGGGGGCGTTGCCGCCCAGGAGCAGCTGCAGCCGTTCCCTCTCCTGCAGCAGAGCCTCCCTCAGGCCGCTCTCCCGGTGGCCCCTGGGGTTCAGGGCCTCCAGCAGCCGCTCCACCTCCTCCATAGAGCTGTAGTAGGCCCATTGGTTGGGGCGCTTGACCGGTGGGCCGCTGACGTAGACGGGACTGTTACAGACAGTAAGGAGGTGTTACAGACAGTAAGGAGGTGTTACAGACAGTAAGGAGGTGTTACAGACAGTAAGGAGGTGTTACAGACAGTAAGGAGGTGTTACAGACAGTAAGGAGGTGTTACAGACAGTAAGGAGGTGTTACAGACAGTAAGGAGGTGTTACAGACAGTAAGGAGGTGTTACAGATAGTAAGGAGGTGTTACAGACAGTAAGGAGGTGTTACAGACAGTAAGGAGGTGTTACAGACAGTAAGGAGGTGTTACAGACAGTAAGGAGGTGTTACAGACAGTAAGGAGGTGTTACAGACAGTAAGGAGGTGTTACAGACAGTAAGGAGGTGTTACAGACAGTAAGGAGGTGTTAGACAGTAAGGAGGTGTTACAGACAGTAAGGAGGTGTTACAGATAGTAAGGAGGTGTTACAGACAGTAAGGAGGTGTTACAGACAGTAAGGAGGTGTTACAGACAGTAAGGAGGTGTTACAGACAGTAAGGAGGTGTTACAGACAGTAAGGAGGTGTTACAGATAGTAAGGAGGTGTTACAGACAGTAAGGAGGTGTTACAGACAGTAAGGAGGTGTTACAGATAGTAAGGAGGTGTTACAGATAGTAAGGAGGTGTTACAGACAGTAAGGAGGTGTTACAGATCCATCATGGCTTCTGCAGGGACCTACTGTTCAGCTTGCTCTTCACCATCTGCCCCCTGTTCCTCGTCCTCGTCTTCATCCTGCTCCTCCTCCTCCTCCTCCTCTTCGCAGGCCGCTGCAGGCTGAGGGAGCAACATGTCCTCCGTCAGCCCGAAGCCGTCCTCCTCTACGAACAGAGCGGGGGTGGAGGGGAGGAGCCAGTAGCGGCGGTACAGTCGGTCTCTGCCCAGCGGCACCATGGACGTACGGGCTGCTGCCTTCTGGATGCACTCCTGGAGATCACGGACCTAGCAACAACACACCGCACAGTTACCTAGCAACAACACACCGCCGTTACCTAGCAAAAACACACCGCACAACACACCGTAGTTACCCCTAGCAACAACACAGTAGTTACCTAGCAGCAACACACCGTACAGTTACCTAGCAACAACATACCGTACAGTTACCAAGCAACAACCCACTGCAGTTACCTAGCAAAGACCCGCGGTAGTTACCCCCAGCATCAACACACCATACAGTTACCCCGAGCAACAACACTCGGCACAGTTACCTAGCAACACACGGTACAGTAACCTAGCAACACACAGTGCAGTTGCGGTGGTAGAAGTGACAGGACACCGAGGCGGAGAGTCGTGATAAACACCCACCAGGGTCTGCTCCTCCTCCAGCTTCTCCGCTGAGAGAGGACAAACGTATGAATCCAGCTCGGTCTGCTGGAGCTTCTCCTTCTGGTTGAGTTGAGCTGGAGTCAAAACAAATCAACATCAATGAGAGCTTCTAGTGAGAGGTTCTACAGTTTTCATGGTCTTCTTGACATGGTACCTTTCATCTTCTTGGAGTTTGCCTCTTCATCCTCAACACTGATGCTGGAGAACAAAGATGTAGAGAGTGGAGTTTAGAGAGAGGAAGAGGAGAACGCTGTAGTGACCTTCTGAAGGCCTGTTTGTGTTGAAGGAGACTAGTGTTGTTAAAAGGTCTTTATATGATGTGTCTTCTCTAGTCCTGGAGAGTGAGGGTGAGAGAGGGAGTACTGGACTTTACCCGGTCCTCTCCTCCTCTATGATCCTCTCCTCCTTCTCCTTCAGACGCTGCTCCTGCTCTCTCAGCTTCTCCTCCTTCCGCTGGCGAACCCTGGAGACACACAAACACATTCTGATTGGTTGACAGGAACACATTCTGATTGGTCGACACCTGTTTTGGATGTTAATATGCATGTGTTGCGTGCGGTGTTGTGTTGCGTGCGGTGTTGCGTGCGGTGTTGTGTTGTGTTGCGTGCGGTGTTGTGTTGCGTGCGGTGTTGCGTGCGGGCGTGCACCTGAAGGCCGCCTCCTCCCGCTCCCTGCGGTGCTGCTCAGCCCGGATCTCTCTGAGCTCCTGCCTGGCGGCTCTCTGCTCCTCAGCGCTGTCCTCTATCAGCACCCGGGTGGACACCAGGGTCAGCAGCTTCCCGCACAGCGCCCGCAGCACGCACAGCTTCTCGGCCGGCGTCAGGTCGTACACGGCGGTGGACGACAGCTTCTTCAGCAGCGCGGGGCGGGCCAGCCGCAACTCCACACACGGGTCGTCGGTGGACACGAAGCCCCCCTGCTTCTGGTAGCGGAACTTGGCGTTGCCGTGGTTACAGTCGGCCCCCGAGGCCAGGATGTGAAGACGCAGGATCTCCGAGAGCGTGCAGCTGTCCAGGTCCAGCTGCTTCAAACTGCAGCCTACACACACACACACACACACACACACACACACACACACACACACACACACACACACACACACACACACACACACACACACACACACACACACACACACACACACACACACACACACACACACACACACACACACGCCTCCGTGTGAGTCCAGGCTACAGTGAGTGAGTGAGTGAGTGAGTGAGTGAGTGAGTGAGTGAGTGAGTGAGTGAGTGAGTGAAGTGTATGTGTTACCCTGGTGCAGCTGTGGCCAGGCAGCAGCCAATAAGGCGACAGCACTGATAGCTGAGTGGGTGTGGTCAGCATCGTCGTCTAGAACCTCAGACAGCTCTACAACACAGAATACTACAGTTACTACACACACACATTAATAGAAATAAACTGTAGTATTCATGGTAGTATATATAATGTGGTATTGTAGTATTAATGGTAATATATATTGTGGGAGTGTGTGTGGATGACGGCTGGTTGAAGCAGCCTCACCTGGCCTGAGTCAGACTGATTGGACTCTGGGGCTGGGTGAGGCTGCACACCTGTTGCACATTGAGCAATCAGTGTGCACAGGTTAAACCAGCCATCACCACACACACTCAGAGAGAGATATCCTACATGGCAGCACCATCTGTTTGTGTCATCATACGCAACCTTGGCAATAAACCGGTTTAACATCACCACCCTGTGTCCTTTGTTTGGAGGAGCCCAAGAAAAGCCACCTAGGTGGAGTATGGCAGCCACCTAGGTGGAGTATGGCAGCCACCTAGGTGGAGTATGGCAGCCACCTAGGTGGAGTATGGCAGCCACCTAGGTGGAGTATGGCAGCCACCTAGGTGGAGTATGGCAGCCACCTAGGTGGCGGGTAGCATGGACTTTGCTACACACATATATATATATATATATATATATATATATATATATATATATATATATATATATAATGTGGTATTGTAGTATTACTATTGTAATATATTCTAGTATTCATGGCAAAATAATATATCTATCTATATCCATATCTCTAATATATCTGACCGTCTGCCCGCTGCTCCTTGGCCACCTCCTCCCCCTCCTCCTCCTGCTCCTCCGCCAGCGCCTGCAAGATGGCCGACAGGAAGAAGAAGAGCAGCTCACAGAGCGGGCCCTCAGGGTCCCGACCCACCAGGGCCTCCTCCAGAACCTCTGCACAGAACCACCACCACCGTTACATTTAGCAGATGCTTTTATCCAAAGCGACTTACAACCATTCACACACACACACACGTTCACACACCCACGGCGGAGTCAGGCGTCTCGCTCAGGGACACCTCAACGCTCGGCTAGGAGGAGCCGGGGGATCGAACTAGCAACCTTCTGGTTACAAGTCAACCCGCTCCACCTCCTGAGCTACGCCCCGTTAGAACGAGACACACACACACACACACACACACACACACACACACACACACACACACACACACACACACACACACACACACACACACACACACACACACACACACACACACACACACACACACACACACACACACACACACACACACACACACACACACACAGCTGACCCAGTGAGACTCCGTCTGGGAACTCGTCCTGCAGGTCAAACAGATCTCCAAACGCCCTGAGGAACTCCACCACCATCAGAGCCTCTCCGAACAGCCCCGCGGGGAGACGGCTGTGGACCGGGACCGGGCTGGGCAGCTCCTACACACACGGCACACGAGGAGGTGTTGGAGGAGAGGAGGAAGAGGTACAGGAGAAGAGAAGGAGTCGAGGTTGGGAGTTGTAGGAAGGAGATGTAGGAGAAGGCGTGCCTGGGGGTTTGGGTGTAGGAGTGATGGAGGAGGAGAAGGAAATATTGTAGGAGAAGAGGTGTTGCAGCTGAGAAGGAAGTGTTGTAGGAGAGGAGGTGTTGTAGCAGAGGAGGAGGAGGTGCTTCAGAAGGAGGTATTGTAGGAGAGGAGGAGGAGGCATTACCTTTAGGTCTTCACACTCCATGTCTTCTCGAGGTTTGTTCCACAGCTTCTGGCGTTCTGCGTAGCGCTTCCTCTCCTCCTTCAACTTCTCCCGCTCCTGCCACACGCGGTGGGATGAGCCAGTGAATGAGGGGATTAGAACAGTTCATAACGTCAGCATATTCAGCTTCATTAGGAGATATCATTATCCAGGAACTCACCCTTTCCTTCTCCACTTTCAAACGCTCCTTTTCATCTCTTCTCCTCTGCTTCTCCTCCTCAAACCTCTTCCTCATCTCCTCCTTCTCTCTCATCCTGGCCTCCAGCAGCTCCTGCTCCTTCTTCAGTCTGCTCTGCTCCAGCATAGCTACCATCATCTCCTCCTTCTGCTGCTCCAGTCTCCTCTTCTCAGAAAGCTGCAGAAGAGGAGATCATTAGCGTTATTATCAATAGTCCTCCTGATCAATCCTTCTCCTCCTCCTAAGAATCTCCTCCAGTCTCCTCTTCTCTGCAGACTTCACACCAGAGGGAATGATTGCTATTATTAATAGTTTACATTATTATTCGATTTCTCCATCATCGTTGTAGGTGGCACTCAAATACTATCCAGCAATTATCAGCCAGCCAATCAGCACGTAGCAGCTGTAGGGGCCAGCCAATCAGCACGTAGCAGCTGAAACACTCACCTTGCCAGGCGAGCCGATTCCAGGGAGCGAGCCTCGGCCTTTGGGGGGAGGGCTGAATGGGAAGTTTGGCTCGTCGGGAAAGAACTGGGAGAAGGTCTGGTCTGCCAGGCTGTACTTCACTACTGTGGAGGGCTGGGACAGAGGTCAGAGGTCAGAGGTCAGTCTACACTGGGGTACTGCAGTGAGGCTGTAGAGGTCTGGGGTTAGGGTCATGTGCAGATGGTGTGATTTTTAATGTTCATAACTAGCTGCATGTTCCACTGCCGTTCTGGATCAAACCATCTGCTGACTGAAGTCAGGAACACTTGGGAGTGTTTTTTCGCTACTTTAGTGACTGCTTGCTGATCGCAGTTCAGTCAAGTCGTAAGCAGAGAAAATAATTTGCATTTAGGACGTCAAAAAACGTAATTAAATGCATGGACCAATCGCTGGCGTGCAGTGTGGCTAGCTCCGCCCATGAGAGCTGAGGAGAGCTACCTTCAGCGTGATGGCTCCGTACTGCGGCTCACAGTGCTGCTTGAACAGCAGCTTCAGTCTCTCCCTGGACACCGTGTTCTTCTTCCGGCTGAAACATCACACACCTCACCGTTACTTCTATGAGGAGCACTACACACACACGGCACTGCTCTGAACGGTGATTGGACGAGAGCGGATCACCTGATCTGGCTGGACTTCACCACCAACAGCGGGCCGTCCACCTCCTTCACCCTCCGCACAGAGTAGCGGAACAGAGACGGGTTGAGAGGACTCTTCCTGCCGCGCACACAAACACACCCACGGTTATCCAGGGGTTTCTAATACAGATGTTTATTGGAGTGCGTGTGAAAATCCTCATATATGAGAGACAGAGACATTGATCTGACCTTTGACCCAATGAGCAGCTCATCTGTCCACTAGGGTCGTTGGGGTCATCTTCACTGTCGCTGATGATAATGGTGTCGCCCCCTGCTGGCTTGGAGTGGCCGTTCAGAGACGCAGGCCCCTTCCCATTAGAGTGGGGGGGCAACACTTCCAGCACCTCACACACATGTCTGAGACACACACACACACACACTTAGGGTTGGTTGTTTTCTGTCATTTAAGCTTCGGCACAGTATCTACATGGCAACAATGGTAGTTAGGGACCCATAGTTACAGAAACCAGTAGCTAGGGGACCGTAGCTAGGGGCCCTTGGCTAGACCCCCGTTGCTAGACGTGTACCTGAGTCCAGAGCGCTCCGTAACGTCCACCATCTCCCCGGGGAAGAAGCGGTCTTTGACGAAGCCGTAGACATCCTCACACAGCTCGGCCAGCCTGCAGCGCCGGCTGGCGGCCACCAGGTGGAGCAGTGGGAGGAGCAGGGCCGGGGAGAAGCTCTGCAGGCTCTGTCGGGCCCTCCTCTCGCTCTCCAAGGCTTCCAGGTATGTGAGGCTCGCTTTACCAGTGAGAGCGCAGCTCCACACCAAGCTGTTACACAGGATGGTCCTCTCAAAGAACTCACTGCAAGAGACCGAGAGCAAGAGGGGGGAGGAGAAAACGACAGAACAGACATTTATACACTTATTTCATCACTAATGTTAAGGTTTTTCATAAGAGATGGTGAAGTTTAGATACCAAGTTAGAGATGGTTAAGTTTAGGTATTAGGATCGAGATGGAGAGGTGTTCCGTAATATAGGAGGGAACTACCTCGTACGCGTGCTGTGAAAGATCAACTCTGTTTCCCTGAAAAATCCCAAGAACAGTCTTACTGTTGAGGCCATTGGTCCAGGACTGTGGCTCTTCAAATCGGACCAATATAAACGGTCCAACTTCTCTGTATAGCCTGCTTCACATGCCGCTTTAAACGTAGGTATTTAGAGATGGTCAAATATAGGCATTATGTTAGCGATGGTTAGTGTAGGTATTAGGTTAGAGGTGGTTAGTGTAGGTATTAGGTTAGAGGTGGTTAGTGTAGGCATTATGTTAGAGATGGTTAGTGTAGGTATTAGGTTAGAGGTGGTTAAGTTGAGGTTAGAGATGGTTAAGTTCAGGCATTATGTTAGAGATGGTTAAGTGTAGGTATTAGGTTAGAGGTGGTTAAGTTGAGGTTAGAGATGGTTAAGTTCAGGCATTATGTTAGAGATGGTTAAGTGTAGGTATTAGGTTAGAGGTGGTTAAGTTCTGGCATTATGTTAGAGATGGTTAAGTGTAGGTATTAGGTTAGAGGTGGTTAGTGTAGGTATTAGGTTAGAGATGGTTAAGTTGAGGTATTAGGTTAGAAGTGGTTAAGTTCAGGCATTATGTTAGAGATGGTTAGTGTAGGTATTAGGTTAGAGGTGGTTAAGTTCAGGCATTATGTTAGCGATGGTTAGTGTAGGTATTAGGTTAGAGGTGGTTAAGTTCAGGCATTATGTTAGCGATGGTTAGTGTAGGTATTAGGTTAGAGGTGGTTAAGTTTAGGTATTAGGTTAGAGATGGTTATGTTTAGGTTAGAGGTGGTTAAATTTAGGTTAGAGGTGGTTAAGTTGAGGTATTAGGTTAGAGATGGTGAGTTTAGGTATTAGGTTAGAGATGGTTATGTTTAGGTATTCATTTAGAGATGGCTAGTTTAGGCATTAGGTTAGATGAGTACTGTACAATACTGGCTGTGGTGTGTCAAATCCACACCACATTTAAAACGACTAGCAGACTATCTTCTTTTCGTTGGGAAGTAGAAACCATGAAAAGCTAAGGGTAGAGCTAAGCTACTAGTTGAAACCATGTCACTTATTGTCAGAGCTAAGCAACTGGTAGAAACCATGTAACTTATTGTCAGAGCTAAGCAACTGGTAGAAACCATGTAACTTATTGTCAGAGCTAAACTACTAGTAGAAACCATGTAACTTATTGTCAGAGCTAAGCAACTGGTAGAAACTATGTCACTTATTGTCAGAGCTAAGCTACTGGTAGAAACCATGTAACTTATTGTCAGAGCTAAACTACTAGTAGAAACTATGTAACTTATTGTCAGAGCTAAGCTACTGGTAGAAACCATGTCACTTATTGTCAGAGCTAAGCTAATAGTAGAAACCATGTCATGTTATTAGGAGAGCTAAACTACTAGTAGAAACCATGTCATGTTATTAGGAGAGCTAAGCTATTAGCAGGCCTGTCGCTAGTAGTTCAAGTCAACATGGGTTAGCTGCCGGCTAACCTTCTAACCTGCCAAAATACTAAAGTTTAAAATGAAACCGCGGTCCAACTTTTTAATCACGCGATGGGAGACATACAATAAATACATCTTACACATCATTATCATTCATGTAAAAACAGCTTTTCCTATTGTTGGTGTACACTGAAACCCTGGCCACCGGACCCGCCGCCTTCCAGCGCTGGAAACAACCTGCTTTCCACCGTTTCTCTTCTCTTCATGCGGGCCACCGGGGTTAATCCTCGGGGTTATTCCTCGGGGTTTATCGCGGTTATGAACAGTTCACAAGGTGATCTAAACTCTTTAAGTCATGGAGACTTGGCAGAGGAAGACCGACGTGGTTATAAACGTGATAAACATCTATGATATGTGAAATAAAGACTCACTCGTAAGTCCTGAAGACTTCGTGGGTGATCTTGCAGTGGAAGACCTCCTCCTCGGCTCTCAGGCCGGGCGGCGGCGGCTGTCTCTGGAAGGGCTTTCTGTGGAGCAGCGGCATCTCTCGGCTCAGGACTCAGCCTGGCGGACACAAGAGCAACCAAAGTTTCAACGTCTGTTTGTTAAAACGGTTGTAGGGCGGAGATTATTCGATCTACTCGATAAGTTAACCACAGCTCGATCGGGTGACTCGTCCGTTGTTAAACCGGAGCGAAGTTTCGAGAGTAAACGAAGCCTTTGTTAGTGACACGCCGCTTCGTAACGACAATAACCTGCCTCCATGTGCCCCGGGATCCCTCTCCAACTGTCCGCGATCACAATATTCAATGAATTAATACACATTTTGACCATGCCGGACAGTGAACATGACTCAAAGAGCCATTTGGAGGTCAGTTTACCAGTTTATGAAGAAGAGATAATCCGTTGCCTTGTGTCCCAAGAGCGGCTAGACTGGCGCGTTGTTGACGACAACTTTTCATCCGCTCTACTTCACTGATGGCGCGTTCAAGCGCTCCTCGCAGCCTGGGAAATTGTAGATTCCTCAGGAGACTACAATGACAGTAGTATGTAGTGTGTAGCACTCTCTAAACACTATAATGACAGTAGTATATAGTGTGTAGCACTCTCTAAAAACTACAATGACAGTAGTATGTAATGAGTAGCACTCTCTAAACACCACAAATTCCCTGTGTATCTGGTATTTTTAATCCGGTCTAGTCCTAGGCTATTTGAAGGGACAGATTATGAATATTATAGATTATATGACGTGACAGATTATTCGCATTAGAGATTGTATGAAGGTTGTATGAATAATTGTATGGATTATTAACGTTGGAGACTATATTTAGCACATGGAAAACTATCTATTATATCGTTTGACAGATTATTAACATTAAAGAAATTCTGAGTTTATTTTGAGAAAATAAAGTCTTTACATTGTTTTAAAATCCAGTAAATTATTTGGTTCTTCAAGTAATACAAAAGACCACACTGTTAAATCTCACAGGCCATGTGACGGTAATAGCAATCTAACTTCATAGTAATGTTTATGGTTGCTATTATCGCCATAGAGAGGTCAATAACTGCCAGATCTCCTGAAGAAAAGACTTGCAAATTCATGTTGCTGCCACATTTTATTAGAAAGATGAGACAAACATTTAACACAGTAACATCACAACCAACTCCCCCCCATCACACTTTCAAAGCAAAATCATATAACA